>LPNX010137950.1:106367-237574 GCA_001517045.1 Pseudotsuga menziesii
ACATCAATCAATTGCTGAAAGAGATCATCCATTCCATGCTCTTCTGTGACTCTCTCATTCACATTTATAACACTTTGTACCTTCCACTGTGAAACTCTTGGTAGATTGATACATGAACTGGATGGTTCTAACAAGAGACAAGGGAGATAACCCATAAATGCCTTGATTCAAATGAATTATAGCCGAACATGGACAGTATTTCCCTACCTTCCAACATGGTTACAGTTGTCAGGCTGCAGGCAACATTGCTCCCTTGAATGATGGACACTTCCCTTCATAATGATTTCCCCTCCTTGGGCTATCTTGATACAATCTGAGCATTTAAATTGTTTTGAAATACAAAACTCTTCTACCTCTAATCATCATTAACAGGTGGAAGTAAATGGTTTAAATCACCATTATGGCACTGTTCAGCTGCTTTCAAATCCTCTCTGACCTGGCTCCCAATCTCTTTGCCAGCATGGTTGTTTGTCACCAAAGCCTAGCTGCCCTTAATGGTGGTTTAAAGTCACAAAATTTCTGAATGGATGGTAAAAAGTCTGAATGGATGGTAAAAAGTCACAAAATTTCTTTGAGATGGTGCAGAAAAAGGCAATGATTTATTAGGTCAATTACCATACTCGTTTGAGATGCGAAGAATGCTTAGAAATGTTCTGGCAGTGGTGTAAGAAGGTTATATCCTTCTTGTTGCTGCTATATAAGACCTTGAAAATATGAACCTTCATAAGACTAAAAGAATTATACCTTCCCTGCTTCTCCTACCTGTGTTGTAAACTCCTCGAGGTGCCACACAGATCATGTGTTTCAACAGCTGACTCTTTGCAACTCCAGGATCTCCCATCAAATGGACATGCAAGTCACCTCTTATCTGCAAGTAGAACAGAAATGTGAGCAATAAATATACAGTTGCATGTGCAGGCAGAGAGCAAATACACTAGGGCCACACTTCCCCTTCATATAATTTGATTGTTCTCGTTGCAGGCTCAAATTCAGAAGTTGTCAGAGCACATGCCCAAAGGGCATATACCTAGATCGATGACAGTACATGTAAGAGGAGAAATTACGAGGAAGGTTTGTTTTTTTTGTGAATTTTTTACATTTGTTCTGTTGGTTGCATAAGATTTGGCTTTTGTCACAATTAAAATCATTACAAAAGAATTTATAGGCTTACAGTTGAGTCTGGGTTGCTCAAGTTGGGTCGGGTGACCTAGTGCAAATCTCTGGAATATTTCTTCCTATTCCTTATACAGGTTTTCAAGCAATGCGAGCAGGGTTGGTGGTAGATACATATCTTGAAGCAATGACAATTACTCGTTTTAAGAAAAGATACGAAGAGTAAGTACAATTTTACCTTTTTACCGGTTTTTGAATGTTAAACACGCTTATAATTAATCTATATCAGTTTTTCATTTAGACTGCCTACAATTATTTCTGTCCCTGCTAATTAATTGCAGATGTTAGTTACAGCTTTGATCTAATTGGGCCTGATGTTCCTACAGGTTTATGGAACCCTTGATCTCACGAGTTCCCATCATGGTTGTGGATGGAAATCATGAAATGGAACAGCAAGTTGGAAATAAGTCATTTGCGGCTTACAGTGCAAGATTTGCATTTCCAAGTCAAGAGAGTGGATCCAATAGCACCTTATATTACTCCTTCAATGCTGGAGGCATCCATTTCGTCATGCTTGGAGGATACATAGATTACAATAAAACAGGTCTAACAATTTCTTCTGGCTTAGAGTATATAATATTTGATGAGCACAGTAGGAAGTTTTACAGGTGTTTTTAGATGGTAACAGCATGAGAAAGAATCCTAACATTGGTTTTAGTGTAGGTTAGAAACATAATTACTTTGTTGTAGATATTACAGCAGGCTTTTGGGCATAAAATCTAGGCTCAGTTTTGATATTAATGACAATTTGTCTCCTTGTTCACAGGGGAACAATATAGATGGCTGGAGCATGATTTAGCAGATGTTGACAGGAGCATGACTCCTTGGCTTATTGCTACTTGGCACCCACCTTGGTACAATAGTTATAAAGCTCATTATCGTGAGGCTGAATGCATGAAATAGGAAATGGAGGAGCTATTGTACAGATATGGTGTTGATGTTGTATTCAATGGCCATGTGAGTAACTAACTAAAGAAATATCCAATAAATATGCTTAATGGTGTTTCATGATTTTGACCTTATTTCTTCTGCTTTGATTAGGTCTGTAGAAAAACTACATGAAACAATATCTAGGGGGTGTATAAGTAATTGTGGTAAGAGGAAGAATGACAAATAATCTGGGATATTCCTGTTGCTTGCAGGTTCATGCATATGAGAGATCGAACCGAGTCTTTAACTACACATTGGATCCATGTGCTCCTATTTACATTACAGTGGGAGATGGTGGTAACAGAGAAAAGATGGCAATACCTCATGCTGATGATTCTGGTAACTGCCCTAATCCGGCTTCCACGCCAGACAGCTATATGGGTGGGTTTTGTGCCTACAATTTTACGTCTGGTCCAGCAGCTGGAAAGTTTTGTTGGGAAAGGCAGCCTGAATTTAATGCATATAGAGAGAGCAGCTTTGGTCATGGAATTTTTTAGGTAAGCCATTATTATTATCAAGAACTATTCACTGAATCTTAACTATCATCAATATTGATAGGGAAAGTTTGGTTACTTAATTGGGTTCAAATGGTAGATTACAATGTGTATTTTGATAGGCCTTATTCGATTGGTTCATACATTAATATTTTTTATACAACTATTTTAAAATTGAACGATGGCACCTTGATGATATCCAGGTGAAGAATGAAACATATGCTCTATGGACTTGGCATTGAAATCAGGATACCTACAATAGTAAAGGGGATGAGATCTATATTGTGAGGTAGCCAGGAGTTTGCCCAAATCAGCCAAAGTTCATTCAAACATCTGAGAGTCCAAAAATTCAAAATTTGTGAACTAGTAACCGCATTCATCCGGGAAAATTAAAACCCTGAATGGAGTACTTTCAGGTCAAGGGAAAGAAGCACCAGTTTTGGCTTCCTGTTAATTCCCATTTGAGGAATTGAGTTTGCCACTGAGGACATGTATAGTGTATAGTATTATGTATTTTAGAAAATACACTCCTTGGTCATTGCTTGAAAATTTTCACAAGGCACATTGCCATTAATACATTAATATGTATTAATATGCATCAGTTTTGCTCTTTATATTAAAATCCGATGGCATTTCAATCCTAGGTACTCTGGCCATTGTGGATGTCCCAAGCCATGGTAATGCATAACCATGGAATTGTGTTTAAGCCTCTGGTGCAAAAGATAATTTTTCTCAAGCCAGTGTAATAATGTGAGAAAAAAATCACCAAATTCATCCTCTAAAGGAGGTATAAAATAATGATTAAATCAAATGTTCTGGTTAAGAACTCCACTGGAAAGAATATGCAGGTTCATTTTGCAATCTCACCTTTATCCCCTATCTTGGTTTCCCAAGATTTGTTTGCAGGGGTACATGGGAAGATAAATAAAGATTAAATCAAAAGTTATTGTTGTCAACTCCACTTCGAAAGAATTGACAGGTTTAGTTTGGCTTCCCAATATTTGGTTGCTGGGACCCACAGGAAGATTTTGTGGTCCATGGGAAGATAAATAAAGATTAAATCAAATGTTCTTTTTGTGAACTCCACTTTGAAAGAATTGACAGCTTTAGTTTGGCTTCCCAATATTTGGTTGCTGGGACCGACAGGAAGATGCATGATAAGATGGAAATATTTTCTCTAGCAGAACATTCAGCACTAAAGGAGCATGGTGATAAGACCTTCGATCATTTCTTTCTGTGTCTGTCTCATTGACCAACATAATCTGTAGAATAAATGAAATTACTTCTACTCCATCATCATCCTAAGAGATAAACATCCAGATGTCTTTTATGTGAACATGTCTCTCTTTCATTTTTCCTTTGAATAATGCTTTCTAAATCTCTAGATAGACCTCATTTCTGCAAGTCATAAGAACTTAGCAGTGGAGTATTAATGGTAGTATATTTCTACATATACTCTGTTAAATCTTTGCACATATAATACTTATTATTTGTGTTCAATTTCAAGCATAAAGAACCTAAATTTCAAACATAAATTACCTTAGTGAAGCTTTTCCTTCTTGGTGGTAACTATGACATTCCTTCGTGAAGCTAGTTCCGCTTGTAATGATGTCTGATCCAATTTGCAAATATTTTTTTTTTTTTTAAACTTCACTACCATCGCTTAAGCGACGGTTCTTCCTGTCGCTTAAGTGACACTTAATCCTGATCTTCGTCGCTTTACCGATGGCTCTTAATGTCGTTTAAGCGATGCTTCATCCTTATCTTCGTCGCTTCACCGACGGTTAGAAATGTCGCTTAACCGATGCTTAGTTCTTATCTCCGTCGCTTCACCGATGGTTCTTCATGTCGCTTAAGCGACACTTAATCCTTATCTCTGTCGATTAATCCTTCTAATCCGTCGGTTAATCCATGTCGCTTAACCGACGCTTAACATTTAACCGACGGTAAACTGAGGTGTCGCTTAACTGACGGATTCGAAAGATGTCGAAAAACCGACGCCAAGCTACCGACGCTTAAAAAATACAAAGTGTCGTACATGCGACAGGGAAGTGTCGCAAATCCGACAATACGGCCGTCGGATTTTTGGCCGAAATGTAGTAGTGTTTGCCTAATTTTAATCAACTCACACTGCAAATTTAACTTAAAACATACCAAGAGGCAATCGCAAAACACTCACTCCAAGCACATGCAAGTACATTGTTTCTATTTCTAACTCCATTCTAAGGCACTGGTTATTTTCTTGTTTTATATATATATTGTGTCTCAGCATTGTGCTTTCATGTGTTCATATTTTATATCTTGCCATCTTTGATTATCTATAGTTAAATTGCAAACTCCTAAGTAACTCAGTCAGTTTAACATCACAACACTAAGTAATTATCCTTAGTAACTTAATAGGGTCTACCCCCCTTGGCTTCGATAGGAGTTGAGCCTAAATGGAGGATTCAAGAACAAGGTGACAGCCTTGACTCGAGACTTGCCCGCAAGGACACACCGAGTGGCTTGAAGATTTCTGCCATGTGACCCAGGTGTGTGAAAAGGCAGCAATAGTATCCATCCCAGTTTTTTTTTCACTATTTTCAAAAATTCAAAAATCAAAGATACCCTTTTGAAGAGGACGTGTCAATGTGTGGGCTGTTTATTTTTAAGAAATTTTTGGATGTGTATTTTCTACCCTGCGTATTTTTCTTTGAGTTGCTTCGAAGTTGTTGTGAGGTTTTCTAATTGTAAGTTTTAGAACTAATTAAAAAAAAAACCATATGAATTCCAAAACGCATGCATGATACCTCAATGGATAGAGGATTCGGTGATGAATCTATTGGTATGAACTCCGCTCAGTTATGTGCCATGAATGCCAGGGCTTACACCCCTAGAAGACACAAAGAAACATTGATTTTCTTGAAAGAGAGTTAATTCTCTGTGTTTTAGGCCTTAGATCGAGGTATTGAGCTAGATCGAGGTATTAACATCCCTCGATCGAGGTTTATAAATAAGCTTGATCAAGGTTTTATTAAACCCTCGATCGAGCTATCGTTTAAACCTCTTTTTATAATTTTTTTTCCTAAGGACCTTAATCGCGGCCTTAAAACCTCAATTGAGGTTTTCTTAAAACCTAGATCGAGGTCTTAAAACCTAGATCGAGGATTTTTTAAAACCTATATCAAATCTTAAAACCTAGTTCGAGGTATACTTAAAACATAGATCGAGGTTTTGTTAAACCCTCGATCGAGGTGTTATGACCTCGATCAAGGGCTTAAAAATTACTCGATCGAGGTACGATTTTGTGTTTTTTCCAAAAGCACCTTGCCAAAAAGTGTAACCCAGCTACATGGATGCACCCCTATGTAAGGGGTCCAAGACACTACAAGTGGGACTTGGTGGAATCAATGACAACCAATGGGACCACTACAAGTCCATGTTCACATCAATGACAATGTCATCAATAATTTGTAGTCTTTATAATTTTACATCATCCTTGTTACTATCTCTTGTACATAATTATTGGTAGATGTTTTATACCTAATTACTAGTCTATCCACCCTTTTTGAGCCCCAAGGTTGAGGGGAAGGATTGCTCCTAGGTAACAGTAGAACCACTTTAGACTATGCCTCCGACCCTACACAGTCAGAGAGGGATCTCTCTCTTGTTATTCATATTTTACTTCACACAACATATTCACTCAAGGATGGTCAAGAGGCCGAACTCCTGGAATGGGACAAAGTAGAGTAACCTGAGATGCAGGTGGAATTATCAAGGCAAGGGACCATTGGCAATGGATTCGAAAACCTGAGTAGGGAACATTTGCATGAGAAAAATAATGGCGTGGGGTTTCAGACGGAGGCAAGATAGTTTTCGATCTCACAATTAGGAGATATTTAGTGGGTGGTTAGAGGACAAGAGAGAACATCCCATCACACGAAGCACCAGCAAGATAAATTCCGCGCAACTTTTGAAGAAAAATTGATAAATGTCTGAAACAACAGGCAAAGCATAGCATGTATGAATTCCAAACTATTATACACTAAGATATAGACATGAAAGAAATCAACAAACTGGAATGGAAACATGATATACATTTCATGTAAAGAAAATACATATTGAAAGAAGCAACGACACATGAATCTCTGTCTTAAGAAACAACTCTTCCTCTGCAATGTTTATTCATAACCCGGGCACTAGATATTATTTGCAACAGAGAGCCTCGGCCCTTGAAGGTTTCTCAATCCTCCAGCTAAATCTTTTCCCCCTATCAAGAGTGCATTTATAATACTTCAGTGTTGAGATTATTCTTCGAAACAAACCTAAAAACTGTTTGCAATCACAATCATGCATTAACAGTATAGAGAGTGGAACTAGCGCCACATTTTACAAATATAAACAAACATTATGGAGCTAGTGGGCGCATTCGACCCGAGTGATAGCTTGGTGTGCTTGGTTGTTATTATGGATTATGAGTATGACACCTCCTTCTCTGTCCAAAGTGTGTGTTTCCATCGTGTTCAAATGCGGCTTTCTGTGTGGGCGCACACCAGCAAGGCATTTTGTAAATTTCCCCTGCTCAAAATCATTCGCCACCTCTTTCTTCTCTGGGTAACACTGTTAGACATGGGATTCGAAAGAAGGGCAACGTTGCTTCTGGCCAAGGCAAGCCTTTTCGATGGCTTGTCATTCTTGTACTCTTCACTCTCAGTGAGGTGGGCTCTAACACAGGCAATAAGGTGTATCATATCTACACCAGCCCCATCACTCTTGATGAGTGGACTTCACAAATAGGGTTGTACGAGCTCTAGAACCATGATACTTCCATCCAAATAGACTCCTATACAAGGAGAAATCTAATACTGTCTCCTTCTATAGAGGCTTTGAGGGAAACGATGGTATTAGAGGTTCCTGAAAAAATGCTTATGGGGAGAAAGTGTCCCAGCATCGCGTCATCAGGGGTGAAGGTGTCTAAAGGTGGGTGTATCAAAATTATTCACGTCTGGGCCCCGATGGCTAGTGTCATCCTTGGCATGCAATACCAAGGTGGTGGGTGAGTGTGGAAACTTTTTCACCAACCATCAACACCCCCAAATGGACAAGCTTCTCAAACCAGATCTTCATCGCCAAACTCTTCAGGCCTTTGCAGATTCATGAAGAGGCAAAAAATTGGATCCTGGAGATATGACAGTTCACTCCCATTGCTCTGAAAGCAGTATATATAAGGCTTTGAGATTGAACCTCACAATGACTGGTCAACATTCCTACACACTCTGTCATCGAGTGTTTTCTTTTGGTATTAGCATGTGTGAGAGTGCGAGTGTTCCTTTACTTGCTGGGGATCTAGTCCCGTCGTTTCATCGGCCGTGGCATTTTACCATCTGTTGTGGGAAGTATTTTTTGGACACCACTTTGTACAGTTGATCCATGCCGTAAGGCTCACGAAGTAGATTCTCCCATGCTTTCTCGTTCTATGATGTAGGAAACAGAACGGCTTTATCCTTTGTGTTGGCCCCGCCCCGTGTGAGTGGCGGGTTTGTCAGTTACCTTCCTTACTTACACAGGTCAACTCACACAAAAGCTTCCTATCTTTGCACAATGCAACTCTGCCATAGGGATGATTTCACCTGTACACACGCTACAAACGGCATCCAGGAATCGGCCAATCTATCGGGAAGTAGATTACACGTATGAATGTCCCTTCCCCTATCGTCTTCGCATTGGATGCGACACTTGCAGCATGAAAGCCTCCTCGGCCATCTGATTTGCGGGGAACTTTCACATCCATTGTCCACATCTCTTTACCTCTGCCACCAATTTCTATTTTTTGGATACAACGGGCAGCTTTGGATCATGACGCGTTCTTATCCGTTGATCAGGATCGACCTCTTCATGCAACCGTTGATCCAAGTGGATCCTACTACTTTTGCAATGCAAAATCCTGGTCTTCAACTGTGTTAGTTTGTATTGCAAAATAGACCACAACTACATATCTCTTCCTTTCTCTATCGTGACCATTGATATTTGGGGCCGGTACCACCTTTCACGATTTGAAATTGCAGCTTTACCCGCACAAGTATGTTTTGCAAAATCGACTAAGACCGTATATCTTCTTGGATCCCATTCTCAACTGTTAGATGCCTCCATCATTTAAACTATTTCACAATCTAGAAAAGTGGCTTTGGTCAGGCATGTCCACCATGCAAAATGTTTCGACGTCATTGATCTTCCATTTGATCAATATCAGCCTTTGATTATGAATCTCATTTAATTCCTTCAATGCATCCAACATCCTCCTTGAAATTTTGGCAGGCTCATAATTAGACTGTTGAAAACATAGTGTTAACAACCGGCTCCATGAGGGACGCTATCCTCCCAGTGAGGTAGCAAAGAACCCCCGTAGACCAAGTGCCAAATCCATTGGGCGGCTCCCAAATTTTTCTAAAATCCTCTACCTATTCTGAACTGAACCATCAACTGAAAGCATTCTGCAAACAAATCCCACTCTTTCAACCTGTAACCTGTCACCTATCCACATTCTAAAAACTGAAGACAACTGTAACTAAAGACCTAAACTTTAAAACCAAAACTAAAATCAAAACTGAAACTTAAAACGAACTGAAAGCTGCTAAATGGAATGCTCTCCATGTCGAGATTATTCATCTTTACTTGCCTACCCTACTTACTAAGCATCAATGCTCAGTCAAGTAACTTTCGACTTCGAATGAAGCCACTCAAGAAAATGATCCCATAAACCAACTTTCTCTTCATGCTTGATAAAACACAGAGATGACAGACTTAATGGCAGAAAGTTATAATAAATAAATTGATCTTTACAGTAGAGATATAACAAGTCGTTACCACTGCCAAGATTCTCCATGTACTCTGCTACTGGATCATAAAAAACATGACAGCCTTCAAACATTTATGTCATTGTCTTACCATACGAAAGATGCTCGACAAGTAACTCCCTTTGCAAATTGTCAAATTGTTTTTTAAAAGATCCTTGACAAGAATGCTCATGACAATCCCCAACCAATAAATCCACACATTCATTCAAAATTTCAGATTTTACAACTTCAATCTTTTCATGCATTTCAAAAGAAATACCACTCCGTTCTTCAATAGGATCGGTCAAATAGATTTCTTCTTGACAAAAAATTTCTGAATTTGAAAAACAAGAAGAAACATCCATTTGAGAACCCCCATCTTCTTCTTCTTTATTCAACTCTTCATTGCATACTGCTGGTTTTTCTAAAAGCTGGGATTGATTGCATAACTACCCTTCTTGCTCATCATCCATTCCAAGGAAATTTATACATTCATCCACAATATGAAATTTCTATTTTCGATCGGAAACTTTAAGTCTCTTTTTTAACCACTCAAATAAAGGAAAACACGATGGCAAACAATCACTTTCAACATGTTCAGCTTCCACCTTGTTTTCAAACTTTTGATCTTGGATTGCAATGAAATTTTCTTCACTAACAGAAATTGTGGCAGGCTGATCACATTCTTTAGAAAACAAATCAGTACACCCATCTCCTTTCAAATCACTAGGCTGATCATCTTCTTCAAGCAAGGAGATATTCATATAGTCATGTAAAGCTTTAGGTGAAATATGAATTTGATCAACATGCAGAGGTCTTTCTTCAACCACTATTTCAAAATCTGATTTCTCTTTTTACTTGCATTTTCAGAAAACGAACATGTGGAGGGACTACAAGACTAATATTTTCTGGAATTATCATCTTCTATGTAATCAATCACACTAGCATTGTAACTTTCAAGAAATTGCAGGTGCGAAAAGGAATTTTCTGATTGGGAAGGGGGTGCCTCTTCTTGTAACAAAAATTTGGAAGTTGAATAATATGAGGAAGGATTTGATTGATAGTCCCAACCTCTCTCTGGTCACATAGAGAATGATAAGAATGCTGCAAGTCATCATCAATTTCAGGAAGAGAGATATAACTGGTTGAATCTGAGCTTTGGTCTATGTCAACTTCAGTCAAGGAAGACAGTACTAACTGTTGGGAAATTTCTTGAATACCATGGCAATTGGTTTGTCTTTCTTTTTGAGATGAATATTCATGTAAGATATCTAAAACCTCTCCATCCAAATATTGATCATCACCACACTCATCTTTCACATTTTCAATGAACTATCTATTGTATTTGCAACAATCTTGAAGTAACAACAAAAAAGGATAATGCCTTTCAAAATGTTCATGAAATATGGTATGAAAGTATTTAAGGGAGGATAAACTCCTGGCTGGCAATCCATCATACCAAGACCTTACATATCCTTCTAAACTAAACATGAACAATTTCATTAAAGAATATTCATGCCATCCCACTCCCAGCTTATGTATATGCTTATGAAATCTAAATAAATTGATAACAGCATCATCACCCTTTTCCTCATTGAATCTTGGAAGATATGTTTTCCAATATACCAGAGGTATTTTATTGGGATAACCAGGAATGGAAGCAAGATTCATAGGAGCATACCTTGCAGCCCGAGAAGTCATCTTAATGGTGGAGAAACTGAATCAGCTCCTCAAACTTTGCAACCCTGTTTGATAGTGGAGCTACCATAGAACATTATGAAGAATGGATCCTTCGCAGATGGAGACGCCAAGTGAAAAAATACATGACCCTCTTGTTGTCTGACCATTGTTCACCATCAATAGTAAGATCTGAACATTTCATCCAAATCCAAAGAAGATTTGAGATCTCTCCCCATCTCTGTCTTTCTGGCCATCGGTCTTCCTAGTGGAGTCACCTTCCAGAATCTTTCAGTGGAGTTGACAGAGCAAATGATACAACCTTTTTCACATGTAAGAATCAATGTTTTCCCACAAAAATTCTTTATCATTTGTGTTTTTGTCGTTCTTCCTAGGGATGATCTTCAACTCGTCCTCGGCAACGGCACCAATTTGATAGCACCGGGATTTGAGCCCCAACGTTGAGCGGAAGGCCCGCTCTTGGGTAATAGCAGAACCACTTTATACTGCGCCTCCAACCCTGTGCAGTCAAAGAGGGATCTCTCGCTTGTCTTTTAGATTTTACTTCACATAATATATTTTCTCAAGGATGGTCAAGAGGCCGGACTCCTGGAATGGGACAAAGTAGAGTAACGTGAGATGTAGGTGGGATTATCATAGCAAGGGACCATTGGCATTGGAGTCAAAAATCTGAGTAGGGAACATTTGCATGAGAAAATGAATGGTGTGGGGTTGCATATGGAGGAAAGATAGCCATCGATCTCGCAATCAGGAGATATTTAGTAGGTGGTTAGAGGACAAGAGAGAAAATCCCATCACGTGGAGCACCAGCAAGATTAATTCCACACAACTTTAGAAGAAAACTTGAAAAATGTCTGAAACAATAGGCGGAGCATAGCATGTATGAATTCCAAACTGTTATACACTAAGTCAGAGACATGAAACCAATCAACAAACTGGAATGGAAACATAATATACATTTCACATAAAGAAAATACATATTGAAAGAAGCAACGACACATGAATCTTCGTCTTAAGAAACAACTCTTCCTCTACAATTTGTATTCATAACACAGGCACCAGATCTTATTTACAATAGTGAGCCTTAGCACTTGAAGGTTTCCCAATCCTCCAGCTAACTCTTTTCCCCCTATCGGAATTGCATTTATAATACTTCAGTGCTGAGATTATTCTCCAAAACAAACCTAAAAACTGTTTGCAGACACAATCATGCATTAACAATATAGAGAGTGGAACTATCGCCGCGTTTTACAAATACAAAAAAACATTATAAATCCAGTGGGCGCATTCGGCTCGAGTGACAGCTTGACGTGCTTGGCCGTTATTATGGATTTTGAGTATGACACCTCCTTCTCTATCTGAAGCGTGTGTTTCCACCGTGTTCAAATGCATATTTCTGCGTGGGCGCACAGGAAACTTTCCCCTGCTCAACATCATTCGCCACCTCTTTCTTCTCCGGGTAACACTGTTGGATGTGCAGTTTGAAAGAAGGGCAGCGTTGCTTCTGTCCGAGGCAAGCCTTTTTGGTGGCTTGTCATTCTGGTACTCTTCACCCTCAGCGAGGTGGGATCTCCCATAGGAAATAAGGTGTATCATATCTACACCAGCCCCATCACCCTTAGTGAGTGGACTTCACAAATAGGGTTGTGCGGGATCTAGAACCCTGATACTCCCATCCAAACAGATGCCTATACAAGGAGAAATATAAGACTGTATCCTTCTGTAGAGGCTTTGGGGCCAGCAATGGTATCAGGGGTTCCTAAAAAAATGCTTGCGGGGAGAAAGTGTCCTAGCATCGCATCATCAGGGATGAAGGTGTCTAAAGGCGAGTGTATCTCTCAAAATTATTCACGCCTGGGCCCCGATGGCTGGTGTCATCCTTGGCATGCAATACCAAGGTGGCGATTGAGTGTGGAAACTTTCTCACCAACCATCAGCACCCCAAGACGGACAAGCTTCTCAAACCAGATCTTCATCACCAAACTCTTCAAGCCTTTGCAGATTCATGAGGAGGCAGAAACTCAAGTTCTAGAGATATGATAGTTCACTCCCATTGCTCTAAAAGAAATATATATAAGGCTTCGAGACTGACCCTCACAATGACTGGTCAACATTCCTACACACTCTGTCATCGATTGTTTTCTTTTGGTATCAGCATGTGTGAGGGCGCGAGTGATCCTTTACTTGCTGGGGATCTAGTACCATCATTTCATCGACCGTGGCACCTTATCGTATGCTATGGGAAGTATTTTTTGGATGCCACTTCGTACAGCTGATCCATGCCGCAAGGCTCATGAAGTAAACGCTCCCATGCTTTCTCGTTCTGTGATGTAGGAAATGAAATGGATTTCTCCTTTGTGCTGGCCTTGCCCCGTGTGAGTGGCGGGTTTGTCGGTTACTTTCCTTGTTAGAATTTCATCATTAAGCTAGCATTATATTTGGATCTTTACTAAGAGAATAACAAGCACAGCAATCAAACACAAGAGACAATGAACACGGTGATTATCCTCGGGAAAACCATAAATGGTGAAAACCCTGCAACTTCCTCAGAGATAGAATCAGCACCAAAATAGAAAATCCCAAAAATAGTAAGTGATCTCCCGACAGCAGTAACCTTCTTCTTGTCTAGCCCCAGTGTCTTCTCCTTCCTCAACTATGTGCTACACTTGAGTGTGTATGAGTTGTGTGTTAAATAGAGAGTCCAGCTCTCTATTTATACTAATCTTGACATGACTAAAATCCTACCAGGGCCGACCTCTACTAGGAGAGTCTAATAACCCTAGTGCCGCGGAACTGCGGGGACTTTAACCCTTAGACAATAGGAGGGTTACCCACAATGACTTGACATGACTTGTTTACATGATAGACCTTCCCGATAGGAACATCAGGGCATGACATAACTCAAATACATCCCGAAATAAACATCAGGTTACAATATATAAGAAATAAAAGTGAAATACATTCCAAAGTTACATATATATCAACACTCCCTCTTAACTAGGAAGGTATTATTTTGACACAATTTTCAGCACAAGTATTCTTCTCTATATCTTCTGGATCATCATCGAGTCCTCATCATCTTCAAGTCTTCTTCATCTTCAAGTCATCTTCATCATCGGATCTATATCATCACTCGGTCTGGATCATCACTGGACATCATCACTTGATCTGGATCATCACTGGGCATCATCACTAGATCTAGATCATCACTCGATCTGGATCATTTCTACTGGATCATCATCACTGGATCTGGATCATCATCACTCAATATGGATCATCACTGGGCATCATCACAGGTGCTATCTCTTGATTCTTCTCATCATAGGAACCTCTACAGAGCCAGTCCTTTTTCATACTGGATGTATTATCTCAGAGCTAGTCCTTTTTCATACTAGATGAGGCATCACAGAGCTGGTCCTTTTTCATACCAGATGAGGCATCACAGAGCTGGTCCTTTTTCATACCAGATGTGGAAGCTACTCAGAGCTAGTCCTTTTTCATACTAGATGAGTCTTCTCAGAGCTAGTCCTTTTTCATACTAGCTGAGGCATCACAGAGCTGGTCCTTTTTCATACCAGATGAGGCATCACAGAGCTGGTCCTTTTTCATACCAGATGTGGCAGCTACTCAGAGATAGTCCTTTTTCATACTAGATGAGTCTTCTCAGAGCTAGTCCTTTTTCATACTAGATGAGACATCACAGAGCTGGTCCATTTTCATACCAGATGAGGCATCACAAAGCTGGTCCTTTTTCATACCAGATGTGGCAACTACTCAAAGCTAGTCCTTTTTCATACTAGATGAGTCTTCACAGAGCCAGCCCTTTTTCATGCTGGATGTGCCATATACATAGAGCTAGTCCTTTTTCATACTAGATGTGTCTTCACATAGCCATCCCTTTTTCATGCTGGATGTGGCATCCACATATACTTGACAATGTAAGGAACCAATCCTCTCACCATGTCACGGCTCTTACATCTGACCATGGAAGGAACCAATCCTCTCACCATGTCAGAATGGCACAGCACTTACATTTGATCATGGAAGGAACCAATCCTCTCGCCATGTCAGAAGGGCTTAGCACGGACACATCACTTCCTCTTGGGAGGAACCTCGATCTGGAGAACACCAAGCTTCTCCCTGAAGTACTCAAACTTCACCCTAGCCAATGGATTAGTCAACACATCAGCTATCTATTCGTCTGTCGCAACATACTGGAGCTTCACTACTCCTCTCTGCACCATATCCCTGATATAGTGATGCTTGATCTCAATATGCTTCGACTTATCATGGAATACTAGATTCTCTGACAACTTTACACAACTCTGGTTGTCACAGTATATACAAGTAGCATCTAACTGGAGATCAAATAAATCAGACAGTAGCTTCCTCGGCCATACTACCTCACAACTAGTTGAACAGGCTGCAACATACTCTGCTTCAGCTGTACTCAGTGCCACACAGGATTGATTCCTGCTAAACCATGAGATCACACCTGATCCCATACTGAAGCAACACCCTGAAGTGCTCTTCCTATCGATGGCACTGCCTGCCCAATATGAATCAACATAACCCTCCAGGTTAATCCTTTGATCAGCCTTATACTTGAGCCCATAATCAACCCTACCCTTCAGGTACCTTAGAATATGCTTTGCAGCAGTCAAGTGAACATGTCTCAGATCTGTCAAGTATTGGCTCAAGGTGTTCATAGCAAAGAAAATATCTAGTCTCGTGTTCATCAGGCACATCAAGGACCCAATCATCTGACGATACATCATGGCATCAACTGTCTCTGATGAAGCATCACTCAATAGCTTCAGGTTTGATGCCATATGTGTGGTTAATGCCTTGCAGTCCATCATCCCAAATCTCTTCATGATCTCTATTGCATACTGTCCTTGTCCAAGGAAGATTCCATCTGTAGTTTTCCGCACCTCCATACCTAGGAAATAATACATCATTCCCAAGTCCTTCATCTCGAACTCAGTAGCAAGCTTTCTCTTCGTATCAATAATCAACCCATTCATACATGTCACAAATAGATCATCTACATATAGTAGAAGTATCACCGAGTTGCCATATTCCACCTTGTAGTAAAGGTTGGAATCTGCTTTACTCTTGGTAAAGCCCAAACTGGATAGAAAGTTGTCAATTCTATCGTACCATGTCCTGGGTGCATGTTTCAAATGGTACAGGGATTTCTTCAATCTACACACATGAGACTCTCTGTCATGTGTCTCAAAACCGAGCGGCTGCTCCACATACACTTCATATTCTACTACACCATTCAAGAAAGCAGTCTTGACATCCATTTGGTGTATCTTCCATTTCAGCACTACAACTAGAGCAAGTACCGATCTGATGGAAGTGTATCTAGATACAGGTGCAAAGGTTTCTTCATAGTCTATTCCTTCTTTTTGAGAGAAACCCCGAGCCACAAATCTTGCCTTATACTTTTCAATGCTACTGTCTGTAGCGTGCTTGATCTTGTAGATCCATTTGTAAGTTACAACTGACTTCCCTTCTGGTCTTGGGACAACATTCGAAACATCATTCTTCATGATTGATTGATACTCTTCGATCATCACATCCTTCCATTCTTTGCATTCTGCTGCTTCTTCATATTTGGAAGGTTCTTTATCAATGAAGTCACATAGTAAAGCTACATAACTGGAACAGGATCTGGTCCTCTTTCTTTCTCTGAGATTCTCTTTTGGAACCCCATATCTTTCTGCACCTTGGATAATCTCTCGTACCCAAGCAGGTTTCCTCTTGTGAGGATTCTTCTCCTGTGGTGGATCTACAGGTCTTTGTGGTTCTTCAAATTCTCGATCTTCTTCTTGAGTTTCTTCATTCATGATTGTATCATGAATTCTGGGAGCTTCTGCTTCTTCAGGTTCTTCAACGGGTTTCTTTCTAGATTTGATGTAGGATAAATATTCGTCAAATGTTACATCCATGCTGATGTCAATCTTTTTGAACCCTGGGAAGTATATTCTGTAAGCCTTCAAGATTTCAGAGTATCCCACAAATATACCCTTCTTTGCTCAAGGATATAATTTCATTCTCTTCTCTTTTGGAATGTGTATGTACACAGGACAACTGAATATTCTGAGATGGTTGACTTCTGGTTTCTTGCCGGAGAAGACTTCTTCAGGAGTCTTGTTATCGAGTACTCTTTGTGGAGTACGGTTTTGTACATACACTGCTGTTCTAGCTACTTTTGCCCAAAGATGCATAGGAAGATCTTGATCATGAAGCATAGCTCTTGCAGCTTCCATGATGGTTCTATTGTTCTTTTCTGCAATCCCATTCTATTGTGGATTGTAAGGAGTGGACAACTCCCTCTTAATCCTTGAGTCCTTATATAGTTCCTTGAACTCACTTGAAGTGAATTTTCCTCCATTGTATGATCAAAAAGTCTTGATCTTCTTTTCAGTATGGTTCTCGATCAAGGATTTGAATTCCTTGAACTTGCTAAACACTTCATCTTTATTCTTCATGAAGTAAATCCATGTCTTCCTAGAAAAGTCATCAATAAAAGAAACATAGTACACATACTCGCTTAGTGAGCTTGATGACATTGGTCCGCATACATCGGAGTGGATGATTTCCAAGATTCCTTTTGCTTTACTCTCACTACTTCGAAGTGTCTTCTTTGTGTTCTTTCCTTTCGCACATCCTTTGAAGACCCCTTCATGTTTTTCTTGAATTTCTGGAAGACCTTCAACAGCTTTGCTTTCAAGTGGTAGTGCTCTGTAATGTACATGTGCAAGCCTTCTATGCCAAAGTTCATTTGGTTCTATTGTGTCATGAACCAAAGCTTGATCTAGTTGGCCCTTCGACTTGTATAGACCTCCTTCTTATTCTCCAATCACTGTTGCATCGTCAAAAGTATTTCCCTTTGGCCACATAAGAACTTGGCCATCTACAAAAGAAACCCTCATTCCTTTTGCATCCAATGCAGATATGGAGAGGAGGTTCTTCTTTAGTCCTGGAACAAATAATACATTCTTCATCTTCAAAGACTTTCCAGAGTCTAGTTTATAGAAGGATTCACCACTACCTTTTATTGGATACTGGTAGTCATCCCCAAGTTTCACCTTGTGAGGTGACTCATGTTCAGATAGCTTCACAAATGATTCTTTGAATCCCGTAATGTGCTTGGAAGCACCACTTTCTATAATCCAATTATTTCTTCCATGTGAAACAGTTTCTGTGAGAGCGGAGATCAGTACATATTCATCCTCACTTGAAGATTCATCACTTTCTTGTCTGATTCTCTTTGTGGAAGGTTCATCATCCTCTGCAGCATGGGCATGATGTCTTCTTTTGTTTCCCTTCTTCTTTAGATTTCTTTTGTTAGGGCAGAATCTGGATATGTGACCTTTCTCATCACATGTGTAACATCTAATAGTATTCAGATCTTTTCTAGAGTGTGATATCTTACCTTTGGAGTGATAATTGCTCCTCCTATTTTTCTTGGAGTGAACTGTGAGAAATTGATCTTCACTACCCATCTTCTCTTCTCAAGCTGTTATCCAAGCTTCTTCTTGAGAGCATTCTTCCCATAGTCTGCGGAACTTAACTAACTTCTTTCTGGCACAGATTCCTTGAATGAAAGAGTCCCATGATCTAGGGAGACCATTCAAGGTGGTCATCACAATATCTGCATTTTCCACTTCTTCATCTACTGCTTCCAGCTGCTCCTTGATCTGAGAGACCCTTGTAAAGTAAGACTAAATAGTCTCAGCATTCTACATCTTCACATTCTTCAATTGGTTTCTCAAAGTCATCTTCATGTTTATGTTCTTCCCTTCAAACAATTTGGTTAGGGCATCAAACATAGCTTTAGGTGTCTTGAGGGAGGACACCTGTGGTATGAGATGATCCTTGATAGAATCAGCAATGATTCTCTTTTCCATAACCAACTTCTTCTTATGGAGGGCCTTAGCCTCATCTCCCTCTGGAACTGGAACCTCCTCATTGATATAGGAGTCCAACTCATTCTCTTCCAAGACCAGGGAGATCCTATACTTCCAAACTCAGAAGTTATCAGCTCCCTCGAGATTTTCATCAAGCTTGGTATGATGAGACATATTAAACTAAGAACCTCAAATGGAAATACAAAATATTTAGATCTTACCAGGTCAAGATGTCGAATCTAGATTTGGAGCTAAAATCCTGCAGTGTTGTTTCAGTAGAAAATTAGGGTTTTATTTTTCCAAAGTTCTTTCCACCCAAATGCCTTGAAATTTATCCCTAACTTCAATTTTGGGGAGGAGATCAATCCAGGCCTGGGCTCACTGAAAAATTCCTCTTCTGTGAAAATACGTAATTTTCGGCAGCAATGTTGGGTCCAAAACTAAAAAACCTTAGAATTGGATTTTGCTTCAACAGAAAGATGCGCCCTAAGGAGGAGAGTTGTTCCACCTTACTTTAGCTGAAAATATGTGGAGGAGGATCCACAAAATAGGAATCCCTAGTTCCCGCAGCTGCACAGTGTCTTCTTCTCAGTTTAGCTCTGATACCATGTTAGAATTTCATCAGTAAGCTAGCATTATATTTGGATCTTTACTGAGAGAATAAAAAGCACAGCAATCAAACACAAGAGACAATGAACACGGTGTTTATCCTTGGGAAAACCATAAATGGTGAAAACCCCACAACTTCCTCAGAGATAGAATCAGCACCAAAATAGAAAAGCCCCAAAACAGTAAGTAATCTCCTGACAGCAGTAACCTTCTTCTTGTCTAGCCCTAGTGTCTTCTCCTTCCTCAACTATGTGCTACACTTGAGTGTGTATGAGTTGTATGTTAAATAGAGATTCCAAATCTCTATTTATACTAATCCCAACATGACTAAAACCCTACCAGGGCCGACCTCTACTAGGAGAGTCTAATAACCCTAGTGCCCCAGAACTGCGGGGACTTTAACCCTTAGACAATAGGAGGGTTACCCATAATGACTTGACATTACTTGTTTACATGATAGACCTTCCCAATAGGAACATCGAGGCATGACATAACTCAAGTACATCCTGGAATAAACATCGGGTTACAATATATAAGAAATACAAGTGAAATACATTCCAAAGTTACATATACATCAACATTCCTTACTTACGCAGGTCAACTCACACAAAATCCACCTATTTTTGCACAATGCAACTCTACCACAGGGATGATTTTCCCTGTACGCACGCTACAAATGGCGTTTGGGATTTGCCAATCTACTAGGAAGCAGATTACATGTATGAATGTCCCTTCTCATGTCGTCTTCACATTGGATGTGACACTTGCATCCTAGGAGCCTCCTCAGCCATCCGATTTGGGGGGAACTTTCACATCCACCATCCACGTATCTTTACCTCTACTGCCAATTTCTATTTTTTGGATACAACGGGAAGCTTTGGATTGTGACGTGTTCTTATCCATCGATCGGGATTGACCTCTTCATGCAACCGTCGATCCGAGTGGGTCCTATTACTTTGGCAATGCGAAATCCTGGTCTTCAACCGTGTTAGTTTGTACTGCGAAATAGACCACAACTATAGATATCTTCCCTTCTCTGTCATGACCCTCGATATTCGAGGCTGGTACCACCTTTCACGATTTGAAATCGCAGCTTTACCCACACAAGTCTATTTTGTGAAATCAACTCAGACCGTAGATCTTCTTGGATCCCATTCTCGGCCGTTAGATGCCTCCGTCCTTTAAACTATTTCGCAATCTGGAAAAGTGGCTTTGGTCGGGCATGTCCACCATGTGAAATTTTTTGATGTTGTTGATCTGCCATCCGATCATTCTCAACCTTTGATTATGAATCCCATTTAATGCCTTCAGCACATCCAACGTCCTCCTCAAACTTCTGTCAGGCTCATAATTAGACTATTGAAAATAGAGTGTTAATAGAACTATTTCCAAGGAGTGGAGTCAATTATTATTAGAGAACAGTTTTATGTCATCATGAAGACAATGTGGAACAAAATAATTTGGATCTTTAGTTAACTTTCATTTTGAAAGTGAGAAAAAATTCCATGGTTGTTACACTAATCAACTCGGAAAGTTATCACCCATATCTATGTCATTTCTAGGTAATAAATATAAAATTGAATCAGTATGTGGCTCAATTGTTTTTCCTCCTTTCCCACAAACTTATCTAGAATAAGGAACTACTACATTATCATTAATTTCACAAAGACTTCTACGTTTATAGTCTCAATGAACCTTGGTGATTGGGTTTTTTTCACACTCTTAAGAAATGTGCAACAAAAAAAATACATGTGGGTAATTTTCAAACATGTTTATAGCACATTCCAACTAATATATCTCATATATAACTCTCTATATACTTAATGGAGACAAACATGTCCTCCAGATGGTGATGTTTCACCTCCAAAAAATGTTGTTTTTCATAATGGAAAAATGTATTGGGTTCATACTCATGTCATTTCCAGATGTCCCTATGTGTTCACACCTACTCTATTGGTAAGAAGTTGTCAATAATAAATGGGGATTCCATGTTATTCACAAATCACGTAATACACCGTCTATTTGCTTTCCAGTTCAGTCCAATAAACTTATTTGTTTCATGAATGATGATGCAACACAGTATGGTTAATAGAATGTACTTGTAATATACCAAACGTATATTGCATTTATTAATTAGTTATTAATCATTAATTTATGTTATTAATTATTTATGTTATTAATTATTTATGTAAAAGACAACATTAGAAGGACACGTTGTTTAAAGGTGTCTCTTCATAAATATATAAGTCACACAAACTTATTATAAATATAAAAAATTCATTATTAAGTATATATATATATATTATAATCATGTAAGTTGTTACCATACAACTGGTATCAAAGCTCTTGGCTCTAGGATCTCGGCTCTCCATAATTACCTGCTTTCCATTCTTGTTCATATTCTTTCATTTTCTTCTATGCCCATACTACACCACTCCATATCCATGCTACCTTCCACTCCAACATTCCCCATGTGCCACATGCTCCTTTCCACTCCACTTCTCCCCACGCTCCAAGTGCTCCCTTCCCCCACACTCCAAGTGCAGCCTCTTCCCTTACATGCTCTCAACCACCTGCTCCCATCTACGTACTCCCCTCCTTCCTTATTGCACGCTGCATGTTCCTACACTCCCCTCGCTACACCAATACAGGCCCCCAATACATGTGATCTCCTCCTTCCTTATCGCACACTGCACCATCCTATGCTCCCCTCCTTGCACCCATTAATTCTTCCCTCAATTACTAGCTCCCAGGAGTCCCCTTATCTTCAATCCACACCCCAACCACTTTCATACTACTCTCTTCGCATGTTCCTCTCTCCTCATCGCTCCACACTACCTGCACAACCCCCCCACCTCCATGGCCCTCCTCCAGCACGCTACATATTTCCCTTCATATCCACGCCTTAGCACTTCACAACTCTATTTCTCCTCGACTCGCTCCTCACTCCTGCACGTATTTTCTTCCCCTCAACCCTAAAAACCTAAATATTCACCTTCTCCCACCTTATACTCCATTTTCCCCATCGTCCCTCCTATCTTTATTCCTACTCCACATTGGCGTCGCCACTGCCACATACTCGATGTCCCAACCCTTTCCACGCGCAATTTCTAACCCATCCTCCCATACCATCGCCTGATCTATCCTCATAAACCCTAATTTCATATATTTCAAAACAAATTATAATAATATTATTATTGTAAAATAATAATAATTATTATAATATTAAAATTTTCAAAAGAACTATATATCAAACTATATATATTTTATAAAAATAATAATATTATTATTAATTATTTATTTTAATAAATATTATTATTAAAGAAAATGAAGATTTTGTATAAGACAAAATGGTCTTCAATGTAGGCATTTATGGGTTTTTAAAAAGAGATAAAACAACTCAAGAAGTTAAAAAGGAATTAAAAGGGGAGATTGAAGAAATAAAAAGCAAAGCTATTGAAGTGAAACTATCAGATATCGACGTCGAAACACAATTTCTTCATGAAGACATAAAATAGTTAGTTGAAGATATGAAAATGTTGATAATACGAGGAGGAGGAGGAGGAGGAGGAGAATCTAAGAAGCATGTGGACAAGGAACAATTAGAGTCACATGCGTCGTACCCCTTAAGTGAGTTGAAAGATGAAGAAGCGGTTATGCCATATGTATTTTCAAACATGGAAGAACATGAAAAAAACTTTAGATTATATTGATAAATGACAACTCAGAATCACTCATGGACCTATGCCAAAACAAAAAACACATACATTGTTTCCTTACATTCCCCCTCATAAATGATTCAAGGAATCATACGCAAAGAAGGATAAGAACCATCATTTGAAGTACATGACACAAAAAACAATGCCTAACCATAACCATTGTTCAAACTACAAGACTCAAAATAGGATGTTAAATCATGCACAAGTTCCATAAATTTGTTGCAGCTTCATACAAGGAATGGAAACGAGTCATATAAATTGTCCAACCTACACAACCATAAAATCAGTGAAAATGGCTCGTGAAGCTCCAAAACAAAGTCAAATTGTAATATTGTCTCATAACCCAAACCAAAGCCAAGTACATGATTATAAAAACAATAACACAGACCATGAAACAAAAGATGTAGAGGACGGTGATAAAGACCAAAGTAGAGAATATCAAAATGAACCTGAAGAAAAATTACTTCAGAATAAGAATGAAAAAAGGATAGTTTCATCTGATGACAATCCTTACACCAATGCCAATTCTAAAGAAGATGGTGATTGCATAAATTGTAACAATGAAACACCAAATGCTAACGAATATGAGGATAACGTAAAAGAACAAAACTCAGAAAATGTTGCGACAAATGAAGAGAGAAACATTCTACCAGTGGTCGTAGCTCAAGATGTCCCAGAAATCTACATCAAATTAGAAGATCAAAAGAGTAGCATCATATTAGAATCTTGGAAGAATACCCCATATAGTTTTTATTAGTTTATCGACATAATCATATGCATAAAAATATTTAAATGGAAATGCGACCAATTATTTCAAGGACTGCTAAACCGTGGAACCATTATTCGTGGCAAAAATTCTAGTTGCAACATGCTCATAGTAGATTCGTGATCGAATATTTTCAGAGCGGGAAGACTTGTAATATACCAAATGTATATTACATTTATTAATTAATTATTAATTATTAATTTAGGTTATTAATTATTTATGTAAAATATGACATTAGAAGGACACAATGTTTATCAACAAATTCTTTCCAATATGGAAATGGTTTTAGATGGAGTCTGATATGTAGTTTGACATTTGACATCAATAGTGAATTCTCTACATGTTTTCTAGTTTCTGCAATTGATAATTACACACTTATGTGCAAATATAGTAGTGTTGAATTCTTCTTCTATGATATCACCAATGCATTCTATTATGATGTAACCAATGGTCGGGTATTAGAATACGTTCATTCCCAACAAACTATTTCAATAGTGCAATATGTTTTTGAACTGATTCATAGCATTTCAATCATCTTAGTTTGTCCAAACATGGATTCAATTCATGTTATATTCAAATAAAAATATAGGGTCCTGAGTATTTTGTTAGATGTTGACTATAGTTTCTAAAGAAATATTATATCATATTATTTTATAAATGGACCATTATGTGTTTATGTTTGGTTTCCTTGTAAATACACGATATTTATTCAACAATATGGTATTCAAAATAGCTAAAGCATCTTTTTCTAAATTATTGTAGAGATGTCATTGAACCAAGAAAACGACCATGGAAATGACCCCAATTTATCGTAAACATCCTCTAATATGAGGAATCGCGATGAGGAAGATATTAAAAAAAAATTAAAGCCAAACCTCATTTTAATTATGGAAAGAATAAAGCACACATTAACAAACGCAAGAGAGAAAATCGTGTTCAGTGACCAAGGATGTTGTCGATTCTCAAGGTCAACCACTCAAATTAAAAAGTCTAGTTGATATCATGAGAAAATAAAATGTTTCAAATGGATTTGAAGGACGAAGACATACAAATAATGAGAAAAGTGATGTCAAAACAAAAGAAATTAGTCAACCACCGACAAAAAATATTCGCAACCCAAATATTTCTCTTTGTGGAATAGAGTTATTATGAATTTGTTGTAGTATATATTCCCATGCTTATTTTCATGTGCAATACATATATTTTGGCATATTGATTGAGCATCATGTGATACTACAAATTTTGTACAAGTGGAGCATCATGTGATACTAATAATGGAATAGAAACAAATGTAGAAGAAATGGTGCAAAATGAGGACACAAATGGAAGAGACACTAGAAATGTACAAGAATTGACTTGTCTTGGAACAACAAAGGTTTTATTTATTAACCAAAATATTGTATATATTGAATAATCATCATACAAATAGAATTTTCCATGTATTCCTAGCTTACCGTAAAAATGAAAGGGTTCATGTATATAATATTTTTATCTAATGCATGAGTTCCATCGATTGTATCTATATTGTGTTTTCAGGAAACCAATGCCAACTCTACTACAAATTACTTTATCGATAACACAAATAGAACAGTACCAATAAACGCACAACAAATATTTCAAAATTGGTTCATCGTCAATAGAGGAAGCATGGATGCTCAAAGGACTATTTCTCTTGGAAAAACAAAGGTTGTATTAACTGATCTACAACCAAATATTTGGTCTCACTCAAATCAAAGTAATTTATCTATGGGTAATGCATCAAATTTATATGTACAATTTATTTTTGACAATGACATATTGAATTTTCAGGATACTCACATTGACGCTCAACAACCATCAAAATGTTTTCAGTCCTATTTATATCAACAATATATAAAACAAAGTCCAAGCTTTTCCTAATGACAATGTCCACATGGGACATGTTGGTGAAAATGATGTTCAATGAAGCCAAGTTAAGAAGATGTGTCATCAAAATAGTGGAGACAAAATTTATGCTCCTTGGCACCATCTCATTCAACATTTAATCAGAACATCAATGCTAGGGAACACGGTTTTAATGGAAATATATCAAACAATATGAATGAGAGTTTCATAAAAATTACCCCTTTTCATCAAAGGTTTCATGAAAAAATTGATAATCTATAAATTGTGCAAATTTGTCATGTGTGTCATGAGTCATATCCTAGAATCAATGTTGTTAGAGGAGTTGAGGGACTTATTTTCCATATATGTAAACAATAGTGTCGATCCCATTGTTTTTCTCATTGGAACAACATGGATCCCGATGAAAAAAAAATTGTTTTTTCTATGTTCACACAAGTTGAAGAAATGATAATAGAATGAGTGAGTCTAATATTGAAACTCACACATGCTCGTGGAGGGAAATATAAATATAATTGTCACACAATTATCTTCCCACAAGATGTCACTTCAATTTCTAAAATCCTTCCTCGTCAAATAGAAGATTTAGATATTTTAATTGTTAGGAGAGAAGGATCTCAATCCAAATACTATGATTGTACTGTTAGTATATCATGTGTGATAAATGCATTTCATTACAAAATTCTAAAGGACAAATATTACCGAGATGTTGAAATTGATCAAGATGCAGTTGTATGTATTACAAGTGAACCAACAGATATTTCTAATAGATTTCATTATGTCAAATATGATATATCTGAATCAAAAGAAAATGATGCGTACATTAATTTATTTGGAACTCATCAATTGAAATCTCATCCTTCCTCCTTTACAATTATAATTCCAAATGCACGATGACAAATTGAAGAACTACATAATTTTGTTGAAAAGGAATATTCTTTTTTTAAATTTGCAAATCGAATGGCTAGAAATAGGGTTGTCATCAATAAATGAATACAACACTGAAGGTTTGTTTGACATGGATTTTCCAACAATATTCCCCACGGGAATTGTAATTGGTTGCAACTAAGCTTGGTAGATGTTTGCATACATGAATATGCATTGCACCTACTTAAGTATTGTGATCACAGATTTAGGAAACATCCAAGGTTGTGTTATTATCTATTGAACATGATTTTGAGAAATTGACGCCAAGAAACAGTTGTTTTATTTGTGCAAAAAAAACATTGAAGATGGAATACCAACTACATTTGAGGATTTGCGTAAGGAACTCAATGACTTCTGAGACGCCAAAATTGTTGAACACTTAATGTGGTTCAGTTCACGTCTTTGAGGAACTAATGAATATTGGAACGTATGTCTTAGTGATGTTACTCATATGATTACCCAACTCAGCTTCCAAACTTTGTTCTTCACACTAAGTGGTCAGAGTTGCATAAGGTTATGCCTGATTCTAGTCCTCTTTTTATACAAAACCAACATCAGTGGAGGATTGATAATGTGATCAAATATCCACATATTCTTGCAATGTACATGCATCAACGATTCAATATTTTCAGGAAGAAGTTATTGTAAAATACCTTCATGCTAAGTACTATTGGTGCAGGTACATAGTTTTATCTCTATCTTCCAACATAGAAAATTAACTGTTTACTTTCATATTCATTTTATCTTCATTTATTAACTATATGGTGAATTTTATAGGTATGAGTGGAAACAGAGGGGTGGCAACACATATCCAAGGGTTCTTATTGTTAGAAGGTGCACATGACATGCAAAAGTTGGATTGGAAGAATGAAGAAAGAATTAATGCTGGGAAAAATACTTTGATAACTATGTGACAACATGAAATCCTTGTGATACCCACCACATGAATATATCTATTCATCGACCTATGCATGAAGACCCTTTATTATTAGATAGCACTAAAATATTCAATGCAAACCCCCTTGAGGAGTATGAACAATTATCAAATCAAGTTCAAAGACATACAAGATGTAGTACCAATTCATGGTTACAGCAGGGATAATTTTAGGGGAGAATTTGAGCCTAGTGGGCTATTTTTCCATGTTTTTCTCCCTAAAAAGATTCACCATTTTGCATTTTTTGAAGCCCTATTTCACCCTATTTTGATGGCGTAAAATTTTTTCACCCTAAAAATAGCCAAACTATTATCTAAACGATATAAAATCCTTGGAAATTAAAATGTTTTTTGAAAAATATCACTAATCATTTTATAGCTGGCGTTTTAAGAATTGGTAATATTCGCAAACATTTATACACTTTTAAATAAATATGGTTCCTTAAAATCATCCCTGGCTTACAGAAGAAAGGTTCTTCCTACAAATGTCGCTACAATGCACCATGGGAGCTTAAATATCATTCAAAGTTATTTATTGATGATAAATGAAAAAATAAATATGAACATGCACGTAATGATGACAAGTTGAATGTCCACAATGTACTACTTCTTTCAATGTAGCATGCTAGTGTGGAATCCAACTAGTTATTTCACGCCATGCAATCCTGAGATACATTGTAAATATGCTTCAAAATATGAAAGAATATCATAAAGTTATCAAGATATGTTAACAAGAATCTCCAATGTTGTTGATGTTGAATATCCTTACATATGTGTGTATAAAAAATTCCTTGCAGAAACAATTGTGTACAGAGACATATGAGCACAAGAAACATGTTATATGTTGTTAAAGCTCCCACTTGTTCTTTGTAGTCGTAACTTTGTTTTAGTAAACATTGGAAGAAAAATATTCCAAAACATTTCTTCCAATTTTGATCCTATCCAATTCAATACAAACTCTGGATTCATCCAACAATACGAATGAAGACCTAATTTTCTTGAACACTTGTCTATAATAAACACTACACGATCCTGTTCCTTTTTCCCACGTCAAAAGAAAGTTCCTTGGAAAGCAAGAGATAAGCCCATAATAGTTCAACTATGCCCATGATTTTTTGAAGTTCCTAAGGAAAATGGAAATAGTTTTGAATCATTTTGTTTGTGTGAATTGCTTTTATATAAACCATTCAGAAATATTCCCATGGATATAGGTATCACCACAATTATTTTTATTTAAAATTGGAGGAATTCTACCTATCATCCTTGGCATTTTGACATAATGCCATTGCCACCATATGTTATTCAGGAAGATGATGATACAAATGAAGAGGAAGTTAATATTGGTGATAATGACATGGATGAATGAAAAATGTTATCATGCATTATTCCTCCTAATGAGATTCAACTGTTTGATCTTGAAACCGTTGGTCATAGATACTTTGACTTAAATGTTGTCTAGAATGAATATACTACAAGCTCAGATGTTATTGAAGAAAACCTGAATAATTTCATAAAAAATGCACGTTCAATTGGAGCGATTGCAAATTATTTTCATCCTATGTCGTCTTCCTTGTCTTCATTTTTGGAAAAGCAACGCCATTATTTTGAAGCTATTATTGATCATTTCAAACAAGGATCAAGTGAGGAGCCACTAAAAATTATTATTCAAAGAACTCCAAGAACTAGAAAGTACTACCTTATACACTGTATCTCAGAAGAATTTAGCTTACACTCTGATAATGGGAGGTCCCCTTTCCTATTACTAGCACCTACTAGAGTAGTTTCCTTCAATATACAAGATAGAACAATTCACTCATCCCTCGGAATTCATATTAAATAATGTAATCCTTTAAATGCTCAAGAACTTTCCGTGTTTCAAGAATAAATGAGATATGTTAAATGCATTTTAATTAATGAAATGAGCTTCATAGGTCCAAGGTTACTCATTAAAATTGATTCACGTTTATGTGAAGCGTTTCTAGAAAAGAAAAGAAATATGTTCCATTTGGTGGAAGATCAATAATTCTTGTTGAGGACCTTGGTCAATTACCCCCTGTTAGAGATAAACCATTATATGTAGATAACACTTATGGTAAGTTTATGTGGAAATATTTAAGAAAATATGTTACATTTAACCATTTTTTGTCAACAAGGGACAAATCCAAACTAATCCATTTTTCTAAGGATACTAACAAAGATCAGAAATGCAGATGTATATGTGGATGATTGGCATGTTTTGATGTCATGAATAGATGCATCTATGGATTATGTTGAAAATAGTGCTTTCAACTCAGAAATTCATTTATTTCCAACGAATACCTTAGTGAATCTACACAATAGATGTGTGCTTAAATCACTCAATACTCCTATAGTACGATGGATTTATGAGCATACAAACAGTAAAGAATTTAATGGTGTAGATGATGATCATCTTCAACATAAATTTCTTATATGTCCTGGTGAGCGTGTCATGTTGACATGTAACTTATGGGTGGAAGAAGGGTTAGTAAATGGAGAAATTGGGGCAGTTCAAACCATTTATTATTGTGATGGATCTAAACCACCACAATTGCAGATGTACAGTACAGTTTGTTTTGATTATTACATTGGTATACCATGGGATGTCACAACTCCAAAAATTGTACCAATAACACCTATTTCTAGAGGAAATCGGAAGCAAATCTCATTTCGTATGGATTGGGATATCACCGTACACAAATTGCAAGGTTTGACTTTAGAAAAAGTGACATTTGATATTGGTAATGCAAAGAGACTCAGGTTTGACATTCATATGGATTTCAAGAGTCAAATCCATAGATGGTTTAAGGATATCACCACCATTTACATTTGAACGGTACGAAAAGATGAGTCAAAGTGAACATGCTACAATTAGGAAGAAAGCAGAACAATGCTTGTTATACATCTCATTATAACCATTTTATTGTGATACAAACATGTTAGTTCGTGTGTTTTAATCTATTACAATCATGTATTTCTATGTTTCCATTTTATTACAATTTAATCGTAGTATTTGATTGTATTTCTAATGTGACAAACAGTCATATTTCTAATGTGACAAAAAATTATGGATTGCAACATAACCAGCGTAGATCCAAATCCTAGGCTCTATCAAGCACTGAGAGGGATCAAACTCTCTAGGTGAAAACCTCTCCAGGTATTAATACACCATTAGAACCAATCAATGTAGCTACTAATTTATGCATTAATATTAATACATCATACACTGAAACCTATGCAAAGAAAAAGAAAAAACTCATTGTGCAAGTTAATGAAATGCTAATGAAATTCTATTACTGAAATTCAATATATTTTCAAATATGACACATTTGAATTTGACTATATTTGCAATTATAATTAAAAAAATATTATTTAAAACATATTTGGAAAAAATGCGATTTAAAAACTTTTTTATTATTTAAAGTATTAAAACATTATAACTATTAAAACATTATAATTATTAAAACATTAAATTTCTTAAAACATTATAATTTTATACTATTCCATAAATAAACTATATTTTCAATTATATTTTAAAAACCTTATCTTTTAAAAACATTTTTACTATTCAAATCATCAAAACATTATATCTATTAAAACATTATAAATATTAAAACATTTTAATATTATACTATTCCATAAATTGACTATATTTTAAAAACCATATTTAAAATATAATTGAAAAAAAACTTATTGATATACATCTCTTTAAATATTTTTTATTATTATAAATAATTAACCATTAAAAAACCATATATTTTAATAGTTATATTTCATAGTCCCATAATTTAAAAACCCTTATTTAAAAACTTGAAATACTATCCTAAATGAAAACATTAAATTGTTTCAAACCTAAAGATTACATACATTTTAATACTATCCTAAATATAACTTCAAGTGAGATCTAGGATCATGTTAATATGGTTCTTGAATAAATTAAAGTATATTAGTATTCAAAACATCTACCTCATACATGGTTTTAAAACAATGTGTAAGGCCCTCCTAAACCATATACAATAAAACCATGGGTTGTTTAGGAGGATTTGCACATTGTTTTAAAACCATTTGCAAGGCCCTCCTAAACCATGTAAAATAAAACCATGGGTTGTTTAGGATGCCTTGCACATGGTTTTAAAACCATTTGCAAGGCCCTACTAACCATGTACAATAAAACCATGGATTGTTTAGGAGGCCTTGCACATGGTTTCAACATTTTTTTGTCGATAATTAATTAATTAATTTATTATTATTTTGTTAGGTATGAACATTACAACATATCCCCATATTGGGTTGTTTGTGTGGCGAACATTGTTTTTGGGGGGTATTAAAAATTTTATTTTTTATTATTAGTTTTAATTTTGTGTAGGGCAACATGTTGGGTATAAAATTTATTATTATTTTATTACAGCATCACGTACAAATGTGACAACATCTCAACCATACTAGGCTGAAGAGCATCTCGCTTCTCTCGGTGCAACAATAAAAATGAAACATGAGCTAAAGCCAAGTGTTTATTGATAAAAGGTTGGTTCTTTTCGTATTCCCTCTCTTTTTTTATTTTTCCAATAACAGTTATTTATATTTTCTTCGATTTCACTAGCAATAGTTGAATATATTGAATACAACTTTAATTTCCAATCCTCTTTTTTCTGTATAGGATATACAAACTATGATCTACTCCATGCAGTCCAAAATATATGGTCTTCTCCATGGACATATATTTAATATGTATGAGTATTTACTCATGATTAAACATGTTTTCTACATTGAGCTTACATTGCAAAACTATTTAACTCCCACATTTTATATTTTAATAGTTTGATTGAGAATTTCTCCATTATCACAATGGTTTTCTATGTTTTTGACGAATATACAGTACAATCTCTAGGGTATTCATAGCATTCAGCTTAAAACATTTTTGCATTTCAATGTGTATGGAGCATTATTTATAGTTGTTTCAATTGTAAGGGAAATTATTTATTTATACCTATTGTTTGATTTTATTAGTTTGATCGAAAATCAATCCATTATCACAATGTCTTCCTATGTATTCACATACTATAAAGTTTAATCCTTGAACTACTACTACCATTCATCTTAAAAAAAATATCTTATTTCCTTAGGTATGTAGCATTATAACAATTAGGATTGTATGGGAAATTTATATATTTATATTATTTATAATACAATATTATTAATATAATTAATATTTTGGAGATATGGATATTTGTTCATAGGTTAATAGAAACAACCATATTAATAAGATTAATATGTTAGGAATACCCCGGTATATTTCACACACATTTGTTTAGGAAAAAATATTGTGAATGTGTCAAATATATACATGTTGTGTATTCTAAACATATTAATCTTATTAATATGATTGTTGTTATTTTATACCTTTGTGCGGGTTTGTGTGTACTTTTATACCTTAGTGGAATCGTTTTATACCTTCACATAGGTTGGAAGCATCAGGAGGATTCATTGAGCCGATATTTGGGATAAGGATGGCATTTTACCCATCAAAGCAGTCTCTCTTAGCAGCATTTTACCTGTAGAAAAATATGCTTCTAGGTGCCACTCAAAGGGTCATATAGCGTTTTACCCAATTATGGCCAACGACCTTCAAATCTTTGTGAATGAAGCATATGAGTTGCTCACTCTTCCCATATATGTTTCTTTATGCATAGAATCAAGGGTTATTTGCCATACCTTCCCATCTTCTACACACAGCTTTCATGTCATCATGTCATATGTAGGGAACTCCCAGAAAGCACTTTCGAACAAGATCGTAAGGCTTTACCTTCATTTATGGACTTGAAACACACATATTTTGTGACTTAGTTTTATAGAAAGATTTCCATGGATCTTAACCTAAAGATGTGGAGGCGAAGCGAGCCAGGAATTTGAAAATATCAAGGTAGATTTATATATAATTTGTAGACTTGGACATCATCCGTAAAAACCTATTGTGTAGACTTGGCATGAATAGAGGTATTTGGGAACTATATTTCTAAATGGAATAAAAGTGGATTGGGAGCATTGTTGAGCTATGATCTTATCCTTCTCCAACTAATCCAACCCTTAGACTTCCATCATGTGCTAAGGAACAACATTTTAACCTCAGATAGGATCGCATCCTTCAGACCACTGATAAAACAACTCTTGTAGAATGCATCAGAGAATCCCTCTATATGATTGGTCAATTTCTCAAATTATGTCTGATACTCTCTCACAGTGCTAGTTTGGCAAATTTTAGTGAGTGCTCCAATGAAGTGATCAGAAGCACTAGCGTCAAATCGTTGCAAAAGGAATTGGCAAAAATATGACCATTTTTTTCTCTTCATGGTCCTTGATGTACCAACAGAACCATTGAAGGGCTTCATGTTCCAAATGAAAGGATGAAAATGGACTTTAGTTACATCAAAAATGTTATGGGGACTAAAATATTGTTCTACCCTATATATCCATCTAGTTGGATCGTCAACGTTGAAGCGAGGGAAATCAAACTTTGATCCATGAAAATTGTTGGAAGAAGAGAACCCAGTGTCTGTAGATGGATTGTGTTGACATCTATTGTTCATGGTTGAATGATGAAGATGGAGGCCAAGAATTTTTTTAACGAGATCTTGGAGTTTGGTCTTGAGGGTAGCAAGTTTGTCTTCCATTTGTTTGTTTTCTCTGACGTGGGTGATAACCAACTGACTTTGTTTTGGTTAGGTGGAATTGATTTGTGACAACTCTGGACATATGCAATCTACTATTCATAAAATGACAATATATGTTGACCCCAGATATGTTCGGCTTCCTAAAGGTTCAAAGGAGTCACTCGGCCACTAATATTGTCTAATGGCTTACGTATTGGGGTGGTACCCCTCACTCCACTGCTCAAGTAAAATTGATAACCTCGTTTCCACAAATGACAACTCTTATTTTATCTTATGGGTAGGAACCAGTCAATCAGGTAGGGGTCATTTCTCTTTTCATTGGAAGGTCCTCTCATTGGCCATCTATTTTGGGGTTCTTGTGGTACTCCTCACAATGCGTTTTAGGGCTATGCCCAGGAACTTCCCACAAATAAGTGGCTAGGGGTTATTCCCTGATCTGAACTTGCAATTAAAATGAACATACAGATGCAAAGAAGAAGAACTACTGCAATAATCACAGTGTTGGAAAGTCACTGCTAAAAGAAAAAAAAATTGCCAGAAATCCCACCTAGTGAGCCCAAAAAACTCATAAATACAGCTAGGGTATTGAGACAAAAATTTTAAAATAAGCATAAACCAATCAATATTGCTATGAATCTCTATTATAACCTATTTCTAAAACTGGAAAATCCGCCCTGCATTTACCTATGCAATTGGAACAAAAATATGGGCACCCGGTCAAATGATTTGCACTCTACAATTTTCGCGGTCATCACTGAAATTCTGAAAAATAACTGATTTTAAATCAATGATATCTCCACTTTCAAAACTAAAAACGAGATGATTTTTTTTGGAAATACGTATTTTTGCAAGAGAAATTTAAATATGCAACTTATTTCTTTTGAATATACCTAAGACATTTCATAAATTGATCTAAAATTCAGTGCCCAATTCTGCCCTATTTTTTTGCCAAAGGAAGAAGAAAAAAATTTCCCACTTGTGCCGAGGAAAGTGCTCTGATACTAGATGTGAGAAACCTTTTGCAATAAATAATGAAAATTCACGGTATAACATAAATAAAAGAACACAGAAGAAATTTTATTGATTGCATGCCACTTCGAGGGGGAAACCTCCTTTGAGCAAGCTCAATACAAATAACTCATGGATACCTTCATTGGCCTCAACACTTACTTATATACTAAGTCTAATCTAAACAACTATTACTCCCCATGGATGTGAGATAATACATTATAATCACAAGACAATTTACAAAACATATGCGTCCAAGCCACAATATAGTTAAAAAAATAAAGAGAAGGGTTGACATGGGTTCTTAACACTAGCATCCCAAAGATTTACATGTAGACCAAATATGTTATTAATTTTGAACGTTATTTCACTAATATCGAGCAAAAATTAACACCTTTATTTTATAAAAGGAATTTTATTAATATTCCAAATGTCTATTTGAAAATTCTTATTTTTAAACGATAATCTACAAATCTCATTAAGATGTGATAATGTTCTTACTATTTTAAAATGATGGAAATTTGTTTACCTCATGTCTATTAAATTCAAAATGACTATTTTCTCAAATGGAAATGAAGACTTTGTGGAAGATGATCGCAGAGGTTGGAACTGGCAAAGGAAACAATCCAAGTTGAAACTACTATAATTTGTTACCAGAAGACTCAAATGTATTTTTATTAATTGGAAGATTAATACTATTTTGATTAAAAAGAAAATTAGTTTTTTGTTCAAATGTTGGTAACTTAAGCAGGAGCAAATGTGTAATAAAATTTGCAAGGTAATCATTTCAACAAAATGTTTTAGGATGGGTGATATAGAAGCATAAAACGTCATAAAAAAAAATTGTTTGTGGCGTGAAAATATTCCCAAACTCCAAAATCCAACGCTTTAAAGCCATGTAAGTTGTACGTATTGACTTGACTTTACTGTGGCATAGAAGTTTGAAATTACATATAATACACAACGATAAAAATGGCGAGATTATTCAGAAATTCCATAGAATACACAGAGAAATAGAAATGGTTGTATTCACCTAAATGACTTAACTAGATTGGGAGCATAGAAACATATAACTTATCAAAAATTATTCTTCTGGCATTGTAACTTTCAATTTTTTAATTAAAAATCATATTCTGAAATTAAAATTTGGTTTTCACTTTTTGGAATTGAAAACCACATTTGTGTAATCGAAAATAGCTCTTTTTTAACTGAAAAATAGACTTTTTGAATAAAAAGCACACATTTTGAAAAAATCACACTTTTGAATTGAAAACACACACTTTTCAACTAAAAATTACACTTTTCAATAAAATCTTGCACCTTTGAGGTTCAAAATGACTTGAAAATCACACTTTTGGAAATAGAAATCGCATTTTTTAACCCTGATTTTGTGCTTTTTTAACCTGATTTTGCACTTTAAAAAGGTTGTTTCAGGGGCTTTTAAAAAGTGTGTTTCGGCAATTTTTTAGTCTAGATTATGTTATGTAAGTCCATATTTAATAAAATGGGTGTTTTAGTACAGAATTGAACACAAGTAATGGCCACCAAGATAGTCATATATAGACCTCTATTGCCAAAGGTTGTAAGAAGATCAAGTTTTTGGACACGCGAGAATACACCAACCAGTTTAATTGTATCTATTTTCGGTGCTCTCCAAAAGCACAAAGCACAGAGAGATATAGAAATGGTCTCCAATGCCATATCAATTACAATAATTTCTTTCTATTTCTTTGAATTGATATGTTTTCTTGGGATTTCTAATGGTTTAGGCTAGATTTTTTATCCAACCCAGTTTCATAGAAGATTATTCCATATTGAATTATTCCTCATCATTGCATGCTCAACAACCCATGCAAGTGGACGAAATCACAATAGGGCACATGGTTGAGAAGCCTCAATAATGCATTTGTTTAGCTCATTTAGGGCACACTATTTTCTATGTGGAGAGCGTGTGCCAAAAGAATGTAAGATATTGAGAGTAGTGATATAGACCATTTGAATGTTGGAGTTTTTCCTCAATTGAGGTTTTCTGCGAGTTTTTTGTTTTGTTATTGTTGGTTTATGTTGAAATTTATAGATGTGGTGTATGTAGTTTATGCAACTATTATCTCATATTATTCATAAATGGAAAAAAATAGTTTTGTATATAAATCATAAACAATGGTTGTAGCATTAGAACATTTTCTTTTCAAATTAAGCATTGTTGTGTTGCACTGTTCAAAAGCAAATCTTCAACAATTTATGGATCAAACCCCATTTTCATGAAAAGGTTTCCTCCTTACATTGAATTTCCCATCACATGAGTGCACACTTCATTTCTTGATTGCCATAATATTACGAGCGGTCACTGCACAATAGTAACAATCATTATTATTAACTAAGGTTTAATCAACTAAAAACATATTATGCTCTCCTATACACATTTGTTCTTCCTCCTCAATGAAATTATCTAAAATCTATATAGACAAACACTTATTTTTTCCTAACAATACAAACCTTTCACAAAGCATGCTCAATCCACATTACTCAAGTGTGCACAACTTATAACTTTATAATTGCATATAGCTGATTTTGATATTTGTGTTTGTTAGGGAGCAAAAGCTTATTTTTGAGGAGAGAGTTAATGAAGGAACGAATCGATGGTTCTTTAAGATTCTTACTTTCACGAAGTCTTTGTACCATGCTAAAACTTTGATTTTTGTATATTTGATCACTTTATAGTTTGCAATTCTTGTACATTTTTGAGTTGGTAAAGAGTTTTGATAGGAAACTTAATGCTAGTCTATCTTTTATAACATGATTTGAAATTTTTTGATTTGACTTATTCCAATGAGAAATTGTATGAAAATTAAATTATCGGACTTCGATTTGTAAGGCGGTCAGAGATTTTTTTCCTAACAACAAAAATGTCAATGATTAATTTATCTTTAATTCATGTTTCACTTAACTTGTATATATTTTTTCTTGCTTATATTGGTAATGCAATGAGTCCTTTTTTAAATATGGATATGAACGTGAGATTTATAATCACAATAGTTATAGCGGTCGTTTGTCGAATTGGTTGGCATGCAAGGGTAATGCTTAAGCAGCTTGTTTCAATGCGAATTCGAAGGATGTATATGAGCCTTGAGACGCAACTTCCGTAGATGAAATTGAGAATGATTTTTATTGTTCCATTTCTTTTCAATTATTATTCACTGCATTTGGCATCTTAAAAATGGTTATAATGTTATACATGGAGGTACTATATATTTTGTTGTTAGTTGCATGAGTTGTAAGGATGGTTCCATTGCTTTTGAGTTGTTACTTTAAGAGTAGTAGATTTTTTTTGGTAGAGTTTTTGTAACTTGTGGGGCTAGCCTTTGGTCTAAGAAACTATGATTTAGAGGCATCTAAGTCATGAAAATTACATAGGGATTGCGCATATACTAGGCCACACTTGTTGAAATATTGTAACTTCGAAGAATATTCTAAATGTATTTTATTGTTGTAACTTATCGGAGATGTTTTATTCCTCCGTCGGGAAGTTACTATCATATTTGGTCATCATAGAGTCATGAGGTAAAACCTCCATTGTAAGTCGGGTCAATAGAACCCTCTGGAATATAATATGATATTGTTTTTGTGTCTTCCTAAGTGAAGTCAGCCCAGTAAGTTTGTTCGGGCTGACCTGTTAGGGAAAAAGATCAAGTGGAAGAAAGAGTATAAATAGAGGATGTGTGTTCCTCATTTGATACACACACACAATTGTGTATAGCGCACAGGAGAGAGAGAGAGACATATCAGCAAGAAGAAGGAGCACCTATTTGGGGTTTTATATTTGTACTTTTGATACATCTATATAGAAGAAGTTTTGTTGGGTTTTCTTCCCCTTTAGGGTTTCCAAGATAAATCTATGTCTATCTTGTGATTATGTTCCTAAGATTCCTTTTGGTATATTGATTTAGTTGTTTTACTAAGGATTTTTATGTTCTAGGATGTCCTTATTTTATTCTATTCTATTTTCGAAAAGTATCTCGTTAAAATTGATTGTTTTTAGATACACTCCGTCTATTATTTTAAAATAAAAATGACTGGGGATGGCAAAACTTTATTGATCTATCAAAAGTATCAGATGATATCTTTATGATTAAGGCTCAAGCTCAAGTTAGTAGGTATGCATTAGGACATTATCTTATTCTCTAAGACACTTTTGTAGACCTCTTTAATAGATTGCATAATTGTTTAGGATATTTTGCGCTTTGATTGTGATAGATTTTTGTGCATATTACTGTGTGTGGAAAAATAAATTGGATTTTAAGCATGGTTATCTTTGGATCTTATTGTCTTTTCTTAGAATTAAAATGATGCAATATGGGTGTTAATATTTATCTTCTCCCCAATCCTTAAAGGGTGCTAGCTCAAAAAAGAGAACCTTCCTTACAAGCAGGAGATTGGTTGTCTGATTCTTCCATCCCCCAATGATATTGCAATGTATTTCTAATCAAATATTTTTTATAATGATTTATATAAATGGTAAGCTATACATAAGGGGGGGTTTGTATGTTTCTACAAGGGGGATTCCACCCCACCTCTATAAGTTGTTATGAAGGGAGTTTATAACTTCCCTCATAGGAGTCTATGAGGGGGGTTTTAAACTTCCCTCATAATTCACAATGAGGGGGCTTATAAAATTCCCCCATAGGTTCATAATACCTCTTGTATGCATCAATGAGGGGGGTTCTAAGCCATCTTTACTTGCTGCTACAAGGGGGTATCTAATACGCCCTTGTAATATGCTACGATGGGGGTTCATAACAACCCTTGTAAGATGTTATGAGGGTGGTTCTAAACCTCCCTTCTATGTTGTTGTGGGGTGGTTTCAAAACTACCCTTGTATGTTACTACAAAAGGGGTTTAAAACCTCCCTCGTAGATTGTTGGCCACTTTTCCTCACTCGCACGACCTAGGTTCTGCACAGCCCGTCGATCCAACAACTACCCGAGATACCGGCCCGATAGAGAAAGCCCCATCGGTAACTCCTACAAAGCGGGCGCAGTCTCACCCAAGATATCTCATAGATGGGTAACTGTTGGAACCATGTTTCCACGATTGTCGGGGAAATATAGTCCCTTGGCTCGCAACCAAGGAGCTCAATGAAGGCAGTAGGGTGGATGGATGGAGGATTTGGTTCTACGCGAATGAGCACAACTGTATGTCATCGCGCGTGACCTAAATTTCCTTTCCCCCTCGCAGCCGGCGTAACTTGTGCGACGTAGCTGACTCACATCAATCGACTCTATGCCTTAAGTCGAGATTCATAACAAGAATTATACATAATGATATACATTTATACAATTTCAATTCAGCAAGACATTATGTTCATCCATTTACCAATTGCAAGAAACTGAACCACAATTACCATTATATGGAAAGCAACTAGTAATCAATCACATAAACATTCACCACATCAATCATTCATTTAGACACAAGAACTAACGTGGACACCCATCTGGGAAAAACCACCAAGGTGCTCTTCATCTGGCATGAGAAAGGATATAGCACCTTGTAGTCTACGGGATGCAAACTGATCTTGAGATATGTCTTTCAGTTCAGACTCATAGTTCTCATGCTCTCTGGTTTTCTCTCCTACTCTACTCCTACTCCTAGTGGTCTGCTCACACTATAGTCAAATCCACGGCTCAACAACCCCTCTAATGCTACCATACTCTTCCTGAGTCTACTCCTCTTCTGATCGCTATGACATTACAACATAATCGACATCCCCTTCCATAGATTACCGCTTGAATAGAAAACTACTACTGAAAACTGAACAGGGATCAATGAAAACCTTACAGACCAACCCTTTAACCATTGCATCCTTCCTATTTATACTAATTTACATGGCCACGTAGGGCCAACTGCATCCCAGCAGTCTGTTAGCCATCACCATTAGCCACCCCTATGGTTACAGTTGTGGTGATCATGACTTGATAGGAGGAACTATCGGCCTGACTTACAAATATCTTCTCATATGTGCGTAGCTGCAGGATTACGCCTTCTTATATGGCCATGATCTGGATTCTGCATCTATTTATTTTCGACCATTTTCCCCTTGTGCACTTCTGCGCTCACCTTTCCTTTGTTGTGCACTTCTCCGTTCTGCCTTCGCGGGCCCTTTTCGTCCTTCGTTATCTCCCTTTGCTTCTATCGCATGCGCAATGCATTTTCCTTGGTTGCGCGCGCAAATTCCTTCTTATGCCCCTTTCTCAGGCCAAGAGCCCCCCAACACTCACATGTGGCTTGTCCCGAGCCATGAAGCAAGGGACATATGAGCGGCCCGATATGCGCGGTATCTTTTGAAAAATATAGATTTTTTTTTTTTCAGCTTCTGTTGCATCTTAGCTTGCGCATTCTGCTCCTTACTTTTTTTTTTCAGGTTCCTTGAAGGTAACTTTTTGACAGACTCGAGTGCGTTGCGGGATAATCACCTCGATATAGCTCGCTTCTTGGCACCATTTCAGAGAATGGGTAATGGAGGATTCAATGGCAGAGTTCGCTTGAGCCGACAAGGTAAGCTTATGCACTTCTTATTGAGACTAAGATCCCTGCGAAGAGGAATGTTGCCTTTGCTTTGGGGCGCTCTCATCATCTTGTCGTAGCCCGCCTCCAATTTCACCAAGGGTGCTTAGTGTCCCATTCCAACACAGTAATTCTCATGGCCATGGTTCTTCTGTCATTCTCATGCTCCTGAGGTTTGATGCGTGATTATTGTGGCTTGTTGCGGTTTGTTCTCTTGCTGCTCTTCTTCGAGTTTATCTCTTCTGCAGCTTTGTCTTCACCACCCTCTTTTCCATAGATATGAACTTTGAATACTTGTCCATACTGAAAAATGGACAAGCCTTGCTATCCTGGGTGGTGGAGGTGAGTGATTTGCCAAAATTTGACAAATTTCACCTGAGCAGCATAGAGTACAAGCCGACACTTTCCCATTGGCCCTCCCGCAGTTTGCTAAAAGTCGGAGACCCTGCTTGGAGGGGTGGAAGCCACGACCATCTTTCAAGCCTGCAAAATTTGTGAAAGACGACAAGGACACTAGTTTGGACCCCATAAAGCTTGTCAAAATGGGATGGATCTCTGGTCCCTACAGGAGTCCGCTATGGTGCCTCTGACAGGGCCGCTACTTTAATGATCTACTAATAGCCAAGGATGACTTCGTCGAAGGATTTTCAACGGGTTGAAGCAACTGGGTGACTATCACCATCTATCTTCTTGTTGTCTATGGATACACCCAACATACTAAAAGTTGCAGCAATAGCTTTAACCCTCAAGGTTGCTCAGCAAGAGACTCTCCAATTCATTTGTAACTACATCTGGTGGGTGAGCAGCATAACATAGTGATGTCTACTTAGTGCAAGCGAACCCTGATCTTATAGTACGAACATCAGGTCTTCTTTCGAGCAGGCTTATCCAGTGGCATTATGAGGACAAGACCCTCACCTTGTGTACCAGATTTCCTTCTTAGATATGCTATGATTATCGGCGTCACCACTTTTGGGTATTGATAGTCATGAGCACATGCGAATGAGTTGGACGACTACCGTTACAGAGTTCCCCACACTTGATCTGGCTGCAACGTTGTCCTAATCCAAGCGCCAAATCTCCGTTGAATCTTAATGCATTTAACGGTCTGTCAATACTTTCTAGCTGTCTTGGATTTTCCATCACTTGCTTCATAAGTGGTTTTGGAGGCAGTTGTAATGTGTCTCATCATGTCTGCACAAATTTTGCCTTAAGTTCTACCAGCCTATTACACACACGTGGTGCTATGGTTGCCTCCAAAATTCAAAAATTTCAAAATTCAAAAAGTTTTTTTTTTCTAGTTGAGCACCTTGATCGTATTAGTGCGCATTATTTTGAACTTCTTGGTTCTGGGTCTGTTTGTGCAGTAGCACAAACCTTGCCTTGGAATTCCTGCACCATTGCTTTGATCTTAGAAACTTCTGCCGCAGCTTCCTCTACTTGCGTGGCCAATTGCTCCATCTGTTCAGATTGTACATGCTTCAACAAGTATTTCTCTATCGATGGTAGTATGCTTTGAAGATTCTATTGCATCGGTTGAATATGTTCTATGAGCTTTTCTGCTTCTGACTGGAATTCCTCAACCTTGGCTTCCTTAGCTTTCTCCTGCTCGCGAAGGGTCTAGACTTCCTATTGGAGACTTTTGATCTCTGCATGCTTAATGACCTTTTGCTAGAGGGGCAGCTTCCGCATGTCCACCTTCATGGTGGTGATGCGCTCATCCATATCATGTATACACTGCCTTATTTTCTCAGTTGCATCATCCTTAAGCAATGTTTCCCAAATTATCGCAACATTGTCTGCGGCCTTTGCGCAAATTGCTTCTCCACCTTTAATTTTGTCAGCAGCGTCAGAAACTGTTGTTCTTCTTTCTGCCAGCACCTCTGGGGGTGTGCTTGGTAGCTGTCGGGCTTGCAGTCTTCTACTTGGCGTTGAAGATCTTACACGGTCTTCGTAAGCCTAGCAACTTTATCCAAGGAGTCTTCATCGGCTTGCCTCACCTCTGGGGGAAATGTTGCGATGGAATTCTTAATGGAATCTTCCAATGTGACACGGCTTTGCTCCTGGGCTAATATTTCCTACTCCTTCTCAGCCATGAGGTTGGTGTGCTCCTACAGTTCTCGCTCCTTTCCTTGCAAGAGGGCCTTGCCCAGTTTAGCCTTTCTTTGGTGCTTTTATGCCTGAGAAGCAACAACGTTCTCCCTTAGCTGAATTTCAGTTGCCGCCGCCTGCTGGATGTTATAGACCTCCTCCAAGAACAACTTTGAGAAGTCTATCACAACGCTATTATCAGCAGTAGCTGTGCTTGCTTCTTCAGTCACTTCAAGTGCCTGCTTCTGAATGAGAACTTTGATTGGTGGGACTAATGCTGGTGTGACTAGTGGCATGTTAGGATCAATGCCATATGTTTTGGCCTCAACAGTGTCCTTGAAATCACTGACAACTGTTGTTAACTTATTGAGGTGGTCCTAGACTTGGTTGGAAATGTGCACTTGTTGGGCCATCAGATCGCGAAGGTTATCTTGCGCAACTTTCTTAATAGCATTGGCAAGTTCCTGTAATTCATCCTCAGTTAATATAGTGGTGTTCATCTTTTTGTCAGCGTTTTGTTTATTTCAAGATGATTGGCCTTCATCGGGATGCACATGGGTCTGTGTCTGATCTTCAACATGTGATTGCACTAAAGGATGCGGGTCCAAGTCCTCCATATCGTCATCATCCCCCATGTTTTCTTGTGATGGATCCGCTTGGGCATAGTCACCTTCCTGGTTTTCACCATTAACTTGATGAATGGGCGATTCTTCTGCATTTAGGTCTTCAGGTAGCGGCTCTGTGAGTGGACCGCGCCATTCCTTAGGCCATATCTTGACAATTGCATCCATGTCATCATCGGTCACAATAAATCTGGCTTGATATATCTGCCAACGTGGTGCTTTTGTAGGCAATAGATTTATATTATGTATATCAACTTCAAACATGACAAAAGTAGCGTACTTGTGCACAGTTGTGGAGTGGATCTTGTGGGTTTGTCGAACAACATGCCACAATGCCTCTGCGTGTAAGAAGATTACCACATTTTTATCCTGTTGGTGTTTGTTTTCGGTCTTGTCTTCCCATAGATTCTGATATCTTTCCCCCAAATAGGATATCGGGACATCCATTTGTACATAGTTCAGGGGGTCAGCCCAGAAAGTGAAGGAAATCAAAATTAGTTACTAGGAATAGTAGAATTTATGACCTTTCTTGTGTTGCGCCAGCATCACATATTCAAACGGGGTGTTTAGCAAGTACCATGACCAGTTGAATTTTTCTCCCCATGCACATAAATCTACAACTTCTATTACCGCTACCGAACATTGCGTCGATAGCACCTTAGGTAATATTTTACGGGATAATATTTTTGAAACAACCTGAACAATTTTGTCCTGGATGGGCCCAAGTAAGTATCCCTATCTTACGCGCTGAAGGTTGTGCTTCCACTTAATGGCCTGAGTATTATTCTTAGCGTGGTAAGGTAGAGGATCTTTTCCTTCTCTTGGGAGTCCTGTAATTCTCGCTATCAATTCAACATTAACTGGGTATGGTTGATCCAGCCATAAGTATCCTCTATGAAAGCAGACCAGTAACTACTTTACATACGTACTGGCCTATATTCTATGGCCAAAATGAGGCATGAACAACATGTTTGTTAGGCCTGTATTAGTTAGTCCCTCGGTCCACTCCTGTGGTTTGATTACCTTGACAGCACATGCAGCGGCCTAGACTATGTCGATGCAGTCTTTTATCTGCAATCCCTCTTACTGTTGAGTGTCGTAGCTGTGGAGCTTCAAAATAGCTAATGCAGGGAGGATGTCCTGCAATAAGGGTATGTCAACAGGGATCCACGGTGCTATCAAAGTGGTCACCAATTTCACCGGGAGATCTACATGCACTGCACGAGGTCTTCTTAGTCGAATGTAACCTGGAAAGTTCAGGTCGGCCCGTTCTATCTGTGGATCTACTTGTGGTAGCAATTCTTCATCTTCATCATCATTTCCCTGGTCAGCAGCAGGCGTATTTCCTTGATCTCCTGGAGTTTCTGGAACCTTACGTTTCTTTTGTCTCGGTTGTGGCCGTGTAGATGACTCTTCTGGAATAACTGGTATTTTCTGGACTCAGTTTGGCACAGGACATGAACTAGGGGTTGGAATTTTTTTGTGGCTTCCTTGTTCTTTCCATTGTGTTGGTCTCTGGTGACTGCTGCAGCTGCGGGCCTTCGGTTGACTTTGTTTCTACTTCCTCATCAATGAGGCAGCCAGAGATGACAAGGGCATCTAAAGCCTCACTCTCACTAGGAATGTTAATTACCATGGGCTTGAATGGGATGGAAGACAGGTGACAGGATGCAGTTCTTCAATGGCTTGGCTCTGGTGCTCTTAGTGCGTAACAAAAAACTATCTTGATGGAGAAATGAATATTTAGATATTGGACAGTTTGTTTCAATCATCATTTGACAGAAGTTTTAGGTCTAATCACGCTCTTAGGTTTCCTTTTCCAATGCGCTGTCCACTAATTTCTGCAGTTGGCCTTTCAGGCAGTACTTGTCAGACTAGTTATGGTAATTAGTGCTAAGATGATTGATGAGAGCTAACAGTATTCCATATTGCTCCTTGTATTGCGTTGATTTAATGCCACGCAGGTGCTCTAGTCATACAAATCTTTGGTATGGATCGGCTAGTTAATGCTAGCCAGCCTGTCATTCCTGCTTTTTGCATTATTTGTTCCCTAGTTGTCTTGCCCCTTGCAGAATTTAGGTCGCCCTCTTGGGTACATGCAATGATGTGACCACTGGGTGATTTATTACTCATGCTTTCTGTTGGTTCTGTCACAATTCTGCAACATAATAGTTTACGTCTTTTGGCCGTTTTTTTTACATGTCTCGTAGTAAGGTTTCAAGCAACTGTTGTTTTCCAAACTCACAATGTGGGTACCAATGACTTCTCTAGTGTTGTGTTGTGCCTATATCCATAGTTTGTGTGATGGTATATGGACTTAGCCAAGTTTCCTTTAGTTTGTGTGGGTGTGAGAAGACTCTGCTGTCATTGTGTAGGATAAGTCTTCCTTATGTGGATGGCTTCACCCAGATATATTGATAATGTCATGCTGGCATCTGTTGTTGAGTTGGCTTAGTCTATAATCGCAAAGGTATATGCATCCTCTCTAAGTCTTCCACCATTCCCTTTCTTTCTGTGCCATTTAGAGGGAAGAGGGTCTGGTATTCCTTCAGGAGATCTGTGATTTGTACAACTACTTCATCCTATGAGTTTTTTTGTATTACTCTATGATCTTTACTTAGTTCCACTGTTTTTGGCCCACTAGAGTCATTCAGGCTATCTTCTGTGTCCCTAGGTATATTGTATTGTTGAGTAGCTACGTTGTGTTGGTGAGCATTAGCGTCGTTGATCTTCTCGAATATACCCCCCTTTTATTTCTGGATTGTATTATGAATTGAAGGGTGTTTGTCAGCATTTAGAACTGTACGTGCAACCTACTGGGTCCCTTGTCGTGGCTTCTCAGAGTTATCGCAAGTCTTGGTCGCCATATCCAAAGTGTATATGAAACTCTCATAGGTGCGTAACTGCCTTGACTTAGTCTCCACCCGTCACACAGACCTTGTGACTCTTGCACACCTTCTCATGGAGACTTCATGTAACCTATTTTACCAATTCTCTAAAGCCTCCCCTAAATCAGATGTACATGAACTCGTGCACTTCCAGCTTAGGTTCCCATCTGCCATCGGATTGATATGATCTTCGTGGATAGCTGTGACATTGTAGATTTGATCAAGATTGTCAACCTGCCCCTCATTATAAAAAGGTTCAACATATCTTTGGCCCTCAAATGGATCAATGGGTGAGATTACTCTTATTTCCTCATCTTCAAAGGAGAGGATCCTTTTCTTGAAATTTATAATTGTTTGATTGGCTATATCCTGGTCTATCCCTAGTAGCATAGGGTAAGGATTTGTATCATCCATAATGTTGATGACCTAAAAGTATGCATATGTGCGCAATCCTTCAACATCGACAATGACATTACTCAATCGTCCAATGCGTAGTACCTTCCCCTGATTGGAAAGACATAGGTGGATAGGAGGCCAGTCTAAGCGTAGCTTTCCCATGCTTTCCTAGGTTTAGCGCATTAGGATATTGACATCTGACCCCAAATCTAAAATGATATAGTCCATGTCATAATCATTGATCTACGCATTCATTCTCAATTCACAGGAAGTCTTAAATTTTCGTCGCACCTAGTTAACCTTCTTCTCAATCTGTGGTTCTACAGGGATCTCATATATTATTGCTTGTAGCTTTGCAATATCATCTTTATCTTGGATTAGCATCAAACAACTTGATAGAATAGGTCTTAGCTTACTAACCTCAACTGAAGCCTTCTTCTGCAATAGGTTTTAGAATCGTTCAGGAATGTCCTTGACTTCGGTTGAAGTTGATGGTACGTTAGGGCCTATGAATTCTGATTGCACATCCCATAATATTTCTTTCTGCTTCTGGTCGATCGATGATTCCTTTTCCTGTGCCACCGGCCTCACTTGTGGTTGCGGTTGTTCTTGCGAGTTATCTTGTTCTACTCCAGTCATCGCACTGCCTGTAGTTATGACAGCAATGTTCAGGTCTCACGGTTCAACCATGATCATTTGAACATTCGCATTTGCATTCGAGTTCAGGTTTGGTGGGGGGGTGGGTGCAGGAATAGTCCTTTCTTGCCACTTTGCGATTAGCTGGGGGAACTGTTCAATGTTATGGTCTTGTCCCTTACAATATGAGCATGTTCTTGCAGGCTCTAAACAATCTCTAGCAAAGTGACCTGGTTGTTCACAGTTATAGCATGTAACTAGACCTCTTCCCCTACCAAATCCTCCTCTGCCACCTCGTCCTCTAAAGTTTCCACCACCCCTTCCCTGAGGGTGTAGTTGCTGCGGTGGGTACTGGTTCTATTGGTAGTTTTCCTGATAGGGGTTTTGTTGCGCATATGGTTGCTGAAGTGCATATGGCTACTGGTACTGAGTAGCTGGGAACTGTGCAGGTTGATACGGGGCTTGCACCTATTAAACCTGAGGGAACCCCTCATTTTTTATTAAGTATGTATCAACTGTTTTTTCTTTCAAGAGCTGGTATGCTCTACAGTCTTTTTCCTCATGTCCTATCGGTTTACAGAATTTACAGAATATGTTTGCAGGGGTACTTACAAATTTTTGCAAATACACACATTCTTCATCGTAGTGGCCTCTTGATTGGCATATATGACACCAGGGTAGCCCTCGACCATTTAATAGATTAGGTGCACTCGATGTGACATAATTCATGAAGGTTGGACAATTATCCTTGGTGTGTCCGTCCGTTCTACATTTTGTGCACCACAAGTCCTCTTTTGCTTCTTTTCCCTTCTTAATATCCTGAAGTTGTAGTGTAAGGTTGGCTAGCTGCAACTGAATCTGTACCATTCTTGGGGCACCGTCACCAATAGGTGAGGCCTCCAACTTCATTGCCAACTACAGTGCTTCTGTCTGCGACTCTATCTTTTGTTGCATAAATGGCCCACGGATGTGTGGTAGCAAAGCAGTAATAAACCACTCCTTATGCTGTACATCAGACATTTGGAAACTTACTTTAGCCATTAGTGTCTTGAATCTTTGATCAAAATCCCACACAGTTTCTGCTAGAGCCTATTTAATCTCCTTAATCTCAGTAATATATTGTGACTCTGATTTGGGTTTTCTGAACTTAGAGATCATTGTAGCTTGGATTTCCTTGAGGGTCTTATGTGGTGTTCCAGCTGGTGTGGCACAGAATTTCATGAACCAATCTAGGGCGTGACCCCTTAAGGTCATAATCATATGCGCTTTCTTGACGTCAGTGCCATGGACCAAATGTACCATCCACATAGCTTTGCATAGGAACCAATGTTGTTTAGGGTCATCCATTCCATTTCCATTAAATGTAGGTAACCGTACGTCTATCGCAACCATTGGGTTGGAATTCAAGCTTTCTAGAGCAGGGTTCAATTGAGTTTCACCTTCTGGCACACTAGCTTCAGGACTAGTGCTATCTGAATTAGAGGTCCTTTCAGGGGATGAGACTCTAGATCTTGTCTCAGGCGATATAGCTGGTGTTATATAATTGTGCGTTGATCCTGAGGTCTCGTCAGAGCTATTTGGATATTTAGGTCCTTCCGAGATCGGGCTATAGTCCTCCTCTTCGTCGCAAGACCCTCCATCTTCGCATGACCGAAGTTTGTGTTCACTTACTTTGAACATACTAGGATTCCATCGGCCCCTTTCAATTTTCCTTCTCTTTCCTGATATGAATCTTCTCCCACTCCTTAGAACTCCAACCTCGATTTCAAGTTCTATTCTTTCGGGGAACATCTCCATGCACTCTTCCTCATGTTCTTACCTGTTCGTTAGCGACATAGCACCCTCCTAGACACACATCTTAACTATCCAAGTGCAAAAGACCCTTCTCATAAGCAAGTAATTTTATATATGTACTTATATTGAATAAGTATCCCCTTCGTGGTCCTTGGAATAAATTTCTTTCAGCTTCTCTATATGATGTTATGGTATCTACTTCAAACTCAGTAATATACCCTTGCAATATACTATCAACCCAAAAATCAACAGCTCTAGAGACAACGTTACTTACACTGGTTATCTCGAGGACCAGTTGGTTTCTCCACTCGCTAATCTCCCTTATCTGGTAGTTGGTCTGTCTAGATGCCAATCCCACTAACCATTCATGTAGTAGAACATGGAACTCAACAAAGAAAATCTCATGAATATCAGAGTATATATATATATTCATCTAACCATCTCTCTGTGCTAAACCGTGTTCCTGTGCTTTCTTCTTGCACAAACACCAACGTTTTAGCATCCATCCTGTGGTCTATCTCCTCCTTCGTTGGGTGCCACAACATCTCCCCGATTTAATCAAGAGGTCCCTGCAATGGAACCATTTGTTGGCCACTTTTCCCCACTCGCGCGACCCAGGTTCTGCGCAACCCGTCGATCCAACAACTACACGAGATACCGACCCAACATAGCAAGCCCCATCAGCAACACCTGTGAAGCAGGTGCAGTCTCACCCTAGATATCTCATAGATGGGTAACTGTCAGAACCATGTTTCCGCGATTGTCGAGGAAGTATAGTCCCTTGGCTCGCAACCAAGGAGCCCAACAAAGGTAACAGGGCAGCTGGATAGAGGAGTCGGTTCTGTGTGAATGAGCACAACTGTATGTCATCGCGCGTGACCTGACTTTCCTTTCCCCCTCATAGCTAGCGCAACTGACTCACATCAATCGGCTCTATGCCTTAAGTCAGGATTCATAACAGGAATTATACAGAATGATATACATTTATACAGTTTCAATTCAGCAAGGCATTCTATTCATCCATTTACCAATTGCAATAAACTAACAGAAACTCAACCACAATTAACATTATACGAAAAGCAACTAGTAATCAATCACATAAACATTCACCACATCAATCATTCATTTAGACACAAGAACTAACGTGGAAACCCATCTAGGAAAAACCACCAAGGTGCTCTTCATCTGGCATGAGAATGGATATAGCACCTCGCAGTCTACGAGATGCAAATTGATCTTGAGATATGTCTTTAAGTTCAGAATCATAGTTCTCATGCTCTCTGGTTCGCTCTCCTACTCTACTCCTACTCCCAGAGGTCTGCTCACACTGTAGTCAGATCCACGGCTCAACATCCCCTCTAATGCTACCATACTCTTCTTGAATCTACTCCTCTTATGATCGCTATGACATTACAACATAATTGATATCCCCTTCCATAGATTACTGCTTGAATAGAAAACTACTACTGAAAACTGAACAGGCATCAATGAAAACCTTATAGACCAACCCTCTAACCATTGCATTGTTCATGTTTATACTAATTTACATGGTCACGTAGGGCGAACTGCATCCCGGTAGTCTGTTAGCCATCACTGTCAGCCATCCCTTTGGTTACAGTTGTGGTGATCATGACTTGACACGAGGCACTATCGACCTAACTTACAAATATCTTCTCATACGTGCATAGCTGCAGACTTACGCCATCTTATATGGCCATGATTTGGATTCTGCATCTATCGCTTTTTGGTTGTTTTCCCCTTGTACACTTCCGCACTCGCCTTTCCTTCACTGCGCACTTCTTTGTTCTACTTTTGCGGGCCCTTTTCGTCCTTCGCAATCTTCCTTTGCTTCTATCGCGCACGCGGCGCATTTTCCTCGGTTGCGCATGCAAACTTCCTTCATGCCCCTTTCCCGGGCCAACATAGATATTTAAGATGGGGGTTCCAACCCCCTTGCCTCTGCATACTTTTGTAAGAGGGGGGTTCCAAACCACCCCCGTAGGTTTGTAAGAGAGGGGTTCAAAACTGTCCTCATAGGTTTGTAGGAGGGGGTTTAAGAGGGAGGTTCAAAAGTTCCCCTCTGGGTTTGTAATTGGGAGTTTAAGAGGGGGTTTCAAAACTTCCTTTGTAGGTATCTATTGTGGAGGTTTAAAACCTCCCCCAAAACTCACTTTTGGGGGTGATCTCTCTTAAAACCACCCCTAAAATCCTATACTTTTAACATTGGTGCTTTTGGGCGCAATTCTTTCAAAACCACCTCTAAAGCCAAACTGCCTTAAAATGCCATTTTTGGGGGTGGAAGTCAACCCCTTAATGGTAAAAAAATTTAGCAGTGAAAATTTGCCAGATATCCTTTATGATCCTTATACTTTCCCTTACTAATATCTTCATAAAATGTGAAACCACATTAGAAATAGTAACAATCTATTCCCCATATATTTTGAGATTCTTAACTTTATTAATGAGATGAGCTAAGTCCTTATAAAAGATTGTGTATTCCCAACAAGGTATTTAAGATTTCATTACTGAAATTTAGCCAACCAATATATGGATGATCCAATATCGTTTATGATAGGCCTTAATGAAAATCCATCCTTGTTGGTTTTAGGAAATCCATAAATCCCATCCATCATCATGTTACTTCGAGTTTGAGTGATTTGTATATTCTTCTTAATAGACAACTCCTTAGATCACACTTTGTTTTTTTATAACTTGCATTGGTTTTCGGGTGCTCCATCCTTTTTTTTGGTCCAATTTTCTTCTTTATGCATCCCAACCATGGCATTACACTTATTTACTTTAACTATTGTGATGTTTTCATTATTTTTCAACACTCTTAAAGGAAACACTTCTACCTCACTAATATTTATTTTTAGGGCTAGTTTGCTCTTCTTAATGCTACAACATAGTCTTACCTCACCTCTTCCATTGAGTTATTAGTTAGGATCTTAATTGACTTCTTAATGCCGCATATTAGATTTTTCATTGGTATCTTTTTTGGTGCAACATTTTTTTAATTGAAACATGTGTTGATTGGATGGAAAAAAAATTTTGGTTTCACTATACATCACGATAATACATGTCAACTAGAGAAATTTTAATGATTGGTATTCAAAAATTCGTAAAGATGTAGAAAATCCACATTCAAACTAAGGTGTTTACAATATTTTTCACAAAATTAAAAACTCACAACTATCAAATCTAACATAGTGACCTAGCAAAAATGTTTTTTCCCCAACATGAAAACCTATCATGGACTTCTTTCACGATATCTTCATTGATTTCTAGAGTTGCATTATTATAAGTCTTCTCCTCTCAAATTTGTCAAAACCTATCATCCTCAACAACTACTATGATAGACCCAATTAAGGCTTTTGGAAGAGAATTCATAGAGTGGGAGATTCTTTCTAAAACCTTAATCAATTTATACTACATATTGTGGTTTGTACTCATTTGCTTGATTTGATTGCTTTAGATTACCATCCTCTTTTTCTTTTGAACTAACTAAGCTTCAAGATGGGAATAAATGATGCTATTGAAATGGTAAATAACTACGCATAAATCCTAAATGAATCCTTTATTAAACCTAACGAAGGTCTATAAATTCATAAGGAGCACAACAACTAATGTCATGATGATTCTTGATGATAGAGGGGTTTAGACTAATAAGACTAGAGCCACAAAAAATATTGGTTGGAGACCACTGATTGAAATCGAGACAACTTGATTTGGAACCCACTACAGAGGATATCCTAGATTGACAACTCCTAAATGCAACAAAATAATAATGTGAAGAAAATGGAACTATTACCAAGTAAAGTGTGATATAAATCTATTAAAGGCTATGAAGCCTATCAAAATCCCACCTTCACTAAGAAACCCATCTTTTCAAGGTTTAATTTACTCCCTCGGGCAAAGCTTGATGGTATGAAGGGATGTTTCTATACGCTATCTTATGTAAATTAAATAGGTGTACCACTTGTCATTCATTCCAAATTGCATGTCAATTCTAATGTTTTATTTGAACAATTTCATGGGATGAAAGTTAAGGAGCCTCCACCCCCGCCGCATTTTGGCTTAATATTCCTTGAGAGGTTGTCATAAAGGAAATTAACAACATGGAGAGGAAATCCTCTACTAGACATAGTTTCAGTTTTGTAGAACAAGTTGAGTGAGCCCGTGCAATAAATACTAAAAACAGACCTTTTCTCTATAAGTTAGGACACAAAAGTATCAAAAATGTTTGAAATGAATTCCTTTGGCAGTTTCACTCCCACCCATTCAGTAGATGCATTCATTTGGCAGTTCCACTTGGATCAAGCTTCAATGATGAAAGGACTGAACCATTAACATGATCAACACAACAAATACTTACAACAAGACAAGATTCATCCTCATAATGCTTTGGTCACATCACAAGTAAAGTCTTGCATTTAGAATGGAGAAGATCCTCATTTATGTACTTCCAAGAACCATTTTCTACACATTCACTCCTTTTGTGTGTACAATTTACATTTGGCTTGCTATCTGAGAACTAAAACCCATATTCATACCATAATCTACATAAAGAAATTTTACTGCAAAATTTATGGTTGATGTTTTGGATTGTGATGTGTAGGGTTTCAATCAGTTAACCAATGATAAAATTATCCTTTGCAAGGACCAATCTAGTCGTTTCCACAAACATTACAAGCCTTTCATGCATGTTCTTATTATAATCATTGCATACATTTCTTGAGTTCAAGGTAGAAATCTTTGGTTAACTTAGTACAGGTGTTTTTTCCCAAAATGGGCAAACATTTCTTAGTAATAATAAATGGTCTACTATTTGTTGTTAATCATTTGAACCTCCACAAGCATGGCCCATTTTATCCATCACCCATATTGTGCAAATCAAAACAATATTTTTATTATTTATTGTTCTTCATCCCAATATCTACAAGCATGGTCATTTATATCCATCACCCACTTGTGCAAATCAAAACAGTCTTTTCTGAGCTTCACATATATCTTCTTCAAAGCATCACACTGAGCAATATCAATTAACACCCAACCTATGTGTGATTGAGATCAATAAACTAAGTGAATTTTTGTAGGATGCAACTCTACTCCAAAGAGCTTACTAATTTACAAAATCCAATCTAACGACATCTTATTCTTTTTCCTTATCAAGATTTGTTATTCATAAACTGACTTAATATTGATTTCACCTATGCTCTACCCTTAATAGTGTGTTGACCCAATTCCATTCTTAACAAAATTCCCCATCCCTTCACCATAGGATCAACACAACATCTCCCCCGAGGGTTAGCTCAACTGGTCATGTACCAATTGTGAGATCTCTCCCCTTAAAGTTGGGGAGGTCACGGGTTTGACTCTTTTGATCCCCTTGGGGTTAGTTTATGTAATCAACGCCCATAGTTTACCTTGTTTACCATCCATGAATCATGGGGAAGTACTTGAAAAGTTTTTCATGAGGTTCATAGCAACTTTTGGAATTATTTATCGGGCACTTGTTTTCTGAGATGAAAATGGGAGCAAGTAGAATATGCGATACAACTTGAAAATATTAGTATAAAATATTAAGATAGAATAAACTTTCATCAAGAGCTTATACAACAAAGTTTCACACCTACAATGATGCATCTAATGATTCTTTACTTGTTTGTAAATATCTTTCTATTCTGTCAAGTTGTACCATAGTATTGATGAATTTGTGTAATGATTCCAATCAATGAGATATCCTATAGGAGATTATCGAACAAAAATTATGTTTTGTTGGTTTCTAAAGTTGAAGGCCTAGTTTCAATGTTTGGGTTCTTCTAGTTTTTCTAGTTTTGGTCAAATATTTTTCCAGGTTTTATGTTCTTAGGCTAGCCCAATTAGATATGGGAAAGCAACCAACTTCAAACTTTATAAAGGCTATATGTTAATTCTAGGTCTAGTTGGCATAGATCAAAGGATAGAAGCTTTGATAATTTTGGTTTAACAACAATATATACCTAAGCTCTCCATAAGATACATAAACTTCTAGCTTCTACTACACATTATTGTTGTAACATTTTGTACAACNATTAATTTTTGGATAAGAAACTAACAAATTTCATTTTAAATTAAAAATACCATATATTTATATCTAAAAGCATTTTAAAAAACAAATATGCTGCGTTTAAAAAAAACCAAATATGCTGCGTTTTCAAAAAAATTTTAAAAAGTATGTTTTATGAAGTTTTTAGTTTTAAAATTACTTAGTTTAATGGTATATATATACTTGCAACTTAATGGTCCTCGTAAACATCGTTATGCAAATAACGCAAATTCGAAACGGGTTTCCCTCTCGAGTCCTTAAGCAAAATATATAGAGTTCACTTTCTAACCGACGATTTGCATCGATCGGACGACCGTGGTCGCGTGAGCGGTCACGTTCGACAACCGCGATGCTCCGATCGATGCAAAAGGTCGGTTCAAAAGTGCAAAAGGTTCGGTGCTTTATCTATTTTTTTAAAGTCACAAGGCGCTTTGAAAACTCCAATACCTTGAGACTCGTAGCAAATCAAAACTCCTTATGAAAATATGATTTAAAGCCAACCCTTAAAAAGTGTGTGCAACAGTGCATCAACTTTATGATACATTTGTAGCCTGCCATGATAAGATACCGACGTGCGACTTGAATATCTTTACAAAATTGCAATTTGACTGCCAACTTAATTTCTTTATAATTGATTGAATATGGGACTTGATTGTTTACAAGTATGAATTCTCTAGCATAGCCATTGTATACGGTTCTTTTCCAATTTTCGGCTAGTTTTTATTTGTTTTTTGTTATGAATTTTTGAATTTTCAAAACATGTAAAGACATTGCTAGATCGTAAAAAGAGTTGAGTGTGGGTGCTGAAGTTTTTGTGTATGTGATTTTATTTCTGTACTTAAAATTGTCCAACAACAACAAAAATTACAAGATTTTGTGAGCTAAATTTATCTATTCTAATTAAAAATCAACAAAAAAAATCAAAATCCTCCCCTACTTATAGAACCCTTTTTATGATATAGTGTGGGAAAATTAAGCTGCAAGAATATCTGTACAAGATTTACCCATAATTAAATAAGCATAGTTTTCATTATCTAGATAAATTCAGTATAATATGTTTTTGGTAAAAATTATTTAGCTTTCTACCGACCAATTAATACTGTGGCCATAAGTATAGTGTCCAACGCGCACAATACCTGCTGCGCCCAATTAAGTAAATATTGATCGCCTTTTTGGTGAAAATTACCGCCCATGTTTTTAATACTTCAACACAATAAATGTCTGGAAAATTAGCATACCAGATTTGACTTCAAGGTTTGAGAATCACAGCCTTTTCTGACTCACAGGCCATACAATTCTTCTGATTAAACATATCGAAGTGCGGTATTGTTTTTATTTGTTTATGGAAGTGCGGTATTCTTTGCATTTATCTAATGGAAAAGCGGTATTCTTTTGATCATTTCAGTGGAAATGCCCCACTTCATATTGGAAAACTAGACCGCCGTCGGATTTTCCAAGATTTCTTCTGTTTACGTTTAGCCCGCAGTGTTCACGTTTGAATTTCTCGATCCTTCTTGGTGTGTAGTAACTTGCCCTGCGAATTTATATAAATAAACGAAGAAACTCCAACCATTACCATTCTGTTTCTGTTTCTGTTTGAGGAGGAGAAGATGGAGATCTGTTCCATTCTCTTGTCTTTTTATTTCTTACTCTCTGTCACTCCTTTTGTAGTCCCCACATTTCAATTATCTAATCGCCCGCGTCCGCATCCCCATCCCCATCCCCAGCTCAGCAACGCTTCTGATCAAGCGGCTCTTCTTGGATTCATGTCTGGCATCACTTATGATCCATTCCGGGCTTTATCCACTTGGACACCAAATGTTTCCTTCTGCGACTGGACAGGAGTCGTATGCAATCGGCGCAGACAGAGAGTTGCTTCCCTGAATGTTTCAAACATGGGACTGCAAGGTACAATCTCTCCCCTTCTCGGCAATCTCTCCTTTCTTAAAATACTTGACCTTGGTAATAACAGTTTTAATGATCACATTCCCTATCAACTGGGGAATTTGTTTCGCTTAGAGGAGCTTTACATGCAAACCAATCGTCTCCAAGATTCTATTCCGCCCACTCTTTGTGGTTGCCGTAGTTTACGAATCATTGCATTATCAAGATGCAATTTGATGGGTGCAATCCCAGCCTGCTTGGGAAACCTATCCTCCTTGGAGGAGATAGATCTCCAAGAAAACCACCTTCACGGGAGTATTCCTTCCGAATTGGGCATGCTAAGCCACACGGTCTTGATAGATCTTTCTGGAAACCATCTCTCAGGACAAATTCCATCATCCTTGTCTAACTGCACCAAGCTTCAAGCATTGGATTTAGGTCAAAACCAGTTGACTGGTCACATTCCCCTGGAGTTGTGCAGCAAGAACACCTGGTTGACTGATCTCTATCTGCCTCTTAATCAGTTGAGTGGCAGCATTCCTGTTTCTCTGGCCAACTGTACGAACCTTCAAGGCATATCCTTAGGGGGTAACCAGCTCAACGGAGTAGTTCCCATGGAGTTGGCTAAGTTGACGCAGCTCAGCGTGCTTGCCTTAACCAATAATCAACTGGTTAGCGGCAGCACCACGAGTTTGCCCATTCTTACTGCTCTTACTAATTCTTCCACCCTGCAACTACTAGACTTGTCCTTTAATAATCTCAAGGGACGTTTACCCTTTTCTATCGGCCGCCTCTCAGCACAATTATACTACCTATACTTGGCTGAAAATGGATTAGGCGGAGAAATACCACCACAGATTGGAAATCTCACTGGTTTAACACTCCTCGGGTTGGGGAATAATTCATTCACAGGAGGAGTCCCCACTTCACTTGGAATGCTTCAAAACTTGGAGACGTTAGATATGAGTGCCAACAGTTTAGAAGGAAACATCCCAATGGAAATTGGGCAACTCAAACGCTTAGGGTACCTAGGTATGGACGGAAATAATCTCTCTGGAAGGATTCCCGACTCTATTGCCCATCTCCAACAGTTGAATTATCTATATCTTAACCAGAACCAATTATCAGGTAATATACCTGCAAATCTAGGAAAATGTGTGAACTTATTAAATTTAGATTTATCATACAACATGCTTAGTGGGCTCATACCCCTTGAGGTTACAGAGCTGGCAAATTTAGCCCTTTTTTTTAACCTTTCAAATAATGTATTACATGGACCTATCCCTTTGGGACTAAGCAAGATGACTATGGTTCAAGCCATAGATATTTCTGCAAATCAGTTAAATGGTTACATTCCAAGTGGGCTCCAAAGCTGCAAAGAACTACAATATCTGAATCTTTCTTTCAACAAACTTGAAGGTCTGATTCCAACCTCACTTGATGAACTTCAAAGTCTTCAAGTCATGGATTTCTCCTTCAACAATTTGTCAGGTGAAATACCCATGTCATTGGAAAATCTCACAATGCTCAGCAAATTGAATTTAGCTTTCAACAACTTGTCAGGAGAAGTCCCAAAAGATGGAGTTTTCAAAAAGCTTGGTGCCATGGCATTTATGGGAAATCTTGGTCTTTGTGGACCTTGGGTAAGTCTATCGCCATGCTCTACTCACAAGCATAAAAGTGTTCTACATTTGAAAAGAGTTACCATCTCTATTGCTGCAGTTGTAGTCACTATTGTATTATGTTTATTTTTGGGATTCTTGTGGAGACGAAATTGCAAGATGCATACTCCTATAGAGGTTGCGCCATCCTTAAATGTGGGGCATCGAAGAATTTCCTATGGAGAGCTCATCATTGCAACGGAGGAATTTAGTGATGCCAACTTGTTAGGAGTTGGTAGTTTTGGGAAAGTGTATAAAGGGGTTTTGAGAGATGGCACAATTGTTGCGGTGAAGCTTCTCAATCTGGAAAATGAAAGGGCTCACAAGAGTTTTGACAAGGAATGCAAAGTATTGGGTAGAGTTAGACATCGAAATCTAATTAGAATCATAACCTCATATTCAAATCACCAAATGAAAGCTTTGATATTTCCATTAATGCCAAATGGAAGCCTAGATAAGTGGTTATATCCCAATGAGGAAATAGAAAGCAGGTTGAATTTGATTCAAAGGTTGAATATAGCAATAGACATTGCACAAGGCATGTTGTATCTTCATCACCATTGTTTCGTTCAAGTGATCCATTGTGATCTAAAACCAAACAATGTGCTTCTAGGTGAAGATATGACTGCATATTTAATAGACTTTGGCATTGCTACCATATATTTTACAGACTCTGAGGATTTATCTCTCACATCTACACATGCACTCAAGGGGTCTACAGGCTACATTCCTCCAGGTATTATTTGAGATAGATTATAACATGTTTGAAAATGTATTGAGTTTTCTATTTATATTAAAAATTGTGAATCGTAAACCTTCTGATGAGGATATTTGAATGCAGAATACGGATTGGGAGGACGTGTCACCACAAAAGGCGATGTATATAGCTTTGGAATAGTGCTATTGGAGATGCTCACTAGAAAGAAACCCACCAACAACATGTTTGTGGAAGGAATGAACTTGCAGAAATGGGTGGGTAGTAGTTTTCCAAACCATGTTGGGAAAGTGGTGGATAAGAGTCTATTAAGGAGGACTAATACCATCACTGAAGAAGATAAGGAACTAGATTGTCTTACCCACCTCATAGGTGTTGGTTTGCTTTGTACAAAAGAATCCCCTGAAAGACGACCTACTATGAGTGACATTATGGGTGCACTGCAAAATATCAAAGAGATTTTTTTGCGAGCTGCAAACATTCCAAAATTCCAAGTAGATATAACATCATTACTAGGCAGTACAAGTACAAGTACTCCTCACACTAACATTGGTGAAAGCCAAAGTTCTTCTACATTCTAGTTGGATGTATAACTGCTCAATGACACTGATAAAGGTCAATGTTCTTCTGTCTTTTAGTATGGTGTAAAGGAGCAATGATTATGTAACAGAACTATAAAGTAATTTGTAATTTGAGTTCATTATCATTAATTCAATGTAATTTGAGTATCATTCCCTTATAAAGTAATTTGAATTCATTGTCATTAATTCAATGTAATTTGAGTATCATTCCCTTCTCCTTTTTCTGGGTTCTGTTTTGAGTCTTATTCCCCTCTCCTTTCTATGCCTGTACATTGGATTCATGTATCATTCCCTTCTTTTTCTGGGTTATGTTTTGAGTCTTATTCCCCTCTCATTTCTCCTTTTCCTCGGTTCTGTTTGCGTCTTACTCCCCTCTCATTTCTAATGCCTGTAAATTGGATTCATGTACATAGAAATCTTTCATTATTGCACCTTTTGTGTGGTTTCGCGCATTTTTTTTATATCGATATATATGGCATATTATCCTAAAAAATTAAAGATTTATGTATAAAAAGGAACATTAGAACTCTCGATCAAGGTTTGATTCTTCCATTTTAAGCAGAGCTGTTCTCTAGAGTCTAGGTTCGTTTGAAGATTCACAAAGATTTACACCCTTAGGCAGAGAAGATTGAGCATATGGGATTTCAACAATGAGCATCATATAATATGGTTACAGGGATTTCCATAGAGGATTTTTCTGGAATTCCCAGGTGTGTATTTCTTGGATCACTATAGCAGAATTTATGTTGTGGTGAAAATTTTGTTATGGGCGTTTGATATGGTTTATTTTATATATTTATCCTTGATATTTTCCAATTTGAAATCCACGAATCTACCCTACTTGGAAGGATATTGGCATGAGCACCACACCGACGGGAAGATCCTAAGACTCTTGAACCATGTTATTTTTTTTGTTTTCCTTAAAGGCGCTATAAGATTAATACATCATGTGACAGACTTATTTCTGATTACATCCATTGTTTTCCTTGTTAACTAGTTTGTTATTGTCAGTTAAAATGGGTCCATGTGATTTACACAGTGACTACTTGTGTAAATATTATATAAAACTCTCTTTTTCTGTAAAATTTATTGCTTTGGCATCCGATATGTATTATGTTTCTGAAGGTACTTTGATGCTACAAGTGTCAAGCCTGTTCGAACTAAAAAAACCCAAGACAAGTTTTTATCTAGAAAATATGTACTCTGGTTTTGACCAGCAATGGTATAAATAAGTAATGCAAACCCTTTCCTCTTGTTGATATGGATAAAGATGAACAGGCGCATGTTCATGTTAAAAATTGTTTGTGATCAATTGTAGATATTGTTCATTTCCACAGTGGCAAGGAGGGTAATAACTACAACTACAATATCTGCACTATTTAACTGGATGCCATTTCCACTATAAGCCTTCAACTCATCATCCATTGGAACATTGTTTGAAAATGATCTCTTTTGGATCTTCATGATTTCTTCACCCATATGGTACCAAGATTGAGGATAAAAGTTTGTTCAATTTTTCCATTTTCCTCCAATCGATTTCGACAAGGCACAGAACAAAAGTTTCCTGTGGGTAAACAGAGAGATAGTGTCTTAGTCCCTGGGGACACAATCAACAACTAGATGTTGAATCGTATCACAATACATTTCTTCCAACTTGCTCAAGTAGAATAGAAAAGTATGCCATCTCTGCAATCCCCACCAGAAGCCTTACTTCAGAACAATGATGCTTATGATTGTGAAGCGTGTGTTGACAAAGGAGAACCATATTAGACATTAAGAAGCATATGTTAGAAAACCAAAGAAAAAAAAACTATAACCAACACAAGTCAATATATATATTGTTCAAGATAAAGGAAAACATGCATGACAATGTTAGGTAGCATTCCATTTCAATGTCAACCGCCAGTTTCCACCTTCAACTTAACAACCTCATAACTTGCTTCATCTCTACCTCCACCTTCTTACTGCAAGTTGCATACTCTGGATTATAGCCCATCCAATATGGAATGGAGAACCTGTGATGCAATTGAACTTGATGCTGAACTTGAGAACATCATACAACTACTAAATCTATGTATGGGTTTTATTTGGAAAGAGGTTTATTAGATAGGCTTGCTTAGAATTGCTAGCTCCGCTAGGCTAGTCATTCACGAATTCATATTATCCATGTATGCCAACGTAATCTTGAATATGAGAAGAAGGGATGAAGTAAGATTGGATTGGATAAGGTGTAATCAAATAAATCAATAGTAGTTGTGCTCAAGCCCAATGAATCCATCCAACTCCTAGCCTAACCATCCGTTCCAGGCCCGCCCCAGCTACCACTCCACTGATCGAGTGATCACCTCGGAACAGAGATCTAGGGAACCTTATACATGTCTTCGCTGGCACGATAAGGATCTAGATTCCAAAACCGAATGACCCTGACACAGAAATAAAATAGACCTTACAATATGAGATAAATGCGAATAAGATCGGCCCTAGCCATCTATGATTTTGGAGGTTATACCTTTCCTGAGCTGACGAAAAGGAACACTCAAAGCATAGCATTCTATTGCCTTTGATTGGCTCCTAATAAGGGTTAGCTGTCCTCGGTGAATTTGGATACGACCTTGAACGTTGTGATATCAGGGTCAACTGCAGGAAATGGAGAAATAAACAGAATCCATCCTCGAGTTTGTCGTCTCGTCTCTTCATGGAGAAATTATGTCTGAAGAATAGACGAACTCTAGGTTTGTCGTCTGGTCTCTTCATGGAAATACCAAGCCTTCAGAATAGGCACCAAGATATGGAATAAGCTTTGAACCCAGAACTTAGGTTGCATGCCTTCACTTTCGTTTTTGAGTACAACTTTTACTGTTAATAAAATGGTCTATACTTCCATCATATATGTTCACAGTCATAATATCCTGACCATGAGAAAGAGGTTTATCTTATCATTAAACTCTGGTAGGATAACAAATATATGAGTCATTGATGCCTGTGCTGCACGCCATGTTGACAGACTCTCTTTGTGTGTGGTCTACCATCTGGCGGGAGTACCTTGTCAAGCTATGTCCATTGCAGGCATTCTATGAACTTCTGCAACTCTACTATTCATGTCTGCCAGTAAATATTCTAGGCCCAAAATTACATCATATACAGGAAGGTTCTTTACCTCGGTACCAATCCATCATACAGATTTTACAGTTGTGCAACATTTAAAAGAGATATCACGCCGAATATTCTGCCACTCGTTAAATAATTCATCAGAGTAACTATCAAGGGACTGGATACTCCCCCAACTCACTGATCCATCATCCATCTGCTACTGGGGCGATGTAGCCTTCACTTCTTCCAAAAATCAGGGTATAAATGTGGTCTAGGACATCCTTCTCTATAGCATCTGTTAGGCTCCGTATACCTGGGTCCTGGACAACGATCTAATGACTGTGTCACCCTTTCTTACTTTCAGTTTTACCACCAGATATGATAGTACAAACTATAGGGAGCCATGTTCCAGCTACTGAAACTTGTTCTTTCTTTCAGTTTTACCACCAGATATGATAGTACAAACTATAGGAAGCCATGTTCCAGCTACTGAAACTTGTTCACTCCCGAGTCCCACCCATTTAGTAGATGCATGCATTTGGAAGTTTCACTCGGATCAAGATTCAATGATGAAAGGACTGAACCACTAAGAGGATCAACACAACAAATGCTTACAACGAGACAAGATTCATCCTCATAATGCTCTGGTCACATCACAAGTAAAGTCTTGCATTTAGAATGGAGAGGGATCAAAATTCAAGCCGTCAATGCCCGTCAAAGGGCGCTCCTAGGCCGTCAGTGAAGGGGAATTTAAAATTTGCACGTCATTTAAAATGGGGTTTTTAATTTTTGTCATTTTAATAAAAAATGAAGATTTTAAATTAAAATTACATTAGAAGGGCTAAAATAAAAATTGCCCATCAACAATTTTTGTGATTCCGACCTGTACCAGCCTCCAAGATATTTCATGTCATATTAAATGAATCGATCTGGCAGGGCAATCTCTTTCTGTGACCGGCGGCTACGGGGTGTTTGAAGGTTTTTGTCCTTTTGGGTTGAAGGCAGCTGAGGAGGGGAAGAGCCAGCCCGACGAAGGAGGGTCACAACCAGAGCAACCCGACCGGAGGGAAGGAAATAAGCGACCCTACGAGAGGGGAACATCAAGCCAGACCGGAGGGCGGAATCCAATGCGATCGGGCGGGGCATTGTCAATTGAATCCCTGGACGAGATTATTATCAGTGGCTGCTTTCCCAATAACGCCACTTACACGGGCTCTGTCAGCAGGGTGTGAAGTAGTTGTTCTTGTGAACGAGATGGTGGCCATAGTTTGCGAGCTCGATGTTGTCATCTACATTTCTTTGATTGATGGGCTCTGTAAAATGGGCGAGCTTGATTTTTACATAGAAATGCAGATTCTCATGGTTGAGAAGGGGATGGCCCCAGATGTTTTTACCTACATCAGTTTGATTCAGGGGCTTTTTGATGCGGGTCCGTTGGACGAGACTATGGGGGAGTATTGCTCTTATGGAAGTTTTGTTTAGACACCAAGGTTAGTATTTTAATCATCTCGGATTTGGAAATCGAAGCAAATATGGGATCGCTGGATTTGGTAATATTCATAATGTGAAAAGTGTATCTGTATTTTACCTTGGATTAGTATTGGTCTTGTGAAGAAGTCGTCATTTTTAAGAATATGGACTCAAATTCCATGGCAAATCATGGTGGTAACAACAGCAGCAACAGCCATGATCATTGCTGGCCCTCTAAGATGCAGGATTGGCATTTAAAGAGTCCTTGGGACTGGGAACGTTGCACAGGGATTTACAGTACGGCCGGGGATAGGTATGAGAGATTACCCATGGCAGAATGGGTTTGTTCAGAAGAGGGTTTTAATATTGGGAAGGAGTTATTACGTGGGACGAACATGGTTCATGAGTCCTCGCCCCTGTCTGAGCCTCTCATGGCTGCTGGTAATTTTACTGAAGTCATCAAGGACGAGAGTTTTTCAGGCAGTCATAAGGCACAGTTTCCTCTGGATGTCAAGATTCATCAGAATCCTTTGGCTGAGGGTTCTGTGAAAAGCGAAGGCAATGGATTATTGAAGGGTTGGCTTGTAGAAGGGGTTGCAAATGGTGGTAATTTTCTTGGGGGTTCCGAGTATAGCCATTCTAGTCAGAGAAATATGGTGGTAGTTGGCTTGGGTGGGACGTGGGAGGAATGACAATTATCAGAGTGCCAACGAAGGTCCCATGAGAGATAACATTAATGTCATCAAGGATGTCCAAGGGGATTCCTTAACATGCCTTAAGCTTGGAAAGTAGCAGCATATTGGAGACGCTGCGAATCCGGCTAACGTAATTAATCCAGTCGCTGGTGATTGCGTTTATAAGAAGCCGAGGGCTTTGCCGGCTTCGACCGCGCAACCTCCCCGTTGTCAAGTGGAAGGATGCAACTTAGTGTTGGAAATTGCAAATGCAAAAGAATATCACAAGAGACATAAAGTTTGTGGAATGCATTCCAAAGCCCCCAAAGTCATTGTTCTTGGTATCGAGCAACGCTTCTGTCAGCAGTGTAGCAGGTAACTAACCAGGAGACGGTTGCACCTCACTGTTTTTTTTTTCTGAGTAGGTCAACATGGATCCATACATATTAAGTATATAATTTGATAATACACATGAATAATTGGGTGTTGTGGTGCCTATCTAGATTCCATGGCATAATAGAATTTGACGACGCAAAGAGAAGTTGCAGGAGAAGGTTGGAGGGACACAATGAACGGCTGAGGAAGAACTCGTTAGATTCATTGGCTAACTCCGGCAGCCAAGGTAATTTTATATAAATTTGCCTTTCCTGTTACTGTAAGGCGGAGATGTGCATGCATTCAAGCACAAGTTAATTAGTTGACAACCTATTACTTTTTGAAGACTTTAGTTTTATATTTGTCAGAGGATAATTCTCTGAATTGGCCCTGTGAAACTTTCAGATGATGACTGTGCAAAAACCTCCATTGTTTATTCTTCAGGTCTGCATCTTTTTGATAGTTTATCAATTTCTCAGTAATCTCAAAACATTCATCTTTGGTTGCTTCTGCTTCCCCTATAAATTTTATTTTATGACTGAAGCTTCGGAGTTTTAGCATAGGCTGCCTCTTGTTTTGAATTCCTTCAACGCCATCAAGAATGGTCTCTTAAGTGAGCACGTTTTTTCGTCTTCAATCCATACTTCCAAATTTATAGCCATAGTTTGTACTATCTGGCTTGACCATCTGTCTGAGTTCCGTTTTGATTATAAACCTTAAAGCGTCTGAGCAATTGTAGACTTATTCCCCAATCAAATAGATTAAACACAACGTAGGCAGGGATATACTAGACAAAGCGTACAGATAATGTTGTCTGCAAAGGTGTGCTGCTGGCCGGGTTCTATTTGCTGCTAGCTGGTATCAGTCGACAAAGCAGCGTACAAATGATGTTGTCTGCGAGGGCGGGTGGTTCAATAGGGCGAGGTTTACAACAGCTTGTTTGTCTACAATTAACCTTTTTAAGATCATAAATAGGATAGATAATAATAGAAGTAGCCATAAAGCCAAAGCTAGAAGTTAGGTCATCGCGAATAGCTTCAATGTAAGGAATCATTGCTTGAAGCTCTGGTCAAATAGATTGAACACAATGTAGGCAGGGATATACATTCACTTGTGCAATTTTACAAATCCCATTAAAATGACAAAATGACAAATCCCATTTTGCAATTTAATTTTTTGTTTTTAATTTTTGTCATCAAGTAAATGAAATGTACAATTAATTTATTATTGTCATTTGAAATGTGAGGTTTTTGAAAGCCCTTCATCAATGAAGGGCTGCATGAATATATAACCTTCTATATGAAATTAAGACCAGCCCTTAAATCTTGATCCCTGGCAGAGGACCCTCCTTTATGTACTTCCAAGAACCAATTCTACGCATTCACTCCTATTGCGTGTGTGTACAGTTTACATTTGGCTTGCTATCTAAGAACTAAAACCCATATTCATAACCATAATCTAGAGAAAGAAATTTTACTGCAAAATTAATTGCTGATGTTCTGGACTGTGATGTGTAGGGTTTCAATCAGTTAACCAACGAGAAAATCGTCCTTACCAAGGACCAAACCAGTCCTTTCCAAAAACATTACAAACCTTTCATGCATGTTCTTATCAGAATCATTGCATACATTTCTTGACTTAAAGGTAGAAAGCTTTGATTAACTAGGTGCAGGTGGTTTTTCCCAAAAGGGCAAACATTTCTCAGTAATAATAAATGGTCTGCTATTTGTTGTTCTTCATCTGATCCTCTGCAAGTATGGCCCACTTTATCCATCACCTATATTGTGCAAATCAAAACAATATTTTTACTATTTATTGTTCTTCATCCCAATATCTACAAGCCCAATATCTACAAGCATGGTCGTTTATATCCATCACTCATGTTTTGCAAATCAAAACAATATTTTCTAAGCTTCATAGACATCTTCTTCAAAGCATCACATGAGTAACATCAATTAACACCCAACTTATGTGTGATTCAGATCAATAAACTAAATAAATTTTTGTAGGATGCAACTCTATTCCTTAGAGCTTACTAATTTACAAAAAACCATCTAATGTCATTTTATTCTTTCACATTATCGTGATTTTTTATTCATATACTTGCTTAATATTGATTTCACCTATGCTCTACCCTTAATAAGGTGTTGACCCAATGCCATTCTTAACAAAATTCCCCATCCCTTTACCATAGGATCAACACAACGTCTCCCCGAGGGTTAGCTTAAATGTTTATATACCAATTGTGAGATCGTTCCCCTTAAAGTTGGGGCCTTGAAGTTGGGGAGGTCACAGGTTTGGCTCTTTTGATCCCCTTGGGGTTAGGTTATGTAATCAACACCCATGGTTTACCTTGTTTACCATCCATGAATCATGAAGTACTAGAAAAAAATTTCATGAGGTTCACAACAACTTTTGTAATTATTTATTGGACACTTTGTTATCCATGAATCATGAAGTACTCGAAATTTTTTTCATGAGGTTCACAACAACGTTTGTAATTATTTATTGGACACTTTGTTTTCCAAGATAAAAATAGGAGCAACTAGAATATGTAATACAACTTGAAAAAACTAATATAAAATATTAAGATAGAATAAACTTTCATCAAAAACTTATACAACATAGTTTCACACCTACAATACTTTAACTAATGATTCTTTACTTGTTTGTAAGTATCTTTCTATTCCATTAGGTTGTACCATAGTATTAATGAATTTGCGTAATGATTCCAAGCACTGAGATATTATGTGAATGCTTCAATAATTCCTACCATGTAATACTTGAAATTGTTCAGAAATAGAGACGCTAAAACCTTTTATTCTCCTCCTCAAATGCCACATCGTAATAATTCCTGCCATACAATACTTGAAATTGTTTGGAAAAAGGGATGCTAAAACCTTTTCTTCTCCTCCTCCTCGAATGTCACGTTGTAAAAATATAACACGGTAAGGTTCTTGATAGTATTATGGTGGAAAATGGAAACATCCATGACATCTAATCTCTTCAAATAGTTCTTACTTTCAAAGCTTAACCCTCCACTTAGATTTATCAATACTTTCTAATCAGTGAATTGCTACTTCATTTCCTCAAGAATAGACAAAAAGTAATGCTATCAATACATAAATTCTTGTATCTTCCACTTTTGTTACATAACAAAAAAATAAGTATAAATTTTTGAGCATTTTGAATTTTTTTTTGGTGGATCCCTGTGCCCATTTGAAATGAACAATGCTCCATATTAGGGTACATATGCTCCATATTATGGTAGGTTTATATTGATTCCAAGTCATAAAGGATTTATATAAGGAAATATTTATTTAAGGTGTTATCTAGATGAAATATTTCTTTTGATATGTAGAACTCATTGTTAATATGATTATCCTTGATTACTATATGCCTATATGAAAAGCGATGACTTGGTAAAAAAAATGATATCTTTTGGTTTGCTTGCAAAGTAAGAAAAGTGCAACATAAGTTAATGTAATAGTGTAGGTTTGGTAGTCCTCGTGCCTTATAGATCATGTTACTCTATTTATTGAATTATTAAATCAGATTACTTGTTTAAAAAGTTGGTTTCCATGTTTCATTGTTAGTTTTGTGAACGTTAATACTCTTACATGAGTGTGGGTTTAAGGGCTTAGTGTTGCACCCGATATTGGATCAGGTTCACATCTCATACATTCTAAGTGTTAGAACATAACAACATGGAACATATGGTAGGTATTCCGCTATGTTCCCCCATATTACACATCTCATCATTTGGAAATAATCCACAAAATGAAATATATTGTGGTAGGATGGATTATTGAGGTCTACCATGGACCCTTTTCATCATTTTACGAATGCAATATTGATCTTTGCATTTTATTTATTTATTTTTAATTCCATTGTAAGTATCGATGCCATTTTGTTCCTATTTATGAAGACGCATTAGAAATTTGCCATCATCCCTAATGCATTGCTCTTGGAAATTAATCTTAACGATAAATATATTTCATGTCAAACATGAATGATAAAGGAATCACAATTTGTCTGGATAACTTCGATGCTTTTGGAATCCTAATATGATAATATCATTGTTCCTAATGTTTAGGATTTGTGAATATTTCTAGCTATTTTTACAAAAGAAATAATGTTAAAAAATGGTAATCCATTTTCTTGAATTAAAAAAAATAACGTGTCTTCCTTGAAGTCAAAACCATGGTGTACAACTTGGTATTTGTATAGGATGGTTGAGAGGAGAGAATTCTAGGTAGGTGTATAGTCAACGACCTAATAATTGAAAATTTTTGTCCCCTTAGCTATGTTCATAATCCCTTTGTGTTTGGCAGGGATCACATTGGAAGTATGTCCATCATTAATGTCTACGAGGAATTATTAAGATAATTTTCCCCAAATTGGAATGGATGTGGGGTGCAAGTCTTCCAATGGATGTGATAGTATCTTCCCTTGCTTTGGCACTATTAATGTCATCCTTTTTGTTGTCGATCCTTGTGGGTCATATTTGGCTTGGTTGTTATCCACGCGATGTCTACTCTACCACATTTATAAAATATTATGTATGTGTCCTTTTCTTGGGAACAATAAAATGGTGAGAGATAGTTGATTTCATTTAGTAGTGTCCATGAAACAATTGCTTTAAGTTGCATTGTTAAAAAAATTGGTGTCAACAACAAATCAAAGGGGTGTTTGGAATACAACTTCTCAACAACATTAGCGACAAAATAATAAACATTGGAAAGATATAAAAATGTAATTTTTTTCATTTTTTAAACACATAAGCTAACAACAACATTAAATAAATGCAATGCACATACACATAGGAAACACAATGAGCCCTAATAGTTGTCCAATTAGAGACTAAAAAGAGGAACCAATACAAAATGACATATGATATATAAATGTATCTCATCATCATGACTTAAAACCAGGGTGTACAATTTGGCATTTTTATAGGATGGTTGAGAGGAGGGGAGTCCAAGTAGGTGTAAAGTCAATAGTCCAATACTTGAAAAGGTTTGTCCTCTTAGCTATGTTCATAATCCCTTTGTGTTTCTCGAGGCTTATGCTAGAAGTATTTGATCCAAGCCATGAATACAAACACAAAGTAATGTCGGTCTAAACCCTAGATACATGAGGATGAATGCATACATATATCCGAATGTTTGGGTGTCTTCTTGTTGATCAGTAGGGTTGCAAAAGGTGGAGGCATTGGTAACTCAAAATTTGCAAGACAATAATTGAAGTTATGTCTCTAAGGTTTTGTTTGACATAGATGGTGGTCTATAATATACCCACGTTTCAATATTTATTAATTTTTTAACTCTAATCCTACCCTGCAATCAAAATATAAATCTTTATTGCACCAAATGCTACATATACATACAAAAGAAATGTGACTGTTTGCTAGTCATCTTGCTTCAACATAAAATTGTTAGTTTATAAGGCCTTATTGTTAACCTACCTTCCCTATTAATTTATGACTCCCATTTCCTTTTGAATGAATAAGAAAATACATACCTAGTGTGTCCAAGACTTTATAATATCATTGGACCAATTTTAAGGTTTAGAAAGAGCTTCCTTAGGAAAATAATAAAATAAGAGTTATTATATTTTTAATGAAAGGTAAAAGAAACTATTTTTTTCTTAAGTTATCTCTTTGTAAGTTTACTCAAATTTCAAGTGTGAACACTCATACTCAAAATTTGAGTAAAACAACAAGGTTCTAAATTGAAAATATGATAGAATTTTTTTTTCCCTTTTCACTCTAGATAATAGTCATGACTATTACATTTGTTTTCTTTAACATAGAAAAAATGGGGAACTTATAACTATGATGTTATCATCAAGATGATAGCCATGACTATACCATTACACATGCTTATCTTCAAAGTAGAGAGAAAGGGAAACTTCTAAATCTGATGTTATCATCAAGGATGGCAATGGTTGAAAAGAAAGAAAAATCTAAAGATACAAACCTTTAGAAAAAAATGATCTTACTCATAAATATTTAAACATAGTTGTTAGAATAGAGAGAGTCATTTTGATGCCTAAACAATTATTGGGAGGCATTTGAACCCTTTATTGACCAATGAAAAAAAAGAAATGGATGTCAATGTGAAGGTGTTTCACTTCTTCATGTGAAATAGGTCACAAACACCAAAGGGGTTATCTTAGAATATTTGGAAGTAGAAAGTTTGCTACATGATACATGCATCCATACTATATTGTTAATAAAGCATGAGCCTTCTTTCGTGGAGGTAGAAATAAGAAGGCACTTTGGTCGAATAAAAACAATAACTAAGAGAGACAATCACTTAAATAATGTTTCAATTTTGTGAATAATAAAAAATAGTAAAAAAGAATATGGTATATATCTAACCAATTCAAAAAATTTATATCTAAAATTTCTTTTTCATCAAATGATGATTTTTAAACAATTTAAAAAATTATAAAAGAAATTAATAACATTATTTCAATATGAAATATATATATATTTTAAAAAAACATAAATTATTCCATTTGAAACAAATATTTGAATTCTCTTTAAAAATGAAAAAAAAGAGCACAAAGTCTATTCCATTTGAAATATATTTGAATCCTCTTTGAAAATTAAAAAGAGAATATTAATTATTATTCTATATAAACGAATATCCCCGAGGGATATGGAGTCTTCAAACTTTTTTCCCTTTTTTTAATTATGCATTCCTTAAAACTCCCCTGCCAAGCAGTTTGGCAGTATGTTGGGAAAAGTTTAGATGATAAATGCAGTTTGGTTTGTTACATGGAAAGGCATCTTTTGAACTTTTCAATTTTATTTTTCATCAGCCATTCCCTTTTATACCCTTTTGGACTATGTTCGGAAAATTTTAGATGATAAAGGTAGTGTTGGTTTCTTACCTCGAAAGGCATCTTTGGGAGCATATATATTTATATATTTATATTATTGGGTTGCAAGCATTACACCATCGCACTAATCATAATTAGAAATATGAAATATCGCTATAAATATTTGTGAATCACAAAATAGTAGCAATGAGGAACATTTTATTGAATTGAGAGACATAAGATAATTTTTTAATAGTTTATTTTCATTACAGGATACCGTTTTTTAAATCCAACTTTAATGTTGTGTAGTTAATTGTTTCATTAATTTGTGTTTTTATTGTTTAATACAAAGAAGATATGCAATTTATTTAATGTTTAATATGAAATTAACATGTGGAGTTTAAAAGAAATATTAATAATAAAAAATATATTTTAATGTCGATCATTATATATGTGTGTGAGAGAGAAAAGTAATTGACAATAAGAAAAAAACTTATAGACAAAACATTTTTGTGATGTGGTTTGATAGAGATATATAAATCTTTCCATGCTCAACTTAGAGTTGATAGTTGTCACAAAGAATAATTAATAACAAAAAAAAATTGGTACATCAAGTATGTTAAAGGTGGGGTGAATTACATTACATATTGAGATCAAACAATATAGAATAAAATGAAAATAGATATATGAGAAACATAATACGATTACAACAAGTATAGATCCTCTTAACACTGGATTTATCACGTGCCAAGTGGGATCAAATCCCTCTATGTGAAAATTTATTTTAAAGTGCAAAGATTTGAGGAAAGTTTTGCACCTCATAGGACTTCTCAATACATGATAGATCCAAAATTAAGATGGATATATGATGGTCTAACTTATATATATATATTCTACGATTCAAATAATTGGTGCTTGAAATAATTCTCATACGGATTTATCCCAGTCAATTTATTAGATATGCCCTTATTTTCTTCTTAAATTTTATGAGGATGTATGTAATTAGACTTTGATGCCCTCATGTGTTCATCGAATATCTACTTCAACTTGTGGTTACTCTTAGGTGTATTCATCCACATGTCCCATAAGTTGTTGATTACATTGGGATTGTTATCCATAGGATTCCATCTTCTATATTTGAATTCCTCCACTGAATTTTTTGAGTTAGGTGGTGGGTATATGTAGGAGCCTATTGTTGTAGAGGAAAGTGTTCCTATGGCTAGGGTTTAAGAGGCCATCAACATACTGGGGTTGAAAGAGAGATGCATATGGTTCGAAAAGTATATATAAACAAGTTCAAAGATTAGAATGGTTCATATCTTGACAAATGAAGGTTGATCCAAGAAGCCCTTCAATCCTCCTCTTGCTCCTCTTGCTCCAAGAGACTTGCAAAACGAATTATACCTTCCTCAAACCAATATGGCTGAATGTAAAGCAATGATACTCAAAGAAATATGAAAAAATAATCTAATTATCATAAACATCTGATCACAAACAAAATTATAACATACATTAGACAGTGATTTGGGAAGGGAAGTTCATTCACATGTATTTTACATCATGGCAGTAAGTCTTGTCTCCTTGAACAAAGCACCAGTTTTGAGTATATCAACAGTTGGGTCTCAGTTTTTGACCTTATCGCGATTCAGAGTTTTTACTCCTCTAGTTGGTCTCTTTTCCAATTATATGGGGATCTGTCAATGTCTCCTACATTGTGGATTTGTGTCGTTTGGTCTCTTTGTGTCAAAAGCTTCGTGTCAAAAGCTTCCTAAGTCACTTTTTGTGTTGTTCTCAATGTTCAAGGATAAAATTTTGTGGGCCATTCTATAGTTTCCTTGACCTTTTGTGTCGGCCATTCCCTGGTATCAGTTATTATATTATGTCTTCGACGGTCCTTGTTGTAAAATTTTGTACCAATTCCATATCCACTCAGTCTTTGAATTACCTCGTCTTGGATGATGGAGGATGCCTTAATGCCTTCCCTGGCAACGAATCTCTTCCTATCGACGTCAACACCTCTTGCTATGGGAATGAGATTTAGAGTTTATGACAATACCTTGGGGATTGAAGTCATAAGTGTAAATTTCCCTCGCTATTAGGTAGTGGGAATACCTTAATGTCTCCCACTTGATGGATTCTTCAATTGTTCAACTTCAAGTCTTTGTATTCACACTTGTTAGAATGTACTAGGTACCTTGGGGACCATTTTCATTAATGGTGGTTTCCCTCGCATTTGTTAACGGTCCTCATCAGTGGTCGGTAATCAAACAATTTCCTCCATGTTCGACTTCAACTCCTTTATTCGCATGGTTAGGATCTATACCTTTGGGCGATTTGAACTAAAGACCTTGGGCCGATGGTATCATCATCTTTTTTTCTATTTCCCGAGTTATGCAATACCTTGTAACACTTCATATGAAATTTGTTGAGACATGGATCCACCTTGTATTCTTGTGCCTATGATCAATTATTGAGCATGGATCCACCTTGTTCACTTGCAACCTTTTTTCATATTGAGCGACCATGATAGTTACATCAGTTATGCACATGTTGTATCCTCTTGTATATTTATGGCGATGATTTGTATATGGACCAGTATGCCCCAGAGATCAGTTTTTTTCTGACATTTATCTCTCTTTCAGGTACCTCTGCTCGAGCCTTTCAATCTTGGATTCTTTGCTCTCTCCATACTCAACTATTTCCTTTAAAATGTATTTCGGCTATCATCTTCCCCTATAACCTCATACATTAGGGTGAATATGTTATATACTAAAATGACACATCTCTTCTTGTGACCACTTTCCCATGATTCTGTCGCATGTCAGCACTTCCATGATGACACTTCATGAAAGTCACTGAAAAAAACCTAACTTGGAGGCGCCATATCTGTAGTTTTGTAACTTTGATTGACCTCTTCTCTGCACCATTGGAAATTTATCTGGGTCAAAAAAAAAATTCTAGAAGAATCCAAAGAGGTCCATGAGAGGGGACTTGAGTCATTTCATTGTTATGCTGGGGGAATTGGGACTCTCATTCCTCCCACCTTTGACCTAGAGGATATCTCCTTGTGTTGCAGAGCTTGGAGGCTGATTTCCTTGGAGAAGAGAAGCAGCAGAACCAGATCAAGGCTTTGTGAGGTGCCTAGAAAGAGAAGGTGAACTATGTACTTCTTCCACTTGTTTAATAAAGATGTGATGTCCTTCTTCTTTCGAAATCACTGTCTAATGTATGTTATACTTATGTTCGTGATTAGATGTTCATGATAATCATATTAGGTTTTCATATTTCTTTGATTATAATTACTTTACATTTAGTCGAATTGGTTTGAGGAAGGTTTAAATTGTTTTGCAAGTCTCTTGGAGCAAGAGGAGAAAGAAGAAGGGATAGAGAAATCTTTGACCAGCCTTCAGTAATCAGGTATGGACCCTACTTATCTCTAAATCTTGCTTATATATGCTTGTATAACTATATGTATCTCTCTTTCAACCCCAGTATGTTGATGGCCTCTTAAAACATAGCCATAGGAAACTTTCCTCTACAACACCTATGTATTCTTGGTTTTGCTTGGCATAATAAAAAATTATGAATCGTAAACCTTTATATGAGGATGTTTGAATGTGGAATATGGATTGGGCGGACATATCACCACAAAAGGTGATATATATAGCTATGGAATAGTTCTATTGGAGATGCTCATTAGAAAGAAACCCACCAACAACATGTTTGTGGAAGGAATGCACTTGCATAAATGGGTCGTAATAGTTTTCCAAACCAAGTTGGGAAAGTGGTGGATAAGAATCTATTAAGGAGTACTGGTATCATCACTAATGAAGATAAGGAACTATATTGTCTTACCCACCTCATAAGTGTAGGTTTTCTCTGTAATCCCTTGAAGGACGGCCTAATATGGTTGACATTGTGGATGCACTGCAAAACATCAAAAATATTTTTTTGTGAGTTGCAAACATTCAAAAATTCCAAGTAGATATAACATCATTACTAGGAAGTACAAGCACTCCTAACAATAGCATTGGTGAAATCCAAAGTTATTATACATTCTAGTTTTTTGTAAGAGCAATGGTTGTATAACTGCTCACAATGGAACTGATAAAGGTCAAAGCTCTTCTATATTTTAGCATGTTGTAAAGGAGCAGTGATTATAGAACAAAACTATAAAGTAATTTGAATCCATTTTCAGTAATTCAATGTAATTTGAGTATCATTACCTTCTCCTTTTTCTAGGTTATGTTTTGAGTCTTATTCCCCTATACTTTCTCCTTTCCCTGAGTTTTGTTTGCGCCTTATTCCCCTGTACTTCCTCCTTTATCCGAGTTTTGTTTGCGTCTTATTCCCCTCTTCTTTCCATGCCTGTACATTGTATTAATGTATCATTCCCATATCCCTTTTCTGGGTTTTGTTTGGAGTCTTATTCCCCTCTCATTTCTCCTTTCTTTGGGTTTCGTTTGCGTCTTATTCCCCTCTCCTTTCTATGCATTACATTGGATTCATGTACATGGAAATATTTTATTATTGCACCTTTTATATGGTCTCACACATTTTTATTATTATTATATATTGATATATATGGCATAATAGCCTATTAAAAATTAAAGAGTTATGCATAGAAAGGAACATTAGAACTCTCGATCAAGGTTCGATTCTTCGATTTTCAGCAGAGGTGTTCTCTAAAGTCTAGGTTCGTTTGAATATTCACAAGGATTTACACCCTTAGGCAGAGAAGATTGGGCATATTGGATTTCAACAATGAGCATCATAATAATATGGTTACAGGGCTTTCCATAGAGGAATTTTATTGGAATTACCAGGTGTGTATTTCTTGGATCAATATAGCAACCAATTTATGTTATAGTGAAATTTTTTCTATGGGAATTGTTGGACTCATGATTGCCGTGAGACCAAAACCTCCAGGTATTAATATCCGCTATAATCGCCAGAGTTAGGATCTTGGGAGGCGGTTAGTCCATGTCATGAAACTCATGGGGAGCACTAAACCCAATGTCTAACAATATCCCCCCCCAACATGATCCGGGGATTTTTGAACCCTTGACCTATTGCTCTAATACCAATTTTTGGACTCACGATTGTCGTTAGAAAAAAAATTGCAGGTATTAATCTCCTCTACAATCGCTAGAGTTAGGATCTTGGGAGGTGGTTAGTCCATGTCACAAAAATCACGGGGAGCAATGAACCCGATGTCTAATAGGCATTTGAGATTACTTTATATTTTATCCTTAATGTTTTCCAAATTGAAATCCACAAATATACTCTACTTGGAAGGATATTGGCATGACCACCACACCGACGGGATGATCCTAAGACACTTGAACCATGCTATTTTTTGTATTTCCTTAAAAGAACTATAACATTAATACATCATGTGCCATACCTATTTTTTATTTCATCCATTGTATTCTTTATTAATCAGTTTGTTATTGTCAGTTAAAATGGGTTCATGTGATTTACATATTGACTTCTTGTGTAAATATTATATAAAACTCTAAGTTCTTTGTAAAATTTATTGCATTGGAATCCGATATGTATTATTCTCGAGGTACTTTGATGTTACAAGTGTCCATCTCGTTCGAACTAAGAAAACCCAAGATAATTTTTTATCTAGAAAATTTGTGCTTTGGTTTTGAATAGCAATGGTATAGACAAGTAATGTAAAGTTCCCTTTCCTCTTGTTGATATGGATAAAGAAGAACAGGTGTAGGTTCATGTTAAATTTTTTTTGTGATCAATTGTAAATATTATTCATTTCCACACTAGAAAGGAGGGTAATAGCTACAACTACAATATCTGCATTATTTAATTGGATGTCATTTCCACTGTAAGCCTTCAACCCATCATCCATTGGAACATTGTTTGAAAATGAACCCTTTTGGATATTCATGATTTCTTCACCCATATGGTAGCAATGATTGAGGATAAAAGGGTGTTCAATATTTTCATTTTCCTCCAATATATTTGGACAAGACACATAAAAAAAGTTTCCTCTATGGGTAAATAGAAAGATAGTGTCTTAGTCCTTGGATATGCACTATTTAATTGTATTTCATTTCCAATGTAATCCTTCAACCCATCATCCATTGGAACTTTGTTTGAAAATGATCCCTTTTGGATCTTCATGATTTATTCACCCATATGGTCCCAATGATTGAGGATAAAAGTGTGTTCAATATTTTCATTTTCCTTCAATAGATTTGGAAAATACACATAACAAAAGTTTCCTCTATGGGTAAACAAAAAGATAGTGTCTTAGTCCATGGGGACTCAATCAACAACTAGATGTTGAATCGTGTCACAATATAGTTATGTTGGATGGAATTTCCATTGATGTCAAAAGAGTTTAGTAATGACAAAGGAATAATTGATGGAAGGAAAAGCGATGGCATATGTGATAAGGATGGAAATATAGATGAGAGGATCTAGCAAGGGAATCAAGTCAAGTGAAGTCCAATTGAGCTTGATTGATCAATCCTCTGATGAGTCAACGTAGAGTAATGGAGTAGCAATCAACTTATTTAGAAGAAGTTGGATGGCTAAGATCATATTAAGAAAATATATCGACGATAGGGAAAGAATTTGCAAAGTAAATGTGCATGGAAGATAAAATTCTGGAGCGCCAAAGCGAAGTTCCATGTTTTATAAAATGATCAAAGGATGAGGAGGATTCCGAAAAGCAATCGATGGTTCATAGGAGTTGTATAAAGAGATTTTTGAAATCCCATTTCAAAAAAGTTGGAAGGCACATCCGCAATCCATAAGCCGCAATGCGAAATGAAGCCACAATCCACTATGTGGAAGGTATCCCCAATTCGCAATCCATAGATTGCGGAAGAAGTCATTGCGGAAGTAATTCTTGAGAAAATTCAAAATTCTTACTCAGAATCTGCAATCCGCAATTGCAGAAGGAAGAAGTTTTCGATTGAGGAAAGGTTGTTGTGGAAAGATAATTTCGGAAGCAATATTTGAGGAAATTTGGACTGCATACATGCAATCGACAATACACAATTGCGGAAGGAAGAAGTTTTCGATTGTGGAAAGGAAATTGTAGAAAGATAATTGCGAAATAAAATTCGAGAAGAGTCAAAGTGCACATCCGGAATTCACAACTTGCAATTGCGGAAGGAATGAGTTCCCACAAATTGTGAAAAGGTTGTTGCAGAAAGGAAATTGCAGAAAGGTAATTGTGGAAGGTAATTGTGGAAATATGGTTGTGGAAAGGTCAATGCAAAAAATATATGTTTCAAAGAGTTTGTTTTGGAAATGATGTTGCGGAAAGGAAAGTGCGGAAGGCCGCTACTAATAAATTAAACAAAGTTAAAAACAAACAGAGAAGTAATTTCGAATTAGTTTATTTGTCTATGAAGAGTCACGATGAAGATATGTGATTGCTGAATGAAGAGATATATTTGAGGGTATATAAACAATGATTTAAACCTGTAAATAAGTGTCTTTGTACATTGAATTGATAGATCAATTGAAGAAGAATGATCAGATATCAAATTATCATATAAGGGAGGTTGGGAGGCATTAGGGCAGGAAACATGCCTGTAAGGGGGTCGTAGCCTCCTTCCAATTGTAGCTGGTAAATAAGGTGTCATAGAATCCTTTTAGTAGCACCTGATAAATTTGGGGGTCATAGTCTCCTTCCAGTCGTTGTAGTTAAATAGGGTGTAGTACCATCCTTGTCTGTAGTAGCAGGAAAAAACTATTTGTAAAATATAATTTTGCAGAAATAGGAAGTATTGGTGGTTTACCCAATTGGGATTCCACAATAAATTTGTGTTCTGTGTGTTCTTGTTGATCATGCGTGTTAACGAATAAATTAAAAAGTGGTTTAAATTGTTAAAATTTATCAATAATGATTCACCCCCCTCTCAATATTGTCCAATATTTCAACAATTGGTAAAAGAGCGGGATCCTTCACTACAACCTAATCATTGGAAGGAATATCCTATTAAAAAACACTATGGATCAACAAGGGTTAGCCACCAACAAAACTCCTTTATTTACTGCAGATAATTATGCATACTGGAGTGTAAGAATCAAGTGACATCTAATGTCTCTTGGATACAAAGTTTGGAGGTCTGTTGAAATAGAATATGAAGTACCAAAATACGTACCTATAGACGAAGGAGAACTAAGCCAATATGAGGCCAATGCAAAAGATCTGAATGCAATTTTGAGTGGGTTACACATTTAGTATTTGTAAAAGTCATGCAATGAAAAACATCCAAACATGCCTGGGAAAAACTAAAATTTGTCTATGAAGAAGCGCCCAAAGTCAAGGAATCCAAACTTCAGACCTACAAAGGACAGTTTGAAAACCTAAAAATGAAAGAGGAAGAAAATGTTGCATAATATCTTCTAAGAGTAGATGAAATTGTTAATTCCATTAGAGGCATTGGAGGAGAAATAAAAGAGAAATACGTAGTCGACAATGTACTGAGAATTCTTCCGATGAAGTATGAATCAAAGGTGTCCTCTTCAAAAGAACAAGACGATCTTAAACTTATGACAATAGATGAACTACATGGGATATTCACTGCATATGAGATGAGAACAAGACAAAATGGATAATAAAATAAGGAAGCATCCTTTAAAGCTGTATCCAAGATCCAATCTAAGGACCTAGATGATGAGGAAGCTCTCTTCTTCAAGAAACTTGAGAGAGGAACTGACAAGTACAAAGGGAAGATACCCTTGAAATGTTTTAACTGTGGAAGGATTGGAAATGTTTCCATTAAGTGTCCTTACCCAAAACAAGAGGACAGTGATGATGAAGAACCTTTTTGTCATAAGAAATATCAAAAGAATAAGACCATATATAAGAAGAAGTTTCAGAAAAATAAGAAAAAACTATATTCCAAAGAAGACAGTGAAGATGATGAAATAAGTGAAGATGTTGAAGTCCTATTCATGGGTTTCGAAAGTGAAATCCCTGAAGAAGAAATATAATATGTGGTAGATATTGAAGCAAAACTTATAAATTCTCATGAAGAATTATAGAAGTATAAAAGAAGGTACAAAAAATTAAAAATTCACATAATAGATTTTGAAGAGAAAAAAAATAATGCAGAAATAATGATTGCTGACTTAAAAACTCAAGTTCTGGAAGTCGAAAAGGCTGAAAACAATCTAGAATATCAGCTCAAAAAGAGAATACAAGAATCTGAAAGGATTAAAGAAGACATTATGCACCTTAGAAATAAGCTGGATGAAGAATCTACCAAATCAAAGTTTTAAAACAAATCAAGGACTTTAGATGAAATCCTAAGTGTCTAAATACCATCAAGCGATAAATCTAGAATAGGATTTGACAAAGAAAATAAACCAGGACATTGTTCTTGCAAATCAAGATGGAAATAGAAGAAGCTATGCTGTTGAACTCACGATCCAAATTAAAAGGTAAGAAAGTAAGAAATATGATTCTCTGTTACAAAGAAAATATATGATTCCTAAAAGACCAGTGACAAGTAAACATCAACAACTCTTTTAAAGAAATTGTTACACTTGTAGCAATTTTGGACACATGCCTAGAAATTGTAAACTAAATACTCATGTGGAGAAAGGGATTACATCACATACTTTTGTTAATAAGAAAAATATTACCAGAAATAATACGAAAGGAAGAAACTAAAATTCTTTTGCTCCTCTCCAGAGTTATAGTACAGAATGCTACAAATGTGGTAATCAGGGACACATCGCTAGAAAGTGTAAAATAGTAATTCCTATGTATGACGCCTCAAAATATCAAGGCAAAGAAAAAAGGATAGCTTGGAAGAAGAAGGATGATGTGGAATGTTCATTATCTCTATGTGCTATAGAAAAAAATATATGGCATATGGATAGTGGATGCTCAAAACACATGATAGGTGGCCCAACTAAGTTCCTATGCCTAAAAAGGAAGAAAATAGGAAAAGTCACCTTTGGAGACAATCTATCCTCTAAAATAATCGGGAAGGGTACAATGGATATTAGAGAAAAGATGAAACATGAAAATGGTCTGCTTGTAGAGAACTTAAAACCTAATCTTTTGAGTGTGATCCAAACTTGTGATCAAGGACACATATGTATCTTTGATTCCAAAAAGTGTGAAATCACAAGAAAATATTCAAGAAAAGTTATTGGAACTGCTGTGAGAACTCCAAGCAATGTGTATATTCTAGCAAATGAAGAACAATGTTATATGAGCCAAATTTATGAAAGTTCGCTATGTCATAGAAGAATGGGCCACCTCAACTTTGAAAATATTGTAAAAATTAGTCAGAAGGAAGCTGTATGAAATATTCCAAAGATTATAAAACCACCAAATCACGTTTGTAGATATTGCCTTCATGGGAAACAAATGAGAAAAAGATTCAAAATCAAAGAACATACAACCTCTCGGCTATTACAAATAATTCACACTGATCTTTATGGACCAACAAGGACTAAAAGCTTTCAAGGTGAATATTACTTTATGTCATTATTCGATGATTATACAAGGATGACTTGGGTGACATTTCTTAAAGAAAAATTAGAAGTCTTTATAAAATTTAAATCCTTCAAAGCACTTGTTGAGAATCAAGCAAATCACAAGATTAAATGTCTAAGATTAGATAATGGTGGAGAGTTCACCTTAAATGAATTCAAGGAGTTTTGTGAAATTTGTGGAAACAAGAGGCAGTTTTCAACAGAAAAATGCCTCAGCAAAATGGAGTAGTTGAGAGAAAGAACATGACAGTTTTGGAAGTAGCTAGAGCTATGCTTAATGAAGCAAAACTTCCCGATGGATATTGGAGAGAAGCAATATATACAACTGTCTATATACAAAACATAGGATAGCTCATATTAAATAGTAATAAGACTCCTTATGAGCTATGGTTCAAAAGACTAGCTTCAGTTAAGTATTTTAGAGTTTTTGGAAGTAAGTGTTACATAAAAAGAGAAGATGATAATCTAGGAAAGTTTTATTCTAGAATGGATGGAAGCATATTTATTGGATATTCTTCCAACAAAAGAGCATACATATGTTACAATATAAAGTTGCGCAAGATTATAGAAAGTGAAAATGTAACAGTTGATGACAGTAAGTCAAGAATACAAATCCAAGTAAGTGAGGATGTTGAAGAAATTAATTATGAAGAAATAAATGATGAAAAAAAGAATAAATTTCACAAGAGGAGGATTCTCTTGTAGAGGAAGAAGAAAGAGTAGAAAAAGAGGACTCACAGGTAAGTGGAGGTGAAGACTCTCCAAGATCTGATACAAAAGCTCCATCTAGGATAATACAAAAAGATCATCCTGAGACACAAATCATTGGTGAAGAATATGTTGGAGTCAGTACAAGAAGGAAACTACTATTCAATGAACAAACCTTACTATCAGTAGTGGAACCTAAGAGTTTTGTAGAATCTAGCAAAAATGATGATTGGATTTGTAGATGCCTGGAAAATCCTAGGTACCGACAGTAGGGATTCTCCCCAATAACCATTCCCAATCAGCTCGTTTATTATTTGGTATGGGGAATCCGTCGAGTTTACAGTCCGACTACCATAGAGTTAAGTAATAGTTTAAATCTGTTTAACCGGTTGTCGCCCAGTCCACCGTTTATGTGTATTTTATTTTGTGTTTTATAATGATATGTAAGTGCCTAAAATATAAATGCAGCTGTTCAAGAATCAAAGGGTTCACAATGTGATGCATAGGTTCTTACCTCCTGTCTCATCTCCTTTGTTCCCAAATCAGAGAAAGCAAATAACAACTCAAATAAACTTAATCTAATACTAACTAACCTATCCCCAGGGAGCAAGATGATTATAAAGATGAGTAATGTATTGTTTTCATGCACACAAGATTGTACATATAGCTATTATAATTCAGAATACATAGAACACAACAGAAATATTAACAATAGAGATAGCTCATTGTTTATTGAAACATTCATTACTCATTTTGCTACACAAGATTCAATACAAGGAAATGAAATCATTCACGATGAAGAAATAGTTCAGAGTTAGAATGATCTCACAAATTCACATAGTCAGCTAACATAGAAATAGTTCTATCTAGCCATCCATACAACATGAATTTGAAACTCCACAACTTCTTCTCCAACAGAAAATTCTATCTTCTTTATTATAATCAGAAATGGTTCCTCTTACAATATGTGTTTTACATAAGCAAGCTAGAAAATTCTTTTCTCATTCTATTTTACCTATACTTATACATTTCTGAATGACCTTTGGTCTGCCTGCCCTTTGGACTTCCTTTACAATTCGGTTACAAAAAGGATTTGTCATCCAGTGTACTTGCTAATTAAGACAAAAATACAAATATTACAAGATAGGTTTCCTAGGTGTCAATAAGACAAAACACTTTAGGTGGACCCGGCTAACTCATCAATAAATTGCTTCCATGCCATAGCATCCATAACTATTTTCTCAAATTCTGATGGCTCAAAAAATATGACAGTAACTTTGTGCTTGGCAGCCTGGGCCTTTGTGTTAGCTATTTTGGCTGGAAGCAACAAAGTTGATCTTCTAATCGACAGCTGCTTACTGCTACTTGAGAAATTACACTTTTGAGAACCTTTTCATCCAAGCTTTTAATCAGCTGTATGCCCAATTCATCTTCCTGCAATCTATCATGCAATTGTTTCAAATGTTCTTCATGTGCAGGAAGTTCATCTAACCTTTTCTTGGATGGTGTTTGGAACCTATTGTGAGTCGTAAGTACCTTCTCACAAAACTACATGCATTGGTCCTTAGTTCTCTTGACTGCCTCTAACAACTTATCAACAACTTTATTACCAAAACCTATCAATTCGTATTCAAGCTGCATTCTCTCTGAATCTTTGACTGGTGTATTTGCTGGGGGATCCTTGGTTGTTTCGAACCATTTCTATCTTCCTTGAATGATTTCCATGACATTTTGAGTCTTGTCTTTGAATTGAGAAGCTATGACTGAGATTTCTTCTAGTCGAGCTTCTACTTTCCTAACCTTCAAAACCTCCTTCGCGATATGGATCTACATTTGATAAATCTTATTCCTGAGAAAGAGTGTCTGCTTTGTGAAAGGTGAAATATCTACCTTTTGTTCATTTGTTTCCTTTAACAACACCTCCAAAGAACCCTTTTGAGCTTCTAATCCTGCTACTTGGTCTTCATATTGCTTTGCTCTCTGATCAACCAAAGACTTTTGTGTTTCGATCTCTGCCATTTTATTTTCCAACTCCCCTTTTTCCTTAATAAGGTTCATGTTGGACTGCTTCAAAGTGTCCTGTTCTTCTCCCAGAATTTGGTAATCTTGCTGCAATTTTTCATAGTCTGAGATACTATCTTCATACTTTCTCTTGGATTCTCTGCAGACTCTTTCCTCTTTTTTCAAAACCGCTTTCATTTCGGCCATTTTTCCCTTGAACTGCTTAAGGGTCTCTGTGAGTTTGTCAATATTGTGAGCATTTGCATACATATATGCAATGCCCATGGAATCCATTTGATTCGGGTTATCTTCAACATCTTTCATAAACTGTTCTCTCTGTGATTGTGGTGACCGGGGGCCGGTCTCCCATTTTCAAAGTCTTTTCTGTTCTCCAAATGACTGACTTCATTTTGGGATTGAACTGTACATCCTCTAGACATGCCACATCATACTCTTTGGATGGGGTAAATGGTACTAGTCCCATTTCAACTATGGGAAGATGAACTCATGTAAGTATGGTTCCTGAGGTGGATGGGGGTTTTTCTGGGTTATCTCGGACTGGGCTCTGCTCTTGATATCCACAACCTATATCTTCTTCATTTTTCTTACTTTGTTATTCGGTACAGTCTTATAGGTCTTGTCCTTCTTGTATTGGATTCAAAGATTCTTGAGCTATGGCCTTTTGTGGGCCTTTTCTAGCTCAGCAATCTTACCTTGGATGGCTTCCTCCTTCTTTCTCTTTTCTTCCCTAGCAGCTTCTTCTTCTTCTTCTCATTGCTTTTCCTCAGCTAAGAGATTTCTCACCCCTTTTTCCATTCTTCAGGCAGTATTTTCTTTTTCTTTCTTAGAAACTTCCTCTTCTTGACTCTTTGATACTAGAGTGCTGCTTCCACTGCATTTATCCCCAACTGCTATTGTCTTCAGCTTCAGCTTCTTGTTTATAGCGGTCAAGATGTAAATGTTCCTGTACCTTTGTTCTTCTTTGTCTACATAATCAATATAATCAAAATTTACTTTGAGTGCTGCCTTATAGGAAGCAACCTTTCCTTGAGAGTCATTTTGATGAAAATCCTTTTCTCTAAAATGAAAATTTTCAAGATCCTTGACAAATTCAGGAGAATTCTTCACCTTGGTAATCTTGTAACTACCCACATAGAAGGGTAAGGGTGGGTAAATAGCCTTTTCCAAATCGAACAGGTGGCTTCCGAATCCATTTAGAAAGAGCTGTCTGATGGATTCTTTGTGTAATATATAATCTGTTGCATATTTAGGTAGTAATAAGGGAGATTTCGTTCCTCCATACATCCTTAAATACATTCCTTCTTCTGTGAAAAATTAATTTCCATATTCTCTAATAGACTCTAAAGCTCCTTTAGATAAACACGGGTGTTCTTCCGGGAGAGATCAACTTGTACAAGGGCACCAAGAACTCCTCATAGATCATCTGATAATGATTATGATACTTGTGAGACCCCAACATCTGGTAGGTTGTATATATGGGGGCATTCCCTTCCTTCCATGTACACTTTAATCCTTCAAACCGATGACGGTATAGTATGCAGTCTACTAGAAAGGAAGGCATGCAAAATTCATATTTGCAAAGGTGCAGACCTTCCTGGGATGCCTTGATAGTGGTGGACAAATTATTGGCTATAATGTTGGCCCAGTTGAAAACTGTTCCTTTCATAGCTATGTGGTATATCAGTGCAATCCATCCAAATTTGTAGAAACTCCCATCGGTTCTACCATAAATATTATTCAACAACAACACTATTAATCTGTAAGGGGTTTTTAGGTGAGCTGTCTGGTATTCTCCTGACTACTTGTTCATAAAGTTTTCCCATCAATCATCATCATCCTAGGCTTGGCAGTGTAATCAAACTTCAAACCTTTCACCCATTCTGTGGTTATGCTGACTTCCTTTCCGGGTAAGCTATAAGCTGTTGATAAAAATGTGGGGGAGAAGGATGCAAAATATTTATTCTCAGTATCATTTATCAACATTCCTATTATGTCTACCCTAGGAAGAATTCAACCAATGAATTCTGCACAAGGGAACATTTCAAGTCTAGTAGTCACTTTGGTTATCTCGGATCTTAGCACATTATCATACAGGACTAGATGCTCCAACCCTGCTTTCGACACTTTCTTTTCTACCAGCCAATGATAAATATGCTACCTCTTCATCCGAGTCGTAATCAATAATCTTAGCTTTCTTTTTACGCTTCTTTGTCATATTGTCGGATGTGGGCGTTGACTGTAAACAAACCATAGCAAGTATTAGCATTTATAATAAGAATAAGAAAAACACATTGATTATGAAAACTGCTCAGCATAATTATCAACATTTGTATTACCCCGATTTATTCAACCATTATCTTGCATAGGAAAAATGATGCGGGTTTGTGGTCAAAGCTTGGAAAAAAATATTTCTAGACCTATGGAAAATTCGGCCTCTTCACCCTAGAGGAGAAAACTTGACTAAACTACAACGAGGATTTTCTATGCTATCATCCAAACATCAGGTAAGCTTCACGGCGCACATATTCACTTCAATGCTCAGGGAAGAAATGCCCTAATTTTACTTCTCTGGAATTAACCTCCCAGAGCCAAAAAACACAGCGTCGAGACCTACGGGGTCTACCTGATCCTAGAAAGAAATATACCCTAAAAAGGCCCAAAGGTGAGCAACCACTCTACTCCATACCAATGAGAAAATTGGGCGCGCAAATAATCGCCATGACCTAGCAGACTGTGGGAAAAAATCTATGGTTGAACGGGTGAGACTATGAGTGCAGGAATGGCGGCGAGAGAGATTTCTAACCCTAAAAGGAAAATGCAATATTGAAATGAAAGGGAAAAAAACCCCTTTTAAACCCAACAACCACCTACCAAATATTTCACGTAAGAAAACCAATGACAACCAAAACCCTAACATCTGTCCAACCAAAATAAGGGTTGAAAGCCTACCTAGCAGTAAACATGTAGTTGAGTTATTTAGTGAGGACACACCATGTAGGGATTTCACGTCAACTCCACCAATTGCGTGAGCTCTAAGATGGGGTAAAATCGCCACAGAACTTCCAACTCTTCACCATAACAACGATGATAAAAAAACCATTCGTTGGGCATAAATAGACATATACCGGAGGAAAAACCTTTAGTCGTGGTAGGTAAAACACTAAATTCACATGCGCATGGCTTAAATGCCATTGGCACCAAAATAACTTGTGTCACGAGGGAGCCGATTAGTCATTACACAAAAATCCTCGACACGACGGCTCCACATACTCCACAATGCAGCCGCAACACTGACTTAAACTTGAGACGAGCCCAATTTAATCTGTGGCCCTGGTGGTCAAAATGTATTAGGAAACAAACCAAGAAGGCTTCCTCTGTAGCGGTTCAGCAATAAAAGTCCTTCTGTCGAAGCGGCTTGGTGGGGATCGGACGATTGGAGAAACTACACCCGTCGTTGCGGCAAGGTGGCGAAAAATTTTCGGCGAAATGGGCGCAACAAATAAGAAGGAGCTTCGATCTTCAAAATGATGTCCCACCTGCCGTTGTGGCTATGAGAAAAAGAAAACTCCTGCCGTTGCGGCAAGGCTGTCATAAAAAATAAGTGAACGCAAAAGATAAAATCTATCCGCCGCAGCGGTTTCAAAACTGACGAACATTCGCTATTGCAGCTGAAAAGATCGGAAGCCTTTCTGAATTACGAACCAAAAGTCACCCATTGTAGGGGAAATCAAACCAAGGTTATAAACATAAACTCGTCCATTGTTACGGCTCCGAATAGAAATGACCTCCGCCGTAGCGGTTTGAAAAAGAGGAACCATCCAACGTGGTGGGAATAAATAGATCAGACAGATATTCGGCGTTAAAATGACAGTAAACCCACTGTTGCGGCTCAAAGCCAAAAAGTGTTCCGCCATTGTAGCTCAAAAATCAAGAATCATTCGCCATAGTGGGATGAACAAAATCGGAAATCTTTTCGATATCAAATTAAAAATCACTCACTGTTGCGGCTTGAAAACAAAAGAGTCTTCCTACTGTAGAGGCTCAGAATTCGACAGATCATCCGCTATAGTGGGTCAGAAAGCCATTTCTGCCTTAGCAAAATAAAAGAAACTTTGGAAAATTTTCATGATAGAAGAAACCATAAAGGATGAAATTCAAAACTCAAATTGCCTAAGAGGTAAAACTAAGACTTTCAAGGGGTCCTAAAAAATGTACAAATTTTTTGGGGATAGTTGCAGCAGCAACAATTGGCAACTAGTTGGTGAACACAGATCTCTAGAAAAACTGACTTTTAAAATCAAAAGCTGCTTCACGGTATTATGTTTAAAACAACTTTTCCCAAATTTCATTTTTTCTTTAAGATGTCTAGACCTTTTAGAAATGCAAGATTAATAACTTTAACATTGATTATGGTCCACTAGGATAGGGTAACCAGGATTTCAAAGTCCTGATAACTCTTCTCAGGCCAAGATATGAAGTTCATTTATTCCTGCATTTGGATTGCTTCTAGCTCAAACACCACCGGATCGTAACAGAGTATGGATAGACATATTCGTTTGTTCTTCATTCCCATGCCTTTTGCATTCTTTTGATGCTTTTTTTTGGACTTTTTTCCTTTTGAGTCTTCCCCAATTGCTTCTCTTATTTGAAACTTGGCTTAGGTTCTTCCATCCACAATGTCCTTTTGTGTGAGAGATAGTTTGCTTTCAACTCACGGATGAAGAAGAACCTTTGTGTAATCTTATCCAATACTGATTTTATTCCGTATGTTTTTTTATGTATTCCTTTTTTTTGGGAGATTTGACTCTTTAGCCTTTTGGATTTTATTTGTGGCATGTGATCATTTAAATACTATACATCTATCCAATCTGCTTCCTCTCTATGGGTCCTTTACTTTCAGATTCCTACGACATATTTTAATGTGTAGTGAATGGAGCCCCATAATAGTATTCTAGACTCTTCTAACCTTAGTTATTTGATGGGATTTAAAACAAGACTTCAATGTGTTCATAACCTCTCTTCAGATAGTCTATCAACTTGAATAATATGAATGATGATACATGCATATTTAATAAACAACCTTTAAATCGAAAATATTGCAGATTTTCCAAAATTTCAATGTTCCCTAAATCTCCAAAGGTTGTGCTGGTTTATTTGAAAAAAACATAAAAAAATAAAGCAAATAAACAAAATGAGGTAAATCAAACTCTAAGAAAAACAAATGCAAATAAAGCAAACTAACTACAAAGAAAATAAACAAAAATCAAAACATTTATTTATGTACAGAAAATAAAAATAAGAGCATTAAGAAAAATAAGGTTTGAGAACCAAACCATTTACTGGTAGGTTCTCTTCCCACCCCTGCAAATCCTATGACTTGTATGTCGAGGGGCCTAAATTTTCTGTGATCTGGAAAGGGCCTATCCATAAATGTTGAAACTTAGTGTGTTTACCCTTTTCATCATGTGGGTGATCCCACTTTAGAACGAAATCACCTACTTGAAACTCCTTCTAGGACGTATGCTTGTCAAACCATCTTTTTATAATTTCTTGTTGATGTTTAAACCTCTCCTTGGACTTGGCTCTAGAATCTTCTAATTTCAGCAGAGTGTTGATTCGGGTTTGTGAGACTTCACTATTGGACCCTCTAGACGCTTTGGCTAGTTGAGAGGAAGGAAACAAAATATTAGGAGGCAGAATGACTTCTTTTCCGTAGACTAAGGTATAAGGTGACACACCTAAGGAGTTCTTGGGTGTGACTCGATCATCCCAACGTGCATTTGGAAGGGCTATGTGCCATCTCCTTTGGTTCTCTATGACTGTCTTCTTTAAAATCCTAATGAGATTTTTATTTGTATATTCGGCTAACCCATTACCTTGTGGATAGTGGTTAGCAGAATAATGTAACTTAATTCCTTTCTCATTTGCAAATGCAGCCAGTCTAATAGATGAAAAATAAGATGCATTATAAAAAAACAGGGAAATTGGAACCCCAAACCTGGTCATGATATGATCTTGCAAGAAATCCATAACTGCATCTTCATTTACTTTCTGTAGCAGAATGGCTTCCACCCATCTGGTAAAGTAATCTGTTGCCATGAGGATATATTTGTGTTGTAATGAGGAATTTGGATTAATCTCTCTAATAATATCAATCCCCCATTGCTTGAATGGTTTTGAAATAATGATTGGTTTTAATGGCTCGAATTCTTTCACTTGTCTCCCACCACTCCTTTGGCAAGTATCAAATTTTATAACATAAGCGTGAGCATCTTTGAGCACCATTGGCCAATAGTATCGAGATATTAAAATCTTATGAGCCGTAATATCTCTTGAAAAATGACCTCCAGTAGGGCCATCATGCAATTCTTTAACTACTTTGGCTGCATCTTCTCATTCTAAACACCTCAGGAAAAATCCATCATAATTTTTTTTGAACAGCACTCCATTGATTATTTGGTGAGATGCATACTTTAAGTGCAAGGCCCTTCTCTTCTTGGAGTTCGAATATTCAGGAAAATAACCTTGTTGGAGACAGTGCACTAAATCTCTATACCAAGATTATGGAGCTGTAAATAAGGGGCATACATCAACCATGTGTAGCTCAGCCTCATTCTTCCAATCGTTATCTTCATTGTCCCGAATTTCAGTCATTAATTTATAGAGTCCTTGCCCTTTAATGATGGTTGCTAGTTTAAATTCCAATTCATACTCCTGCAACACTGTTATCCAGTTTCCTCTTCTTTCTCCCAACTCTTTCTGTACAAAAAGATTTCGGATTTCCAGGTGAGGTACAATAAATTTGGTTCTATTCTTTAGTATATATGGCCTGAATTGCTTTACCTCCTTGAACACCGCATATGCTTGTTCATCAATAGCAAGGTAATTCAACTCAACACCTTGTATTCTAGTGCTCGTGAATGATATAGGGTACTTGTCTCCCCCTTCTTATTTCTGTGTAAGCACTGCTGCTAACGAGTTGTCTAAAGCAAAAGTGCAAAAGATGAAATCTTTTTCGAAATTTGGACTTTTGAGAGAGGGTGCTTGAGCTATTGTTCCTTTGATTTTGACGAATACACCTTTCTCTGAGTCTATATATTTAAACTGGGCACTTTGCTTAATAATTTGTTGCAGAGGTTTGACTATTTGAGAAAAATCAGGCACAAACCTCCGCACGAAGTTAATGGTCCCCATAAATGATTGCATTCCTTTCTTATTGTGGGGAAAAGGGACCTGTGCTATAGCTTTGATCCTTTCTGGGTCTATTGAGATCCCTTTCTTAGAAATTACATAACCCAAAAGATTTCCATCTAATACAACAAACACACTTTTCTTTGGATTTAAAGAAATGCCGTATTTTCGACATCGTTCGAAAACTTGTTTTAAATGAAACATGTGTTCTTCTCTTTTCTTGGAATAAACTGTAATGTCTTCCAAGCACACTACTACAGTTCGGTCAACTAGCCCGCGAAAAGCTATATCCATGGCCCTCTGGAAAGTTTCTCCAGTGTTGATAAGTCTAAAAGACATTCTTCTATACGCAAAAGTCCCCCACTTAGTTCTAAATGTAGTCTTCAATCTGTCTTCAAATTAGATGAAATTTAAACTCACAATGGGCCTCCTAAAAAAATTAATAAAATAATAGTTAAAATAATAAAATAATATTTATTAATTTTGGAGGAAGAAAAGAAAAAAACTACTTTTTTGTTTGTATTTTCGACATATCTCCCCGTGTATTTACTCAAATTTCGATCGGGAGAGCTCATTGGATGCATAATTAAATTCTACATCCAACGAGTACCCACTTGGCATACTTTTGATGGACCCCGCTACCCCAAAAACATGAAATACCTGAAAAAATGTGATGATGATGATGTCATCATCACGTTTTTTTCAGGTATTTCTTGTTTTTGAGGTAGAGGGTCTATCAAAAGTATGCCCAATGGTACTCGTTGGATCCAGAATTTAATTCCGCATCCAACGAGCTCTCCCGATCGAAATTTGAGTAAAAACACGATGAGATATGTCAAAAATACAAACAAAAAAAGTAGTTTTTTTTATGATACCTATCCCCAAATTTATATTAAAAAAGTGTTTAAGACCTATACAGTATTTCAAATTTAAAGAAATTTCATTGGCTAACACATGATGACATGGAATTTGAGTTAAAGTTAAAAGGTCCATTTTGAGTTAAAATTTCCTCTAATTCTGCTACCAACACTTGGTTGTATCCTGAAAAACCATAAAAAGAGAAAATGATTCCAAGATTGAGACCATCTACAATATTTGTTCCATGGGCGGGACTGGGTAGTTATCTTTATCCGAGGCATGATTCAAGTTTCTAAATTCAACACAAAGTCTAATTTCTCCCAACTTTTTTCTCACTGGTACTAAGTTCGTAACCCGTTCCGAATGTCTGACTTTAAAGATGATTCTTGCATCAAGAAGTTTCTTTACTTCAGTTTGGATCAAAGGTTCCAGCTTCAGATGCATCTTTCTTAATGGTTGTTGGAATGGCTTGACCCCTGCTTTGATCGGGACAACATGTTGTATAATATTGGTGTCATATGTCTTGAGATCTTCATATGTCCAGGAAAACACGTCTTTGTACTGTTTAACCAAGTTTATGAATTTATTCCTTTCTCTAGGTGAACAACACTTTCCTAAGTTTACGTATTTAGTCTCAGCTTCTGATCCCAAATTTATGAGCTCAAATTGCATAGATGAGCTATGTGTTTTAACATTAGCTGGCCTTCTAAACTTGTTATTCAAATCGAACATTCCTTCCAATGTTCTAACTCCTTCAGCTATAAAGTTTCCACTTCGAAGGTTCGCTTGATGTTCTTCTTCATCAATTAATGCTCCCTTGAAACTCTCATCATTTGTCAGAAATTCTAGGATCTGCGCGTTGTCATCGAACACTCTTAGATTCGTGATATTATCCGGTATAGCAGGCCTAAAAAATAATTCAATATAACATCGATTATTAGTTGGAACAAGCCTGGTGGCTATGGTAGCTAATAAATCAACCACTGTATTTTTTAACCTAGCAATTGAAACTATATTAAATGCATCGGAATTCACTAGCGAACCCAAGACTTCGCTTTGGTAACCTTTTAGATGTGGAGATAAACAATGGATTGTATTTCAGACTTGTTTGACAATAATTTCAGAATATCCATAGGATTTTAAATTCTTAACCTTGAATTCAATTGCCTTTTTTAATCCTTGTATTAATGCTTTGTATTCGGCTGTATTATTTGTACATTCAAATTCTAATCTACATGAAAGAAAATGTTTATTTTTTTCTAGATCCATCAGGATATATCCAGCTCCTGATCCTTCCTGTATTTTTGAACTGTCAAAGTACAATACCCTAAACTTATCAGCTAATCTTACTGAACTATTGCTATTTTCTACATCTAAAACTAGGCTAACTATGTTACAGTTAACTTTATTAGCTCGTAAAAACCGAATGAGATCGGGATGTGCTTATGATCCATTATTGGCTTCTTCAACTTGGTAATTTCTCAGCTCTATCTCAATGAAATAATTTCCCAACACAGGGTGGAAAAAATTTATCAGATCATTCTTTCCTTCTAATTGAGTCACATTGTGTCTCATATGTGGCTCTCTCATCACTTTAATCTGATTTTGACATCCTTGATAGGGTAACTATAAATGAGACCAATCGGTTGCAAAATATCCATCTAATTTCGCAGACCAATCTCGTCTCAATATGAATCCATAAGATTCTATTATGTCAACCACCATGATTTCTATGAACTGACACACTCTCTCATCTGCGGATAAATGTATCATCACATCTTCCATTTCTCCTACCACTTTCACAGTTGTTATGTCCAACTGTATTATCTTGCCATGGGTTGGCCATTTATCCTTTTACACACTGACAAAGGCATAACATTAGCAGATGCTTCCGAATCAACCAAATAGTTGTGCACATTATGATTGAAAATTTCAAATGTGAGCAAAAAAGGTGAAGTTCTGGATTTGGACTTCCCACCAATACTAGCTTCGCTGATTTCTTCTTCTGACTGAATGCTTTCTTAGGGTTTATTGGTTGGTGGGTTTAATGCTTCCAAAATTTTCTTCTTTTGATGGGGTAAACTAGACATCTCAAAAAAAGATATTAGCTTTGGTCTTCTTGATGTCTTCTATTATATCGTACCCCATCTCACAGTCTATTGAGTTTTTCTTCACACCTTCTACTTGTCTTTCAGCATCCTTTACGGTCTTAATGATAAATGGACTATTCTATCTGGTTATGACCAAATTTGGTATGAGTTGGGCTTGAGTGTTATTTTTGACTTTCTTCAAGTTTTCCTAAATTATTTTAATCTTGGGAAGCAGTGTGTTATCTTCAGTTATTGGACCCTTGCTGACATTAACATCCAAAATTTGTACCTCTTCATTAGGTTCTTCTTCTTCCAAACCAAGCATAGGTGCACAATCCCACAGGACCAAGGTAGTTTCTTCCAATGCCTCTAATTCATGAATCTTTTCATCTTCAACCTCAGGTTTTGTCAATTTAGAATCAAGTAACTAATTCATGACCAACGTCATGGAATTAATCCACTATGGGAAATTATTCTCAGAGTGAGGTTGTTGATGGAACGTATAGAAATTTTCCATCCCGACTTCATTGAGATTCATAACAAAAGGACTATGTGTAGATGGTTAAGAGGAACCACTTTCATCTTTTCCCCTATAATAAGGATTAAATTGCTTCTTGGCCTCCTTCTATTTTTCCATGTCAGCAATCTTATTGGACAACTTATGGACCATCTTGACTACTCCTTCCAGGTCATTTGACCATTCATCCTTGGGTCTGGTCAATAACAGGGGTTTCTTATTACTAAAGGTCTTTGTTTCTAGCTCCTCTAGATACTTGTTTACGCTTTCTATCTCAAATTCTATCTTCTTAGCCTCTTCATATGTTTTAGCCAAAGATTCTTTAACCGATCTTTTAGCAAACATGGCCATGTCAGGGCCAAGATTCGATGTGTAGTATTCTATTAAAGTCTCTTCGATGGGTTTTATGGCTATGCTAAAATTCTTTAAGTGAGTGGAAAACCTATGTGTAAAGTCCTGCACTTTTTCTTTCTTTTCCTTTTTTAGAGCCAACAGTTCCTTCATCAAAAAAATCGTAGTTCTTTGGCTACAAAAATTACTTTTAAACATTCTTTAAAAAGTGGCCCAATCTGTGATTGAATTGGCCTATAAGCTAAAATACCATGATGCTACTTTACCCTTGAGAGTATGAGGAAAAATACTACAAACCACATCCACATGTTCGACATCTAATGCTTCCAAATCTAGAAAACAAATCTATAGATGATCGTCCACTGACATGCCTTCACATGGGTCAAATCTAGGCAAAGGCTTTTCATAATTCCGCATCAAAGCATGCACTCGAGGAGCTAAGTTCTGTGGTGTTCTAGATTTCCAAGCTGGTATAGGAGGAGGCTGGTTTGTATTAGCATTTGGAGGTACATTTTTGGCCATGATTCAGGGTAGGGACTGAGATGGAGATTGAACAGGGGTTTGAAAGGGTGAACAATTCGAGGATTTTGATCCCAACTGATTTAGAGATTGAATAATTTCTTGCAAGGTTAAATCTAGCAACTCTTCAAAATATCCTACTAAAACTAAATCCTCCATGTAAGGGCGCTCTTTTTTATGAGTTTGTCTTCTAGGTAGATCAGGGATATTTGGAAACCCTCCCAAATTTTTTGCATATGACCTTGTGATTCTTCTTTAATGATCAACTACTTCGTTGGAGATAGGGTAAAGGTATTTTGACTCAGGATTAACTTTTCTCTTAGGACTAGGTCTCTTGGGAAAATTAGTTTCAAAATTGTCAACAGTAGAATGTTCTCGAGAAAATGGATTTCCTGGGCCAACCATGCACTGGAGGCCATCCTTGTAGCGCCAAAAATGTTGATTCCTGGAAAATACCAGGTACCGATAGTAGGGATTCTCCCTAATAACCGTTCTCAATCAACTCGTTTATTGTTTGGTATGGGGAATCCGTTCGGTTTATGGTCCGACTAACGTAGAGTTAAGTAACAGTTTAAATCTGTTTTACTAGTTGCAGCCTGGTCCATCGTTTATGCATATTTTATTTTTTGTTTTATAATGATATGAAAGTGCCTAAAATCTAAATGTAGCTGATCAAGAAGAAAATGGTTCACAATGTGATACATAGGTTTGTACCTCCCATCTCATCTCCTTTGTTCCCAAATCATAGAAAGCAAATAATAGCTAAACTAAACTTAATCTAATACTAACTAACCTATCCCTAGGGAGCAATATGATTATAAGGATGAGTAATGTATTTTATTCATGCACATAGAATTGTACATATAGCTGTTATAATTTAGAATACATAGAACACAACAGAAAGATTAACAATAGAGATAGATCATTGCTTATTGAAACATTCATTCCTCATTTTGCTGCATAAGATTCAATCCAAGGAAATGAAATCATTCATGACTAAGAAATAGTTCAGAGGTAGAATGATCTCACAAATTTGCATAGTCACCAAACACATAAATAGTTCTATCTAGCCATCCATACAACATACATTTGAAACTCCAAAGTTCCTTCTCCAGCAAATAATTCTATCTTCTTTATTATAATCAGAAATATTTCCTCTTACAATAAGTGTTTTACATAAGAAACATAGAAAAGTCTTTTCTCATTCAATTTTACCTATACCTATACATTTCCAAATTACCTTTGGTCTCCCTGCCCTTTGGGATTCCTTTACAATTCAGTTACAAAAAGGATTTGTCATCTAGTGTACTTCCTTTACAAAAATAAAAATATTACAAAATACGTTTCTCAGGTGTCAATAAGACAAAACACTTTAGGTTGACTCGGCTAACTCATCAATAAACTGCTTCCATGCCATAGCATCCACAACTATCATTAGAGGAAATTTCAACTCAAAATGGGCCTTTTAAATTTGATTCAAATTCCATGTCATCATGTGTTAGCCAATGAAATTGCTTTAAATTTGAAATACCGTATAGGTCTTAAACACTTTTTTAATATAAATTTGGGGATAGGTATCATAAAAAACTATTTTTGTTTGTTTGTATTTTCGACATATCTCCCTGTGTTTTTACTCAAATTTCGATCGGGAGAGCTCGTTGGATGTGGAATTGAATTTTGCATCCAACGAGTACCCACTCGGCATACTTTTGACGGACCCCGATACCCCAAAAACAAGAAATACCTGAAAAAACATGATGATGACATCATCATCACATTTTTTTAGGTATTTCTTGTTTTTGGGGTAGCGGGGTCCATCATAAGTATGCCGAGTGGGTACTCGTTGGATGCGAAATTCAATTCCGCATCCAACGAGCTCCCTCGATTGAAATTTGAGTAAAAACAAGGGAATTATGTCAAAAATACAAACAAAAAAGTAATTTTTTTCTTTTGTTCCTCCAAAATTAATAAATATTATTTTATTATTTTAAGTATTATTTTATTAATTCCTTTTAGGAGGCCCATTTTGAGTTGAAATTTCCTTTAATGTTTCTCAAAGTTTGATGGCTCCAAAAATCTGACAATAACTTTGTGCTTGGCAGCCTGAGCCTTTATGTTATCCATTCTAGATGGAAGCAGTCAGAGTTGATCTTCCAACTGACAGCTTCTTACTGCTGCTTGAGCAATTACACATTTGAGCACTTTTTCATCCAAGATTTTAATCAGTTGTATTCACAACTCAGCTTCTTGCAATCTATCATGCAATTGTTTCAAATGTTCTTCATGTGCAGGAAGTTCATCTAACCTTTTCTTGGATGATGTTTGGCACCTGTTGTGAGTCATAAGTACCTTCTCACAAAACTCCATGCATTGGCCCTTAGTTCTCTTGAATTCCTCTAACAACTTCTTAGTAGCTTGATTACCAAAACCTATCAGTTCGTATTCAAGTTGCATTCTCTTCGAATCTTTGACTAGTGTATTTGCTTGGGGCTCCTTGTTTGTTTCCAACCATGTCAATCTTCCTTGAATGATTTTGATGACATTCTGAGTCTTTTCTTTGAATTGAGAAGCTATGACTGAGATTTCTTCCAGTCGAGCTTCTACTTTCCTGACCTTCAAAACCTCCTCCATGGTTTGGATCTGCATTTGATAAATCTTATTCCTGAGAAAGAGTGCCTGCTTTGTGAAAGGTGCAATATCTACCTTTTGTTCATTTGATGCCTTTAACATCACCTCCAAAGAACCTTTTTGAGCTTCTAATCCTAATGCTTGGTCTTCATATTTCTTTTCTCTCTAATCAGCTATAGACTTTTGTGCTTTGAGCTCTGCCATTTTATTTTCCAACTCCCCCTTCTCCTTAATAAGGTTCATGTTGGACTGCTTCAAAGTGTCCCGTTCTTCTCCCAAAATTTGGTAATATTGCTCGAATTTTTCATAGTCTAAGAGAGTATATTCATACTTTCTCTTGGATTCTCTACAAACGCTTCCTCTTTCTTCAAAACCTCTTTCATTTCGGACATTTTTCCCTTGAACTTCTCAATGGTCTCTGTGAGTTTGTCAATATTGTGAGCATTTGCATACACAGATGCAAGTCCCATGGAAGCCATTTGATTCGGATTATCTTCAACATTTTTTACAACTGTTCTCTCTATTATTATGGTGACCGAGGGTCGATCTCCCATTTTCAGAGTCTTTTCTGTTCTACAAATGATTGACTTCATTTTCGGATCGAACTGTACATCCTTTAGACATGCCACATCATACTCTTTGGATGCGGTAAATAGTACTAATCCCATTTCAACTATGGGAAGATGGCCTCTTGTAATTATGGTTCCTGAGGTGGATGGGGGGTTTTCTGGGTTATCCCGGACAGGGCTCTGCTCTTGGTCTTCACCACCTAGATATTCTTCATTTTTCTTACTTTGTTCTTTGGTGCAGTCTTCTAGGTCTTGTCCTTATAGTCCTGGATTCAAAGCTTCTTGAGCTATGTCCTTTTATAGCTCAACAATATTACCTTGGATGGCTTCCTCCTTCTTTCTCTTTTCTTCCCTAGCAGTTTCTTCTTCTTCTTCTCACTGCTTTTCCTCAGCTAAGAGATTTCTGGCCCTTTTTGTCATTCTTCGGGAAGTCTCTTCTTTTGCTTTCTTAGTAGCTTCCTCTTCTTGACTCTTTGATACTAGAGTGCTGCTTCCACTGCTTTTATCCCCAACTGCTACTGCCTTCAACTTCAGCTTCTTATTCATAGTAGTCAAGCTGTAAATGTTCCTGTACCTCTTTTCTTCTTTGTCTACATAATCAATATACTCAAAATTTACTTTGAGTGCTGCGTTATATGCAACAACCTTTCCTTGAGAGTCATTTCGATGAAAATCCTTTTCCCCAAAATGGAAATTTTCAAGCTACTTGACAAATTCAGGGGCACCCTTCACCTTGGTAAACTTGTAACTACCCACATAGAAGTATTAATCTCACACAATGATCTAGGGACTAAACACAAGTCTCATCAAAGATTAATAATACATGAGTAATGAAAATGGTGTAATAGGGCTACAGAATGAGTAGCTGCTCTGTATATTCACACAAAGAATGAGTAATACAATACAATGTCATGCTGTAAGCATGAATGACAAAGCAATTAAAATTCCCAAGGAGGTCATTCGAATTGAATGAGTGAGTCTAGATTAACTGAATGTAAGCCACAGCCAACACTCAAGTTAACCACTGATCAAAACCCTAATTGACTCAACTGAGCCCTAACTGAAGTCGAAGTGCAATAAATGACTGAGTCTTAACTGAAAGAGATCAGACATGTCACAACAAGCCAACCATCAAGTGGTAGCACTTCAATGACTCCAATGAAACCCGATGAGGTTAACTGAAGTGTAAATGAACATCAGAAGTGGTTGGAGGCGCCCCTGTTGACTCCAGTTTATTAAATAATCATTAAATAATCAATTTAATGAAGGAAGTTGCCTTCACTACTCTATTTAACTGATTGTAACCATCAGTTATCAATATGGTGAATCAATGACACTCAGATCACCCTCACAATGCTCCAGTTAGCCTCCCCAAATGTAGGAGAAGGCTAAGTTATCCTCCTTGACTGAAAGTAGGCCTGGATGTGATCTAGCTGATGTCATCTAGTGCTCCTCTAATGTTAATTAAGTCAATAATACTTAGGATAGTGGTTTAACTAGGCCAAATTGACCAAAATGAGTGTGTAAGGTGGTAAATGTCTCCAACACCCCCCCTTAAGCTATACTCAGAAGGAGTTAGAAAACATAAATGCATAAAAATGCTAGGGCCCCGGAAACTAAGGCCATAGGTGACCCTGTACAATGCTGAAACTGAAACAATGCTCAAAACAAACTAAGTGAGGATAAGAGGGAAAACCTAGTGGGAAACCCCCCCCCCTCAAGCTAAACACTGAAAGTAGTCTGAATCACCCTGATGAACTCACCCCCAATAGTGAACGGAGGTAAGTGAACTTATTTTCTAAAAATATCTTGGTGAATATGTCTGCAATATGCTCATCAGTCAGGCACTATTGCAGAATGATATTCCTGTCATGCACTAGCTCCCTGATATAGTGCATGTGGATCTCTACATGCTTGGTGCTTTGCCTGGTTACTGTATCTGTGGATATCTTTATAGCACTTTGATTGTCACAAAATATGATAGTGGACAAAGTACTACCAATATCAAATTGTAAAAGAATTCCTTGCAACCAAACTGCTTGGATGCAAGCATTCGCCGCTCCTCGATACTCAACCTCTGCTGAAGATAGTGCTATGGAAGCCTGCTTTTTGCTATACCAGAAAATGGGGCCACCACCAAAAATGAATACATATTTGGAAGTAGAATTCTGATCAATAGAATCACCCACCCAATCAGAATATGTGTATCCAACCAGCTCTAGCTCGGAGTCTGCAGCATAGTGAATGCCGTAGGTCCTGGTTCCCTGAATATACTGGAGGATCCTCTTAGCTTCCTTCCAATGAGGATCATGAGGCTGATGCATGTATTTTGATACAAAATTCATGGTATAACATATATTAGGCCGAGAATGTGTCAAGTACAACAAGCTACCAATCAGCTGTCGATAGATAGTGCAGTCCATGGGAGATGTGCTTTTTCCTTCTTCAAGGCTGATCCCTGGAAGGAAATGGAATGGTGCAGGCCTACATTCATCCATATTAAAATTTAATAATAGGTCTGATATGTATTTGGACTGAGTGAACATAATCCCATCAGAATTTTGCTCAATTTCGAGCCCCAAAAATTGTTTTAAGAGCCCCAAATCACTCATTTCAAAGGCATTATGGAGAGCAGTTTTGATTGCTGAAATGGAAGCAACTGTGCTACCTGTGATCAGTAAGTCATCAACATATAAAACAATAATGAGTAAATGACCATCAAACTACTGTATATACACATTTGGATCTGATCTACACCTTTGGAAGTTTTGCGAGAGAAGGAAGGAATCCATCTTGGAATACCACTCTCTTGGGGCTTGTTTTAACCCGTATAGTGACTTCTTTAGCTTGCAAACCAAAGATGGATTAGTGATGTATCCCTTAGAATACTTCATGTATATCTCCTCATGAATATTTCCATGCATAAATTCTGACTCAACATCCATATGATGCACTTCCTTGTGCTTAGATTCCGAATTTGCCAAAACTAGGGAGATGGAGTCCATTTTTGCAACCGGTACAAAGGTCTCATGGTAGTCCACACTTTGGATCTGAGAGAAAAATTTTTCCACCAGCCTTGCCTTATATTTTCAGGTTCTTCCATCAGCAGCAACCTTGGTCCAAAACACCCACTTGCATTGAACCAATTTCCTTTCTGGAGGAAGAGAAACTAGCTCCCAAGTAGTGTTTTTCTGAAGAGAATTCATCTCTTCATCCATGGAAACTTGCCATCTCGGATCCTTTTGAGCATGGTAGTAGGATTTTGGGTCTGAAATAATCATCAAATAGCAAGTTTCAGACAGCAAATTATCAGGAGAAGAGAGCGCAATACCTGCTCTTTGGAAATCAGACCAGGTTCTCCTTGGATCATCCGGATTTCCAATGTTATCTCCTGCGGAGGAGAGTGTCTGTCGGGACCATGTGGGAAGATGATTTTGTACTTTATGTTCTGATTTAGCATATGATTTTTGATACAGACTGATATCAGAAATCATAGGATCCAAATCAGGGCCATCACCCCCAATTTCATCATTTAAATATTCAGTAGATTAGGAAGGAAAATCAATAGTTTTCTCCTTCACTAGTTCCACCTCATGAAGAGGCTCATCGAACTTGACACTTCTATCAATGATGATCTATTTTGTTTTGATATCCAACAACTTGAAACCTTTTGATTCATTAGGATACCCAATAAACATACATTCTATGCTTTGTGGTTGCAAATCCCTTCTTTTATCAAGTGGAATCTGGGCCCATGCAGTGGACCCAAACACCTGCAGGTTCGACACATCTGGATTGTGTCCAAAGTATGCTTCGAAAGGGGTCTTCCCATTCATGGATGAGTGTGGAACCCTATTCTAAATGTATTCTGCAGCATGCATGGCTTCAGCCCACAAATTTTCAGCCAACTTCTTTGATTCCAACATACAGGTGGTCATCTCTTTGAGAGACCGATTCTTCTTTTCCGCTACTCCGTTCTACTGGGGAGTGTAGGTAATTGAATGTTGTACCTAAATAACACTTTGGGAGAATATGTGAAGAAAATCATTACTGACATACTCCCCTCCATTATCAGATCTCAAGATATTGATCTTAAGCCCAGAGGCATTCTCAATCAAGGCCTTCAGTTCAGAAATTTTTTCACATACTTCAGACTTCTTTTTGAGAAAGAAGACCCATGTGTACCTTGAAAAATCATCAATAAAAGTCAGAAGATACCTTGATCCATTCATGGATGTGACAGGAATCATACCATTGATATCAGAATGTATCAACCCCAATATGCATGTACCTTGGTTTTCCTTCCCCCGATCGAACTTGTGCTCAAGGTGTTTTCCAATCACACAACCCTTGCAATTTTCAGTGGTTTCCTTGATGACTGGGAGGCCTTTAACCATGGAGTTTTTCTGTAATTGCTACAAATATTTGAAATTTAGATGGCCAAACCTTTCATGCCACAACCTACTAACTTCATTTCCATGAGTTAGCAGAGCGGTGGGATTTGCATCCGCAACAAAGTGAGAGAAATCATAGGCTTTTGCATGATGGTTTGCAAGGCCTTTAGCAATGAGTTTCCCGGATGCAAGATCCATTATCTCAACATCATTTGGGCTGAAAGAAACTCTCTTAGGCACTCCTGTATGTGTCATCTGATAGACACTAAGGAGATTTGATTCCAGATATGGTAGATACAAAACATTTGAAAAATAGCCATTCTCAAGATCAACAGTACCTTGTCCTTCTGAAATGATGGTGGAGTCATCTCCCATGTGGATGAGAATGGATTTTCCGGTCTCCAAGGATGAAAAGGAGCCTCTTTCACCCATCACGTGGTTTGAAGCTCCAGAATCAATCAAGAGTGCTTTGGAATTCGAAGTGCTTTCCATGAGGGCATGACCTTTTTCATGCTGTGGTTCCCGATCTTGTTGATCTCTCCTCCAAAATATTTCTGGAAGATTGATGTGCTTTCTCTCAAGGAGAGAGGTAGCTTCATAAATATTTTTCTTCATGCAGGCATGTTAAGGGTGGAATCCCTTCCCGCAGTATGAACACTTGACTTTTTCCTTTCCATGATGCACTTTTCCTTTGTTCTTCCTTGAGCCGGAAGACTCATCATGCTGCTGGTTTTCAACTTTAGGCTTAGGAGCATCGAATTTAGTTTTTGGGTTCTTCTGCTGCTTTCCTTTACCCTTTAGATATTTGGGCCCCGAGACATGGAGGGCTTGATCATGGGAGGATCTGATGATCACCATCTGGACAAACTTATCATGTTCACTTGTTAGGGACTCAATGAAGGCATTGTGTATAGGCATCTTCCATCCAGGGGTTGTGAGCTTCCCCGCACGGAATGTGGAGACAAAAACTGAATAATTAGCTCCAAGTTTGGAGAGTATGGAGAGTATGAGCTGATCATCCACCTTCTCCACTTTGCATTGTTTCAAGAGTAATAGAGTGTGCTTGAACTTTGTGAAAAAATCGTTCAATGTCTCGAAATTGGAAGGCTGGAGAGACATCAATTCATTTTCAAGCTAGTAAACTCTCAAATCATCCTGCTTTCCATATAGGGTTTCCAATTTGTCCCAAATTTCCTTTGGAGTCTTCAATCCTGAAAGATGGAAAAGAAGATCTCGAGATATAGAGAGGCACAAGAATCCGAATGCTTCATCCTTCTTGTTCAAGAATCTTGATTTGTCTATAGTAGAAACAGGCTCATATTCAGTGTCCATGGTGACTCTATAGAGTCCTCTGGAGCACAGCTGAATCTCCTTGTCTCCTTTCCATGAGTGGAAATTGAATGGAGTCAAAAGATCTACTGAGGAGGCCATTTGGATCTGCTGGAGCAAATGCTTCACCTGTAGAAAACTTGAAAATCACAACAGAAAAGGCAATGTAAGGTCAGACAACCTGCACATTTTAGGCTTTCATAACACCCAGCATAGTCAATCAAGCAAGCTTGATCAATAATTTCTTTACTTGGGGTATTAAGTGGTAAGCCTTGGCTTCTGGTGTAGTGCTGGAATTTTGAGCTATTGCTCAATTTTCATGCAAGATCTGTCAAAAACCTTGTTTTTGAGAGATCTGAGCTTCGTCCCGCCGTGAGATCTGATACCATATTAATCTCATACAGTGATCTAGGGACTAAACACAAGTCTCATCAAAGATTAATAACAAATGAGTCATGAAAATGGTGTAATAGGGCTACAAAATGAGTAGCCGCTCTGTATATTCACACAAAGAATGAATAATACAATACAATTTCATGCTGCAAGCATGAATGACAAAGCAATTTGAATTCCCAAGGAGGTCATTCGAATTGAATGAGTGAGTCTAGCTTAACTGAATGTAAGCCACAGTCAACACTCAAGTTAACCATTGATCAAAACCGTAATTGACTCAACTGAGCCCTAACTGAAGTCAAAGTGCAATAAATGACTAAGTCTTAACTGAAAGAGATTAGACACATGTCACAGCAAGCCAACCATCAAGTGGTAGCGCTTCAATGACTCCAATGAACCCCGATGAGGTTAACTGAAGTGTAACTGAACATCATAAGTGGTTGGAGGTGCCCCTGTTGATTCCAGTTCATTAAATAATCATTAAATAATCAATTTAATGAAGGAAGGTGCCTTCACTGCTCTGTTTAACTGATTGTAACCATCAGTTAGCAATATGGTGCATTAATGACACTTAGATCACCCCCAGAGTGCTCCAGTTAGCCTCCCCAAATGTAGGAGAAGGCTAAGTTAGCCTCCTTGACTGAAGGTAGGCATGGATGTGATCTAGCTGATGTCATCTAGTGCTCCTCTATTGTTAATTAGGTCAATAATACTTAGGATAGTGGTTTAACTAGGACAAACTGACCAAAATGAGTGTGTAAGGTGGTAAATGTATCCAACAAGAAGGGTAAGGGTGGGTAAACATCCTTCTTTAAATCGAACAGGTGGCTCCTGAATCCATTTAGAAAGAGTTGTCCGACAGCTTCATTGTGGGATATATAATCTGTTGCATATTTAGGTAGTAATAAGGGAGCTTTCATTCCCCCATACATCCTTAAATATGTTCCTTATTCTATGAAAAATTAATCTCCATATTCGCTAATAGACTCTAAAGCTCCTTCAGATAAACACAGGCATTCTTCCAGAAAGATCAACTTGTACAAGGGCATCAAGAACTCCTCACAGATCACCTGATAATGATTATGATACTTGTGAGACCCAAACATCTGGTAGGTTGTATATATGGGGGAATTCTCTCCCTTCCATGTACACTTTAATCCTTCAAACCGATGACGGTATAGTATGCAGTTTACTAGAAAGGAAGGCATGTAAAATTCATATTTGCTAAGGTGCAGACCTTCCTAGGCTACCTTGATAGTGGTGGATAAATTCTTGGCTATAATGTCGACCAAGTTGAAAACTGCTCCTTTCATAGCTATGTGGTATATCAGTGCAATCCATCCAAATTTGTAGAACCTCCCATCAGCTCTACCATAAATCTTGTTCAACAGTAGCACTACTAATATGTAAGGGGTTTTTTGGTGACTTGTCTTCTATTCTCCTCTGCTTTTTTTTAAAATTTTTCTCATCAATCATCATCATCCTAGACTTGGTAGTGTAATCTAGCTTCAAACCTTTCACCCGATCTGTGGTTATGCTGACTTCCTTTTTGGGTAAGTTATAAGCTGATAATAAAAATGCGGGGGAGAAGGATGCAAAAGCTTTATTCTCAGTATCATTCATCAACATTCTTGTTGTGTCTACCCTAGGCAGAATCCATCCAATGACTTCTACACAAGGGAACATTCAAGTTCTAGTAGTCACTTTGGTTATCCTGGATCTTAGCACATTATCTTAAAGGGCCAGATCCTCCAAACCAGATTTCGACACTTTCTTTTCTACCATCCAGTGAGAAACATGGCCCCATTTGAACTCGGGCTCATCTCTAATTATGGTTTGGTATCCTCATAAATAATTTCTATCCTTGGTGTGGGTGCTTCTTCTATCTCTTCATCCGAGTCATAATCAAAAATCTTAGATTTCTTTTAACGCTTCTTTGTCATACTGTCGGATGTGGGCATTGACTGCAAACAAACCATAGAAAATATTATCACTTATAATAATAATAAGAAAAACACATTGATCATGAAAAATTCTTAGCATAATTATCAGCATTTGTATTACTCCGATTTCTTCAGCCATTATATTGCACAGGACAACTGACGTGGGTTTGTGGGTCAAATCTTTGCAAAACCAATTTCTGAAACGATGGAAACTTCAGCCTCTGTACACTAGAGGAGAAAACTTAACAAAACTACGCCAAGACTTTTCTATGCTATGGCCCAAACATCAGATAAGCTTCATGGTGCACATATGCACTTCAACGCTTAGGGTGGAAATTCCCTAAATTTACTTCTCTGGGCTTAACCTCCGATGGAAAAAAAAGACAACGTCGAGACCTATGGGGTCTACCCGAGCCTAGAAAGCAATATACCCTAAAAATGACCAAAGGCGAGCAACCATTCTGCTCCATATCGGTGAGAAAATCAGGTGCACAAATCATCGCCATGACCTAGCAGACTGCGGGAAAAAATATATGGTTGAATGGGTGAGACTATGAGTACAAGAATGGCGGCAAGACCGGGTTCTAACCCTAAAAGGAAATGTAAATATTGAAATTAAAGAGAAAAACCCCCTTTTAAACCCAACAACCACCTACCAAATCTTTCACGGAAGAAAACAAATGACAACTAAAACCCTAACATATATCCAACCAAAATAAGGGATGAAATCCTACCTGGCACTAAACACATAGTTGAGGTACTCAGTGAGGACACACCACGTAGGGATTTCATGTCAAATCCACCAATTGTGCGAGCTCTAAGATGGGGTAAAATCGCCACAGAACTTTCAACTCTTCATTGTAACAACGATGGTAAAAACATCGTTTCTTGGGCATAAATAGACAAATACCGAGGGAAAAACCTTTAGTCGTGGTAGGTAAAACACTAAATTTTCACGCACATGGCTTAAACACCGTTGGCACCAAAATACCTTGCATTGGGAGGGAGCCGATTAGTCATTACACAAAAATCCCCGACACGACGGCTCCACATACTCCACAATGCAGCTGCAACACTGGCTTAAACTTGAGATGCGCCCAATTTACTCTGTGGCCCCGGTGGTCAAAATTTATTGGGAAACAAACCAAGAAGGTTTCCACTGTAGTGGCTCAGCAAGAAAAATACTTTTGTAGAAGCGGGCTTCGCTAGGATCGGACTATTGGCGAAACTACACCCGTTGTTGCGGCAAGGTGTGAAAATTTTTTGGTGAAACGGGCGCAACAAATCAGAAGGAGCTCCAATATTCAAAATAATTTCCCACCCGCTATTGCGGCTATGAGAAAAATAAAATACCCACTGTTACATCCAGTCTCTCATAAAAAATAAGTGAACGCAAAAGATAATAGCCAGCCGCCGTAGCGGTTTCGAAACTGACGAACATCCTCCATTGGGGCCGAAAAGATTGGAAGCCTTTCCGAATTATGAACCAAAAGTCACTTGTCGTAGTGGAAATCAAACCAAGGTTATAAACATAAAATCGTCTACCATTGCAGCTTCGAATAGAAACGACCTCCGTTGTAGCAGTTTGAAAACCAGGAACCGCTTGATGTGGTGGGAATAAAAATATCGAACGGATATCTGATGCTAAAATGAAAATAAATCTGCTATTGCAGCTCAAAGCCAAAAAGTGTTCTGCCACTACGACTCGAAAATCAAGAAGCATCCGCCATAGTGGGATGAACAAAATTGGAAATCTTTCCGATATCAAATTAAAAATCACCTGTCGTTGCGGCTTGAAACCAACAGATTCTACTTGCTGTAGCGGCTCAGAATTTGACAGATCATCCTCTATAGTGGGTCGGAAATCCATTTCTACCTTAGAAGAGGAAAAGAAACTTTGGAACTTTTTCATGATAGAAGAGACCATAAAGGCTGAAATTCAAAACTCAAGGTTCCTAAGAGGTAAAACTAAGACTTTCAAGGGGTCCTAAAACATGTACAATTTTTTTAGGGATAGTTGCAGCAAAAACAAGATCAAATTCATTAATGAAGAGTTGGATCAAACTGAGAAAAAATAAAATCGGTAACTAGTTCCATCACCTACAAAAAATAATATTGTAGGAACCAAGTGGGCCTTCAAAAACAAGTTAAATGAAAATGGAAAAGTGATAAGAAAAAAAGCAAGGTTAGTATGTAAAGGATATGCTCAAGTGGAAGGTATTGATTTTAAAGAAACCTTTGCACATGTAGCAAGACTTGAAGCAATCATAATGTTCTTGGAATTTTCATGCTACAATAACTCCAGAGTATATTGGATGGATGTAAAATATGCTTTTCTTAATGGAGAACTTCAAGAAGAAGTCTATGTTGAGCAACTTGAAGGTTTTCTCTTATCAAAAAATTGAAATCATGTTTGAAAACTTAAGAAGGCATTATATGGTCTTAAACGAGCTCCAAGAGCATGGTTCTCAAGACTTGACAATTATTTAAAGCAACAAGGATATATAGGGGGGTCACTAACAATAATATATACATAAAATTTGAAAACAAAAATATGATCATAATTATAGTCTACGTAGACGATAACATATTTGGAAGTGATCTACAAATTTTAAGTGTAAACTTTGCTTCAAAAATAAAGAAAGAATTTGATATGTCAATGTTAGGAGAACTAACATTATTTCTAGGACTACAAGTATCATAATAGAAAAGAGGGACATTCATCTCTCAAACAAAGTATAGAAAAGAAAGGTTGAAAAAAATCAAAATGGAAGAATCCAAACTTGTTAGTACTCCTATGGTCATAGGTTGTAAATTGATAAAGGATGACAAATATTTAGAAGTAGATCATACTATGTATATTTCAATGATTGGTAGTCTATTATATGTAAAAACTAGAAGACTAGATGTAGTGCATATTGTAGGTGTGGTTTCCAGATTCCAATCAACCCCAAAAGAAACACATGTGGCTGCAGTAAAGAGAATTTTTAGATATCTAAAAGGAACCATGGATATTGGATTATGGTATCCAAAAAGAGATAAATTCACTCTAAAATCATTTACTGATGTAGATTGGGAAGGAAGTATTGATGACAAAAAAAGTAGTAGTGGAGCAACATTCTACTTACGAGATTGTTTGATGTCATGGATAAGAAAAAAGTTGTCCTCCATTTCACTGTCTACAATAGAAGCTAAGTATATTGTTGGTGCTTCATGTTGTACCCAAGTAATTTGGATGAAGCAAACATTGGAATACGTACTTGTAAAATATGAAGACCCCATTATTATACACTATGACAATACAAGTTCTATAAACATATCCAAAAATCCTATTATGCACTCTAAAACAAAACATATCTCGATCAAGTATCATTTTTTAAGAGAGAAAGTATCACAAAAATTGGTCAAATTGGAGTATATTGATAGGAAGGAACAAATTGCTGATATATTCACTAATCCACTTCCCAAAGAAGCATTTGATCATCTTAGGCATAAGTTGGGAGTAATCTCCTTACAGTAAAAATAGGAAGAGGAAGAAAAAGCATCATGTCAGGGGGAGATATGTTAACAGGGGGAGCTGTCAGAAGAGAACCTTTGTGTTTGTTGTCAAAGGGGGAGAATGTTGGATGGAATTTCCATTGATGTCAAAAGTGTTTGGCAATGACAAAGGAATAAGTGATGGAAACAACAAAGGCATATGTGATAAGGATGGAAAGACACATGAGAATATCCAGCAAGGGAATCAAGTCAACCAAAGTACGATTGAGATTGATTGATAAATCCTCTAATAAATCAATGTAGAGTCATGGAGTTGCAGTCACCTTATTTAGAAAAAGTTGGACGAATATGATCGTATTAAGAAAATAGATCGATGGCATGGAAATAATCTACAAAGTAAATGTGCATGGAAGATAACATTCTGGAGTGCCAAAGTGAATTTATGTTTTTGATAAATTGATCAACGGATGAGGAGGATTGCACAAAGAAATTGACGGTTCATAGGAGTTACAGAAAGAGATTTGTGGAAGCTCGATTTGAAAAAGTTGGGAGGCACATCCGCAATTCGCAATGCGGAAGGAAGCCACAATCCACAATGCAGAAGGTATCCACGATCCAAAATCCATAGAGTGTGGAAGAAGTCGATGCAGAAAGATAATTGCAGAAGAAATTATCAAGAAAAGTCAAAATGCTTACCTGCAATGTACAATCCACAATTGTGGAAGGAATTTTCCAATTCTGGAAAGGACGTTGTAGAAAGATAATTGTAGATGTAGTCTTTGACGAAAGTTGAAATTCTTACGCGCAATTCGCAATACACAATTGCGGAAGGAAGAAGTTTCCGATTGCAGAAAGGTCGTTGTGGAAAGATAATTGTGGAAGCAATTTTCGAGAAGATTCAAAGTGCACATCCGTAATCTGCAACCCACAATTGCGGAAGCAATGAGTTCCCACAAATTGCAGAAAGGTCGTTGCAGAAAGACAATTGCGGAAAGCTAATTGCAGAAGGTGATTGCAGAAAGATGATTGTGGGAAGGTCAATGTGGAAAGGATCTATTAAGAATATTTTATTATGGAAAGGACGTTGCAGAAAGGAAACAGTGGAAGGTTGCGACTAATAAATTAAACAGAGCTAAAAAAACAGAGAATTAATTTCGAATTAGTTTATTTATCTGTGAAGAGTCATGATGAAGATATATGACTGCTGAATGAAGAGCTATGTTTGAGGGTATATAAAAAAATGCTTTAAACCTTCAAATAAGTGTCTATGTATATTTAATCGACATATAGATTGAAGAAGAACAATCAGAGATCAAATTATCATATAAGGTAGATTGGGAGGTGATAGGGCAAGAAACAGGCCTACAAGGGGGTTGTATCCTCCTTCTAGTGGTAGTTGGTAAATAAGGTGTCATAGAATCCTTTTAATAGTAGTTTATAAACTAGTGGGTCGTAGACTCCTTCCAATATTTGTTGGTAAATATGGTGAATTACCATCCTTGTTTGTAGTAGCAGGAAAAAACTATTTGTAAAATATAATTTTACAGTACTAGGAAGTATTGGTGGTTTACCCAATTGGGCTCCCATGATAAATTTGTGTTCTGTGTGTTCTTGTTGATCATGTGCGTTAACGAATAAATTAAAAGTGGTTTACATCTTTAAAATTTATAAATATTTATTTACCCCCCCCTCTTAGTATTGTCCAATATTCCAACAAGTTCTTCCAACTTTCTCAAGTCATCTTCATAAGAATAGGAAAGTATGCCATATCTGCAATCCCCACTAGAACTATTACTTCAGATAAACAATGATGCATGTGATTGTGAAGCGTGTCTTGAAAAAATAGAACTATTTTAGACATTAAGAATCATATGTTGCAAACCCAAAGAAAAACAAAATATTACCAACAAAAGTCAATATATAATGTTAACGACAAGGGAAAACATGCATGCCACTATTAGGAAACATTCCATTTGAATGTCAACTTCCAATTTCCACCTCCTTCAACCTAAAAACCTCACAACCTACTTCATCTCTTCCTCCACCTCCATTACTGCAAGTTTCATATTTTTTACTATAACCCATCCAATCATGTATCAAAGAACCCGTGGTGCAATTGAACTTGATGTTGAACTTCAGCACAAAACACAACTACTAGATTTATGTGTGGATTTTATTTGGAAAGTAATAAAACACCCTTTATTACTTTTAGTTTTTCCACCAGATATGATAGTGCAACCTAGAGAGAGCCATGTTCTAACTACTGAAACTTCTTCACTCCCATCCATTCGGTAGATCCATGCATTTGGCAGTTTGAATGATGAATGGACTGAACCACTAAGAGGATCAAGACAAAAAATACTTACAACAAGACAAGATTCATCCTCATAATTCTCTGGTCACATAACAAATAAAGTCTTGCATTTAGTATGGAGAAGACCCTCTTTGTGTACTTCCAAGATCCAATTTCTACACATCCAATCCTTTCATGTGTACAATTTACATTTGGCTTTCCATCTGAGAACTAAAACCCATATTCACAACATAATCTACAGAAAGAAAGTTTACTGCAAAATCGATTGTTGATGTTATAGATTGTGATGTGTGTTAGGATTAATTAATACTCTCTTTGACCACATAGATATTTGTGCTTTTCCTAGATTAGGAGGTCATTATCAATTCACTTGTGCATGGGGGACACACCTAGGAGCCACTTACCACTCACTGCGCCTTTTGCATGAGTTTAAGAGCTCCAGGGACCAATCCTATAATTTAGGAACCCATTATGAGTTCTGCCAACTTTCTCCACCAGTTGACACTAAACGATGTTTAGTTATGATCATTTATGCTCGGATTCCCATGAGTTAGATCATTCCCAATCATCCTAGCACCAGTTTCCATGATTTAAGGGAGGTAGGGTGCATTTTCTCACCTACCTACATCAGTTTATAACTGGTTGTGAACTATTTTAGTGATCCACAGTTTCATTAGTGAGCTCTAGTGGTTATTTTACCACATTGAGTTAGCTTCGGATTCAATCCAAGTTAATAGATTTGAATCCTATCTTAGTCATTCAAATTCACCTATTTCATTGTATTGCATATTTCATACTGATTAATGGATGTAATATGATTATTCCAATTATTGGTCTCATGAGTGTTTAATTTTCCATGAATTATTGATCAAAGTTATTGAATTTATTTTCTCTCTTCTATAGTATTCTTCATCATTTGAATTCATGCAAGCCTAAAGATCCTATGCTTCATTAAATTTAACATGGTATCAGAGCTGGTATCCAGGACAAAAAAAACGTCAGAAGCTTCCATTGATGCACCAAAAGCAATTGGGTTGCACATAAATCCTAGAATTATTTCCTTTCTCCCTATGGATTATGTCCAAAGAAGTATATCAAGGTGTGATGCACCCAGAGAAAGTGCACATATCAAAGTGGAGAGTGTTTGAACTGGTTTGATTCAAATTGAAGAGTTTTCGCAGTGTTTTTGCAAGTACATTCAAATATTTTATGAAGAAATAGCTATTCTTGAAGCTGTGAGATGGAAAATTCAATAGCTTTGAATCCCAGAATCCTCACACCCTTCAATTACCTTGATTGGAGGGTTGATATGCAGATTGTCTTGCGCAACAAGGGTATGTACAAGGTCACAATGGCAAGAGAATTCAAAACCCAACATTATATTGAAAAAATGAAGTATATGAATAAGATTGATGAAGCTTTTGGATTCATGTGCATTTACATCTCTAGAGAGTTAGTATTTGACCTTGAGGGATTGAGAACACCAAAATAAGTATGGGATAAGATCAAATACTTGTTTGGAAAAAATTATGACCTGAGGGGGAATATCTCAGAGAATGAGATGATAGCACTACAACCGAACAAATTTGAAACTATAAAATAATTTTTCTCAAGATTTAAATCACTGGTCATGTAATGAAAGCAATGCAGGATTGACTACAAGGTAGAGCAATTGGTGCTCCTAATTTTGAGAAAAATTGGCTCAGAATTCTTAGTGTTTGTATCTACCTTTCACTCTGGGAGACTTACAACTCCTAATTGGAGAATTCCATCCCTTGATGCCTTCATAGAGTCTCTAATACATGAACAAGACAAGCTGATATAAATAGGAGCTCTCAAATCCTCTCCAAATCAATCTCTCTTGGATGGTGAGACAAAGAATCCACAAGCAAGGAGGAAGCAGAAAGGAAAAGGGAAAACAAATACTGAATTCGAACCTAAGGATGATTTTGATCCATAACATGAAGCCTCAGGATCTAAGAAGGAGAAACATCAAAGGTTTGACAAAGGAAAGTACTCCTACTGTAAGAAAGGAAACCATACATAGAAAAATTGTATGAATAAGACCATAGATCAAATGTCAAAACTCCTTGAGAAACACAATATTTTCCTCTGTAAACACGCAAGGAAGGATGATTATGGAGACAATACTGAAGATCATGATGAGAGATGCCATGCACTGAAGGATGGTTTTTCAAAATCACATGCCTTCCTCATTGATTTAGGAGCCTCTATTCATATGGCCACGTCCAAAAAATCATTCTCTTCATTACAACTTACTTATGGTATGAGTATTCACATGGGCGATGACACTCAAATTCAAGATAAAGGAAAGGGTTCAATCAAGTTTGAGAATGGGGTGTTGAATAATGTACTCTATTTTCCATCTTGAGATGCAAATTTGTTGTCTATATACCAGATGCTCATACAAGCTCACCAAAGCGAGTAGTATCTAGTCTTGACTTAGTGGAGATATCATATATATCAAATGGGAATTTTATAGCAAACTTTTTTGCAAACCATGCCTATAAGGCATACAAATTCTCACACTTTCCTCCATACTCAGATCTAATGCAATCTTTTCTTCTATTTGAAAGGGAAGGTAAAATCATTCTACCTAAACCTTTTGGACATGATAATTTTTCCATTAATTTTTCATATTTAGAATCCGAAGCGGAGGAAAAAGTTGAATCAGTTTATGGAGATGAAGTTCAATAGGATCCAGATCTAGATCTATTCCTTACTTCCAATCCTAGTCCTAAGTTGGATCAAAAGGTCATTGAGGTAGTTGATAAAATGATTAGAGATTCATATGACATGATAAGAATAAGATCCCAAGTTCAAAAAAAGATCCTTGTGTTATGTTAAGCAAATTCACTTATTCTAGAGAGGTGTTACAACTTTCCAGAGAGATTCTACATGATGGTAAGGTGTGATCAACAATTTTGCTCATTGAAGAACAAATTGGATCATTCCACTCTTCCTCCGGAAAGAAGAGACAAAGGAAACATGTCTTCTCCTACCTGTCATCCACGGGTGGGGGGGGGGGTCAGTTGGTAGGCAATATCCTATCACATCCATTCATATTGGGGAATAAGCTATGATACAAAAATGAGAAAATATATTTCCCTGTGTTAAGGGGCCAATGGGGATTAATTATGTTATATGGAAATACAAATATTTAAGGTATATTTGATTACATTTCATGTAGAAGCCATAGAGGAGAGGAAGAGGGAAAATTAGGCAAAAAGGGCACAAGGTATTGAATTTGATGGATAATAGATACTCAATCGAGACGTAGGATGATTGATGTTAGTTCTCTATTGAAGTTTTTTCATGTTGCTCACTTTTGTATTTTATTAGCCCAAGTTTCAAAGTGGTAATTGATAATATGTCAAAAACATTTTCTACTCTACCAAAGCTTGTTATTACGATTACGTCAAAAGAATCTACAAATAACATCAAATACTATCCAAATCCTTTCAAAATAAAAATGAAATAAATATATCATTATCATGCAACACTCCATGTTCTATTATAAACAATAACTTTTAAACCAGCATAGATCCATTTTAAACCTGGATCTATGAAGTACCGAGTGGGATCAATTTCCTGAGGTGTGATTTTTTTATCTTACATTTTTTACAAATCTAGAAAAATTTTACACCTCTTGAAATTTGATCCCTCTCTATGGTTGATAGATTCATGTTTAATATGAATTTATGATGGTTTTATCTATTTTTTTTATATTATGAGTGGACATGGATTTTTTAATTACTTTTCATTTGGTCTTAATTTTTTATTTTATGAGCCGATGTGAATTTTTAATTACTTTTTATTTTTCGTAAATCTTACATTACGTTACATGACAACACCTCCCCCATATTGGATTGTATAATACCTCGCTCCTCTCGGTGCAATTATATAAATGATCTTAAATCCATAACTCTAATTGAATGTAATATAAATATAATAAATAATAAGTCACCTTATGAGGCGAGTCCTTTATAATTCTGACCTAAAGTATGCATGTCTTTGTCATATAATCAACCTTATGTCTTATCGAACATGATTTAAAGACATTTTTAAAATTTAAGTTCTATACTTATATGTTTATATACTCATGACCTAAAGACTCTTTGGTGCCATGGACATGCAGGTATCTTGGTATCAATACTCAACATTGAAAAGAATTAATAATTACCATGCATGGTAGCTTAGTGTGATAGGGTGAAGCCGAAACAATTGTGAATTTCTAGGTGTTATATCATGTACAATATATTAAATGAGATTTTGGTAAATTGAAAAGGTTGTTGAATATGTCACTTTTGTTCATTGTATTTTTCATTTTTGTTTTGGGGCTCCTTGATGTTTCTCTTTGCAAATCATTCAATGAGGGGTTTTTTCCAAGACTAAAGTATGGGGGAATTCATCATATTGAGGCTCTCAGGTTCTACTCTTAAAATTTAAAGGGGATTTACTGAGAGACTCCTTTCTTAGTTCTTACCACATAAAGAATGGGATTTAGAAAGAAAGCTCGAAGCTTTAGATTTTTCCAGACTTGCGATCCAAATATAGAAAGGTAAACTTTTCTTATACACTTATTTTAGTGTTCATACAATAAATTTATTTGTGAGACACTATAAATCAACTAAATATTTTTTAAACTATTACAATATTTACTTAGAGGTCGTGGAGCATTATGAATTTTGGTGTTTTGTTTATATCAATTTGATTCTTACAAAGGTAAGCTAACCAAGATACTGTTTACTCGATCTCGTTGTATTATCATAGGGTTTTATCATTGCCATATACCTGGGAATTAAGTATACTAATTATCAATCTCTCATGTTAAACCTGGAAATTTCATTCACAAACTTTGGGCTCCTCTACATCTCTAGAATGATGGATTCTACAATATATATTCATTACTCCTATATAGTATAAATGTAACTACTATAAAATGTTGAGTATAACTCCTATACAAACATGCATTTGGATTTTATTTTTGACCTAAGTTTTGAAATGTGTATTGCTAGGGTATTCTCATCTCGGCCCTATTGGCCCTCTTGTCCCTCTTAGCCTTTGACATCATTGTAGTTCCACTTTGGGAATGTGTTGTTGAATTCATGTATAGGATAGATAGGTGAAAATAAATTATAGAAGCAATAACCCAAAAAATATTTCTTGATGGCCACCAAGTGCAAGATCTCATTACATAAGGTGTGAGGTAGTTTAATGCTTTACCATGATTGTCTGTAAAATGAAAATATCCAAGAAAGAAGATAATAAATCATTTAGATCAGAGTATTAATAGCCCTTACACTGTCTTTTCAAACTTTGGAAGTGTGCAATCTCATTAGGTAGTTATTCTACAAATTTTGGCCTAATTAAACACAAATTGATCCTCCATCATTGTTATTATTTTTAATATTTGGAAGAATCCACTTCGTTAGGATTGAAGCAGATAACAACACCATTTTCTTTGAGTGATTACCATCTTGAAATATAGCCAAAAATTCAAGTATGTGGTCCCAAAGGAGGACTTCAATATAAAAAAGGAGGAATGTACTACATCGATCCCAATCCAAGAAGAGGTGGACCCATTACCTCTTAAAAGAAATACATTTAAAAAAAAACATAAGGAACCAAAATGTTGAAGTTAATAGGGTGGGATGAGTGGAATGCAATGGACACAAATCAGCCACAAAAAGCAACGGATTTGAAATTGTTGATGATATGTTAAACAATATGAACAAAAACATCAACACAATAATATCTAAAGATATTATTTGATTAATCATAGATGTCGATGGTCATATGAGTGGGGAAGGTAATCCCAAAATAGGAGTTGTGATTTGACGATTTGACACAGTACCCATGGTAACAAGGACACGACACCAATAAGTAAAAAGGACATAATAATTGTCAGGATTAAATTTGATCCTACAGAACCCCTTGAAGCAACTTGATCAATGAATCAACCTCACCAAAATTACCAGAGGGGGTCATAAACTTTTATTATGTAGGTCTAGGATAGATAAATCCTCTAAAATCAAACAAATATTATGTATTAATCCATAAAACAATCACATTGGATAATCTTCCAAATGTTGTCGTGTACAAAACAACCTATAGGGATCGACCAATCTAAATGCATGAATGTTTTATATGAGATGAAACACGTAAAAAACCATTTTGGTCAAAACAATTTTATGTGAGGTTAAAATGCCATTTTTCTTGTAGTGAAATGATGTGTTTCACTACAAGAAAAATGGCAGTTTATCCTCACATAAAATTGCTTAGTTTTTTAATGTGGTTCATTTACCCATAAGTTTGAAGAAACACGCTATGTCCACGGGAATAATTTGAGGGGGCCTCACCTTGTATCCCGTACAATCCTAGTGGGATCATTATTAGCATCATACTATTATTTTATTTAGCATGATGTTTGTTTATACTAAGATGCTTTAGCGATCGTGTTTGTTACAACTTGATAATATGATATAAAGGGGGTATTAATAATGAGTTGATAAAAATGGATACCTACAATATCTGGTGAAACTAGGGTTTTTTTAATTGGAAAGGTTTGTGGGAGGGGGGTTTAATAATACAATTTTGGGAAACATTTTCCAATATTTAGTGAAATTAGGGATATTCTTTAATATCTCGTGAACAATCGTGCTATGTAACAAGTTCATTGAGTGAACCCTCCGTTCTATCATCATAATGGAAGAATATGGAGATGTTCAAATGCACAGTACCAGGAACCTGGATCACACAAGAACCATCACACTGAATTATTGATCCATAGAGATGTAGATTGTAGAAATATTTTCGCAATTTTTTACTCATGAAGAATTTTTTTCTCTTTCGTATGAAAGATTGATCCTGGTTTTTCTTGCTTAATTTTAAGGGGGGGGGGTTTCCCATGAGGTTTTCCCCATTTCCTTGTTTTATTAAGAAGTCATTTTTATTCGTTTAGATTGTATGTTTTACCTTTGGTCATAGTTTCTAGGGCCTAGGTTTTCTAAAGTTCGGATTAAAGAAGGATGTTAGGATTAATTATTCCTCGCTTTGACCACATAGTCTATTTTTACTATTCCTAGCTTAGGATGTCATTATCTCTTCACTAGTGCATGGGGGAAAAACCTAGGGCCCACCTACCACTCATTGTGCATGTCTGCATGAGTTTAGGAGCTATAGGGACCAATCCCTATAATTTAGGAACCCACTATGAGTGCCACCAATAGTCTCCAGCAGTTGACCCTCGTCAGTGTTCAATTATGTTCATTTATGATCTGATTCCTATCAGTTAGATCACTCTCAGTCATCCTAGCGCTAGATTCCATTATTTAAGGGAGGTAGGGCGCATTTTCTCACCTACCTACATCAGTTAACTGGATGTGAACTATTTTAGTGATTCAGAGTTGCATTATTGAGCTCTAGTGGTGATTTTGCCACACTGAGTTAGCTCCAGAGTTAGTCCAGGTTGGTAGATTCGAACCCTATATTAGGCATTTGAATTATCCTATTTGTATTACCGTTGTATTACATATTTCATACTAATTAATGGATGCAATATCATTATTCCAATGATTGTTCTCATGAGTGTTTAATTTTCCATGAATTATTGATCAGAGTTACTGAATTACTTCTCTTTCTTCTACAATCTTCTTCATCATTTGAATTCATGCAGGCCTGAAGATCCCACATTTCTGTAAATTTAATATTGTGTAAGGTTTTAATCAGTGATCCAATGAGAAAATTATCCTTTCCAAGGACCAAACCAGTCTTGTCCGCAAACATTACAAACCTTTCATGCATACTATTATCATAATCATTGCATACATTTATTGAATTCAAGGTAGGTAGGATGGTCCATATTATTCATCACCTACATTGTTCAAATCAAAACATTCTTTCTATAATTTGTTGTTCTTCATCCCAATCTATACAAGCATAGGCCATTATATCCATCACTCACATTGTGCAAATCAAAACAATCTATTTTGAACTTGACAAACATCTTATTCAAAACATCACACCTACACTTAGTGATATCAATTCCCACGCAAATTATGTGATTGAGGATAACTAAACTAAATGGGATTTTTTGGGATGCCACTCTTCTCGAAAGAGCATACAAATTTTACAAAATCCAATCTAATGTCATCTTATTCTTCTTCATTATCATGAGTTCTTATTCATAGACCTACTTGATATTGACTTAATCTATGTTTTATTGTTAATACTGTGTTGAATCAATGTCGATCTTATCAATGAAATTCCTTATCTCTTCACCATATGTTTATCACGACTTATGCCTTATGGTTAATTCAAGTGGTCATGAACCAATTGTCATATTTTTTCCCTTTTTAGCCCCTCGGGGTTAGGCTCTGTAGTCAAGGCCGACGGTTTACCTTGTTTACCATCCATGAATCATGGGAAAGTACATGGAGGGTTTTCTATGAGGTTCAATGCAACCATTTAGAATTTATTCATTGGAAACTTTGTTTCTGAGATAAAAATGGCAACAACTAAAATATGTGGTACAACTTCAAAATATTGGCTTAAAATATTAAGATAGAATAAACTTTTATCAGGAACTTATGCAACAAAGTTTCATACCTAGAATGTGTCATCTAATGATGCTTTACTTGTTTGTAAAATAAATTAATAAAATAATAGTTAAACTAAGAAAATAATAAAATAAGAGATATTAATTTTTTAATGAAAGGTATAAGAAACTAATTTTTTCTATTGTATTTTGAATGTATCTCCTTGTTAGTTTACTCAAATTTCAAGTTTTAATACTCATTAATGCTCACAGTTGAAATTTGAGTAAATTTACAAGGATTTAAGTTGAACTTACGATAGAAAAATAGGTTTTACCTTTTACCTCCAAAAATATTTATCCTTATGGTTGACACCATCATCTTAAATGCTATTGATTCTTATAAAGTTGATTTTGACAAAATACATTTTCTTTGTTTTGGGCCCTATTTTTACCTCAAAACACTCTAATATCTAGTGATAAATAAGATAGTTCATAATTTCAATCTAGATTATTCATTCGGAATTAAAGGCTCTATATTTTTTTTCTTTTCTTTGTATGTTAATTCACTTTCCCTATTTTATTATTGTGAGTTGTTTAATTATTTATTATTTTGACAAGGTTATTTAATGCCTTTTTATAGACATTGATAAGGAACTTTGCACTATGAGTGGTTTTCAATCTAGATGATCCCCTGAGTGTATAATCACATATGTTTTTATTCATGTAAAGAGAAATGTAAACTTATAACTATGATGTTATCATTACGATGATAACTATGACTATATCATTATACATATTTCTTTTCTAAGTAAAGAGAAAAGTATACTTATAACTATATTGTTATCATTCAAAATAATATTGGTTGACAAGAAAGAAAAAATATAAAAATTAAATTATCTCACTCATTAATATTTAGACATAATTGTTAGAATAGAAATTCATTTTGATGCCCCACTAAGAACTAAGGAGGCATTTGAATCTTATATTCACCAAGGGAAAAAAAGAGAGATGGATGTCAGTGCAAAGGTGTTTTACTTCATAATATGAAAATATCTCACAAATACCAAAGGGCTTGTCTTGGAATAATTGGTGTTGGTAGGGGTTTTGGTAAGTGAGTTGCACAGCATCGCGACAGCTACACAACCTCACACAGTACCGTGCAAGGCCAGATTAGTGCAATGGGCAGAAGAATAACAGCTTTGAATATTTTATATGTTATTTGACCAAGTTTTGTTGTAATAGGTCATTAGCGGTTATAAGTTAGTTAGAAGTGGACCTTCAATGTAATTGCGCAAGACTATTTATAGATCTAGTTTTGCAAGTAGATAAAGGCATATACATGATGAACCAAGAATAGGATAATTGCATCAGAGGATAGTCGGGGCATAAGATCTAGTGCGATCTAGTTTTGTGAATATTTTCTTGTGTATCTGTGTTTTCCTAATCTATGTAGACGTTGCTGGGCAAGGTAAAACTTGTCCGAGCCAGTGCTGAGGGAGATTGCGCTAGTTGGGCATCGAAAGAGTATGGACCCCTGTCGACGAGGCTTTGTTTGTGGGTTTCACCAAAAAATGGTTCCATTACCCACCAATAAAGCCTTGTTGACAGGGGTTCACACTCTGTCGACGCCCAACCAGTGCAATATCCCTGAGCACTGGCCCAGACAGGTTTTACTCTGCCCAACAACGTCTATGGAGAAGATGAGGTCTCACCTAAGGCATTCAACGGAGAGCTGTCGAAACCAAGTTTCCAGTAGTGGGGATGGAGAATATGGGTATCCGACAGAAGGACAACATAATTGCTAGATCCAGAACTTGTTGATGTATTTGTAACTTTGGAATGTATTCATCTATGTATCTTATGTATTGTAACCCAATGTTTATTCCGGGATGTATCTATAATGTAATTGAGTCATATTGTCATGCCTCGATGTTTCGATCGGGAGGATCAATAATGTAAACAAGTCATGTCAAGTCATAGTGGGTAACCCTCCAATTGTCTAAGGGTTAAAGTGCCCGCTGTTCCGGGGCACTAGGGTTATTAGACTCTCCTAGTAGAGGTCATCCCTGGTAGGGTTTTAGTCATGTCGGGAATAGTATAAATAGAGAACTGGAATCTCTATTTATCACACAACTTATCCACACTCAAGTGTAGCACATAGTTGAGGAAGGAGAAGACACCGGGGCTAGTCAAGAAGAAGATTATTGCTGTCGGAAGATCACTTACTGTTTTGGGGATTTTACTGTTTTGGTGCTGATTCTATCTCTGAGGAAGCTGCGGGGTTTTCTCCTTTATGGTTTCTCTAAGGAAAAACACTGTGTTCATTGTCTCTTGTGTTTTATTGCTGTACTTGTTATTCTCTCAGTTAAAGATCCTAATAATGCTAGGTTAATGTTGAAAAACTAACATGGAATCAGAGCTAACCTGAGAAGAAGACACTGTGCAGCTTTGGGAACTAGGGCTTCCTAGTTTGTGGATCTTCCTCCATAGATTTTCAGCAAAAGTAAGGTGGAATAAATCTCCTCCTTAGGGCACATATTTCTGTCGAAGCAGAATCCAATTTTGAGGTTTTTCAGTTTTGGACCCGACACTCCTGCCGAAAATTAGGGATTTTCACAGGAGTGGAATTTTTCAGTGAGCCCAGGCCTGGATTGATATCCTCCCAAAAATTGAAGTTAGGGACAAATTTAAAGGCATTTGGGTGGACAGATCTCTGGAAAAGCAAAACCCTAATTTCCTCCTGAACCAGCTCTGCAGGATTTCAGCTCAAGTTTCAGATTCGACATCTTGAACCTGGTAAGATCTAAAATATTTTGTATTTCCATTTGAGGTTCTCTGTTAATATGTCTCATCATACCAAGATTGATGAAAATCTTGGGGGAGTTGATAACTTCCGAGCCTGGAATTATAGGATCTCCCTGGTCCTGGAAGAAAATGAGTTAGACTCCTACATCCATGAGGAGGTTCCAGTTCCAGAGGGAGATGAGGCAAAGGCCTTACATAAGAATAAGATGGTTATGGAAAAGAGGATCGTTGCTGATTCTATCAAGGATCACCTTATCCCACAGGTGTCCTCTCTCAAGATACCTAAAGCTATGTTTGATTCCCTAACCAAATTGTTTGAAGGGAAGAACATAAACCGGAAGATTACTCTAAGGAATCAACAAAAGAATGTGAAGATTTAAAATGCAGAGACTATCCAGTCCTAATTCTCAAGGGTTTCTCAGATCAAGGAACAATTAGAAGCTATAGATGAAGAAGTGGAGAATGCAGAGATTGTGATGACAACTCTGAATGGCCTTCCTAGGTCATGGGATTCATTCATCCAAGGAATCTGTGCTAGAAAGAAGTTAGTCAAATTCAACAGAATATGGGAAGAATGTTCTCAAGAAGAAGAACGGATAGCAGCCCGAGAAGAGAAGATGGGAAGTGAATATCAAGCCCTCACAGTTCACTCCAAGAAAGGCAGAAGAGGTACTCATCACTCCAAAGGTAAGAATCCTCATCATAGAAATAATATTAGAAAGAACATATCTAAATCAAGATGTTATACATGTGATGAGGTAGGGAACTTTGCAAAAGACTATCCTAAAAACAAGAACCAATCTCATAAGAAGAAGGGGAACAAAAGAAGACATCATGCTCATGCTGCAGAGGATGATGAACCAGCCAAGATGAGATCTAGATATGAAAGTGAAGATTCTTCAAGCGAGGATGAATATGTTTTGATTTTCGCTCTCACAGGTAACATTACTCATGGTAGTGATGATTGGCTTATAGACATTGGAGCTTCCAAACATATGATGGGATTCAAGGAATCCTTTATGAGACTGTCAGAACATGAATCACCGCACAAGGTGAAACTAGGAGATGACTACCAATATCCAATAAAAGGTAGTGGGGAATCTTCATATAAATTAGACTTTGGTAAGTCTCTAACAATGAAAGAAGTATTGTTTGTGCCAGTACTCAAGAAGAACCTTCTCTCCATATCAGCATTGGATGCGAAAGGGATGAGAGTTGCATTCATAGATGGTCAAGTCATCATGTGGCCAAGAGGAAAGACTATCGATGATGTAGTGGTGATTGGAGAACAAGAAGGAGGTTTGTACAAGCTGAAGGGCCATCTAGAACAAGCCTTGGTCCATGACATAGTAGAGCCAAGTGAACTTTGGCATAGAAGGCTTGCACATGTGTATTACAGAGCACTTCCTATTGCAAGCAAAGCTGTTAAAGGTATTCCAGAATTCCAAGCAAAACATGATGGTGTTTGCAAAGGATGTGCGGAAGGAAAGAATACAAGGAAGACATTTCCAAGAAGCGAAATAAAAACCAAAGGAATTCTAGAAATCATTCACTCTGATGTATGCGGTCCTATGTCATCAAACTCACTAAGCGGGTATGCATACTATGTTTCTTTTATTGATGATTTTTCTAGGAAGACATGGGTTTACTTCATGAAGAACAAAGACGAAGTATTCAGTAAGTTCAAGGAATTCAAATCCTTGATCGAGAACCAGACTGAAAAGAAGATCAAGACCATTCGATCAGATAATGGCAGAGAATTCACTTCAAATGAATTCAAAGAGCTATGCAAAGAATCAGGGATTAAGAGGGAGTTGTCCACTCCTTATAATCCACAACAGAATGGGATTGTGGAACCGAAGAACAAAACTATCATGGAAGCTGCAGGAGCCATGCTTCATGATCAAGACCTTCCTATGCATCTTTGGGCAGAATCTTCCAGAACAACTGTGTATGTACAAAATCGTACTCCACATAGATTACTCCAGAACAAGACTCATGAAGAAGTCTTCTCCAGCAAGAAACCAGAAGTCAACCATCTCAGAATATTCGGCTGCCCTGTATACATACACATTCCAAAGGAGAAGAGGACTAAATTAGATCCTTCAGGAAATAAGGGTATATTTGTGGGATACTCTGAAAGCTCGAAGGCTTATCGAATATATTTCCCAGGATACAAGAATATTGACATCAGCAGGGATGTGACATTTGATGAAGACACAACTTCCAACAAATCCAGAAAGAAACTTGCTAAAGAACCTAAAGAAGTAGAAGCACCTAGAATTCATGATACAACCATGAATGAAGAAACTCAAGAAGAAGATCGAGATTTAGAAGAACCACAAAGACCTGTAGATCCACCCCTGGAGAAGAATCCTCATAAGAGGAAACCTGCTTGGGTACAAGAACTTATCCAAGGTGCGGAAAGATATGGGGCTTAGAAAGAGAATCACAGAGAAAGAAAGAGGACCAGATCCTGCTCCGGGTATGTAGCTTTACTATCTAATTTCATTGATAAAGAACCTTCCAGTTATGAAGAAGCGGAAGAATGGAAAGAATGGAAGGATGCTATGATTGAAGAATATCAATCGATCATGAAGAATGATGTCTGGGATGTTGTCCCAAGACCAGAAGGGAAGTTAGTGGTAACTTCCAAATGGATCTACAAGATCAAGCATGCTACAGACGGTAGCATTGAAAAGTATAAGGAAAGATTTGTGGCTTGGGGTTTCTCTCAGAAAGAAGGAATAGATTATGAAGAAACCTTTGCACTTGTATCTAGATACACTTCCATCAGATCAGTACTTGCTCAGGCTGCAGTGGTGAAATGGAAGATACACCAGATGGATGTCAAGATTGCTTTCTTGAATGGTGTAGTAGAAGAGGAAGTGTATCTAGAACAACCACTCGGTTTTGAGAAACATGACAGGAAGTCTCATGTGTGCAGATTGAAGAAATCCCTGTACAGTTTGAAACAGGCACCCAGGACCTGGTACGACAGAATTGATAGCTTTCTATCCAATTTGGGCTTTACCAAGAGTAAAGCAGATTCCAAATTTTACTACAAGGTTGAGGATGGCAACCCAGTGATGCTTCTACTGTATGTAGATGATCTATTTGTGACAGGTATGGATGGGTTGATTACTGATACGAAGAGAAATATTGTTGCTGAGTTTGAAATGAAGGACTTGGGGATGATGCATTACTTTCTAGGTATGGAGGTGTGGTAGAGTACAGATGGAATATTCCTCGGACAAGGGAAGTATGCAGTAGAGATCTTGAAGAGGTTTGGGATGATGGACTGCAAGGCTATAGCCACACCTATGGCATCAAACCTAAAGCTATTGAGTGATGCTTCATTAGAGTCGGTTGATGCTATGATGTATCGTCAGATGATTAGGTCATTGATGTACTTGACGAACATGAGACTAGATATTTGCTTTGCTGTGAACACCTTGAGCCAGTTCCTGACATATCTGAGACATGTTCACTTGACTGCTGCAAAGCATATTCTGAGGTACCTGAAGGGTATAGTTGATTATGGGCTCAAGTATGATGTGAATCAAAAGATTAACCTGGAGGGTTATGTTGATTCAGATTGGGCAGGCAGTGCCATCGATAGGAAGAGCACTTCAGGGTGTTTCTTCAGTATGGGATCAGGTGTGATCTCTTGGTTTAGCAGGAAGAAATCCTATGTGGCACTGAGTACAATTGAAGCAGAGTATGTCACATCTTGTTCATCTAGTTGTGAGGCAGTATGGATTAGGAAGCTACTGTCTGATTTATTTGATCTCCAATTGGATGCTACTTGTATACATTGTCACAACCAAAGTTGTGTGAATTTGTCAGAGAATTTAGTGTTTCATGACAAGTCGAAGCATATCGAGATCAAGTATCACTATATCAGGGATATGGTGCAGAGGGGAGCAGTGAATCTCCAGTATGTTGTGACAGAGGAACAGGTAGCTGATGTATTGACAAAGCCATTGGCTAGGTTGAAGTTCGAGTACTTTAGGGAGAAGCTTGGTGTTCTCTAGATAGAGGTTTCCTCCAAGGGAAAGTGATGAGTCCCATAGCCATTCTGACATGGTGAGA
>LPNX010137967.1:0-34103 GCA_001517045.1 Pseudotsuga menziesii
TGTCAGGCTCGGGTTGATGTATTTTTTGGTAGCATGATGTTGTTTTTGAAAACTAGGATTGCATCTTAAAGGTCCATCATCTTCTTGCACTGACCCTTACGCATTCTGGACAGGAAATAAATAGTACTTCAAAACTGGGTCATCGCTCGGTTTAAGGTGCAATGGGAGCAATGGGGCTACTTGGAAATTAGAGGAATATTTGCGAAAGAAGTACCCATAATTATTTCCAAAATCTAGGGAAGAAGAATAAGAACAATGTGGACAGTGTTGCAATAAGGGGGTGATGATGTAACATCCCCCAACAAATAAACATTATTTGTAATATTTTGAATGAAGTTGGTAGTATCTAGAATCCGCCAATAGGTTTTTGGAGGACAGATGTAATTGAAAACAATATAATTGTAATAAAAACATTCAAATGATAGGGGAAGAGCCATGTTAAATGAGGAGACTATGCATACAAGAGTGGAGGACGAGGAAGAAAAACCTCAAGGAAGTTACACCAGGTGTTAACATGTCATTATGGCACTAGACACACCCTCGAAATCAGGGGATGTTATGGGCTGCGAAAATTCCACGAGGAATTGTCCATTGGCTAGAAAAAGAACTAGGCAAACAAAATCTATTAAGGAAGCATAAGGGGAGGCAGTACGTTAGGTAGTATGATCAAAAGGAATCCTTGTTGCGTGAGCACTTAGTGTTAATCAAGTTATTCAATTCTTGTTGTGTGAGCACTCTGTGTTAGGAAAGCTGGAAGAAATACTTGTTGTGTGAGCACTATGTGTTAGGAAACTGATTTCTCATTGAAGAATTGTACCTGAGATTGGTTGTCACATCTCTTGGCATGCATAGTTTAGCTCAGTGATGACTAAGGACAAAGAAATGTTGTTCCTAATCTATGGTTGGGTGGAACGTGATTGTTCCGTATTCATTCATATAGTCATACAACCGTGTTCCATCAATGTTTAAATGTTTTGCAGACTGTTAATCTCATGGTGTATCTACCTATATATATTTATGTGTAATGTAAATGCTATGGAAATGATAAGAACCATATCTTTGGTTCTAAAGGAAAAAAGATTGCTTATATAAATGCTAGATTATACTTTTCTTTATTTCCAAGGTCTACATGTTATTAGGGAATGGTAATTGGGGCGTCGTTTATCGGTGACTCTATGAGTTTCAAGATTGTGTAGATTAGAAGGCTGTTTATTAAAATGCTTGTTGGCTCAGCCATCTTTTAGGCCTATGTTTACTGAATATTTGTGTCCATGCTATGTGTGCAAGCTTTCCTGGTTATAGAATTTATCCGTATAGATGTAACAAATTCCTCCAGGTAATTCATGAGCTGCGTTGTGTAAGAATGTTTTCCCTACTTAAAAAGGTCCTCCCTTGAGCCTTCTTTACTTTACTTTTCAATATTCTAATCTGTATTCATACTCTAATTAGGCTACTATGTTTTATAATGTAGTGTTTAATGTTATGTTCTGGCGAGGATGTGAACCATCTCATTTGGTACAATTTATTCTACTAATTACATCCCACAGCATAAATACTACAATGTCGAACGCTTATTCAAAAAACTATTCAAATCTTACCAGCAATAGAGCTTTGATATGTACATAACAATGTCTACGAAATCAGGGTTAGATGCTCGCTGCTTGGCCGTGGACTGGTGTTCCTCTATCATCCTCGCTATGAGCGCGTCCCATCGCTTGTGTAGTTTCTTCATACCCCGTTGGATGCCCTGCAAGTCCATCCACGCCAGCGACGGAATGAAGTCTCCGATGTTAAAATATCCAGCCGAGGTCATGAGCTCCACCACCATGTTCTTGAATTCGTTGGCCTCTTCTCCTTCGGTCTCGAATACCCGCTTGCTCAGAATGATTTGCCCGATCATGTTGGCGGCGCAGATGTTGAGAAGGTCCGGCACATTCACCGTTTCGCCGCGTTGCGAGTGTTCGAGAATATTGCGAAGCATGAAGCCCATCTCCGCGTCTCGTACCGGTTGCCATTCCTCCAACGCCTTCACTCCCAACATGTGCAGGCAGGTTGCAGATCTTGCGCTCCATTTTCCACCGTCCTCCGTATGCTGCCCACACCATGTCCTAAAATAATAATAAAAACAGTTATATCAAACCTTGGAAAACAATATTTTGATCATATTAAGAGGTTTTAGGGCAATTACTTTGACTTAACCACTTTTAGTCCAATTTTATAAAGATATTTCTTAGTGTGTAGAGTAGATATTTCTGAGTATTGAGAGTTGAGACTTAAGAAATGAATAATGTTTTTCACCTTAACATTAAGTAAAGTTTGACACAACAACAAAATTAAAACTCGACACAACAACATTTAGATAGAATTACAAAATCATATAACCAAACATTAAACAGACTTATGTCGACCATTTTCTTCTAAAATTTTTACCAGATGAAATGTTTATGGATTTTTTAATCTTTCATGCAAACTGTAAATGTAAACAACATTTAGTCAATTAATGCTGGAGAAAATGTGCCACTAAATATATTAAACCAATAAACTATTTGATTTATATAACTTCTGGGAACATAGAGAACTAGATGTTGTAAATGCAAACTTGGAAATTTACAGAGATATTTCACCTTTTAAAGAGTTTGGTCTCTCAACATTTTCAAATATACATAAGTTTGAGCTTAGACACTATTCACTTCACTTTCTGATCAGAATTCTCTCTTTGATTTACAATTTTTTTTCTTCTATTTATACAGAAACTAAGATTACTTCTCGGTTAATCTAGTGACTCAATATATAGAGAAACTAAAATTACTTCTAAGTGAATTTATTGACTCAATATTAAAAGGGTAAAAACTATTGACCTAAAAACTTAGGTTAAAAAATTTATTTCTGCTGGTTTACATTACAAAGGCCTGAATTGCTGGACAAAATCTGAAATGATACTAATGAAATCTAATAAGAATTTGCCGTTCAATTAATTAACATTTCCAACATCTAGTTCGTCAAAATAACTAAGCGATCACGCCACTTTGAAAGGCTTTTTAAAATCAAGCAATTTGACTTACCGTAGTGAACTTTTACGGAAGCAAATCTACAATATAGCAGTGTTTCACGGGGACCCGTCTTCTCGCCCCTACTCTTCCCATGCCTCGGGGGGTTGGGATCCATGGGAAACGTTTCCCAGCGCCTTCTTTCTGTGAAACTTGGGGAAAGGCGGGTCTAGGAGTTTCCTTGATTGGGGGCTCCCACAGGCCCCCTCCTGAAAATGGGGGCTTCGACAGGCCCCACTGCCCTCAATTTTTAAAATTTTTTTACTTAAAAAAAAATGGTTCATCTTAAATTTTAGGCTTTTACACTAAATGGTCATTTTAAAATGAAATAGAAACAAATAAAAAGAAACAAACATCTATATGATATGCTTGGCTATAACAATTCCATTAAATTAAGCTAAAGTCTTCCTAAACATAAGCATGCTAGAATGCAAATGGTGATGGGATGAGGAATTGATATGTTTATATGTTGGGATTCATATTTTTATTAATTTTTTTTTCTTTTTTATAATTTTAATCCCTATGTTCGGGATCCTGAAAATAACCAAAATTTTGGGATGTCTTTACACGTCCCCAATGTGCGTTTCCCCGCCCCCACGCCCCCTTCCAGAAACTTGTAGAACACTGCAATATAGAAAAAGCAATGTTGTTATGAAAGGCTTTCGGATTCACTGTGTTAAAATTCCACTTTTCGCATCCGATCTGAAGGATGTCTGAGTTGTTTTTTTTTTCACTTTTCGGATCCGATCTGAAGAATGTGTTAGAGTTTTTTAAGTTCATTTTTCGGATGGGATCTGTGTAGAATTATTTAAAAAAATGGGATCCTGTATAGTATTATTTAAGTATAAGTTTCAAGCTGAAGCCCATTGCTGAGGAAGAGATACCTAGAAGAAAAAGCATTCCCACATGTTACCCAAAACCAAACAAAACATATTAGGTTAGGTTACGCAAAACAAAAAAAACATACTAGGTTACGCAAAACATATTAGGTTACGCAAAACAAAACAAAACATACTAGATTACCCAAAACAAACAAGAAAACATACGAGGTTAGAGTGAAGACCTGAGAATCATAGGCAATGTACGTGGCGCCTGCATTCCCCGGTCTGTTGGAGAAGTTTCTATCCAAAGTCTTCAAAAACGCCTTAGCAGCAGCGGGCGTGGAGGCCACCACCATGTTGAACGTCCCCAATTTCAGATACTCTATTGGGCCGTATTTCTTATACATATTGTAGAGTGTAACGTGAGGAATCGCTCCGAGCAGTGGCAAACTTCCCACCAATGGCCATCCAAATGGCCCGGGAGGAAGTTGCCTCTTCTTCAGCTTCAAGCTCGATCTCAAAACACAACGAAATCCAAGGTAGAGAGCAAGTCAAGAGAGACCCCACAACATAAATTCGTGCAAATTCAAAGAATCCATTTTGAGTATCGTCTCTGAGTGCTCTGTGACGGCTTCATTATAATCTCCTGTATATATAGAATTTCGATGCTGTCATTAGTTGTTTGAAAATCTTCACGTGCCCGTGCCCGTTAGCTGTGCACCTGATACTGACCTACCACCACAATGGCCGATCGGTTGTTGGAGATCACGACTGAAATCTTTGGTCCCACGAACTTCTCAGTAGCTTGCTGTATTGGAAAATGACAGATGAATGCTGCAGGGAATATAAATTAAGACGACTGCAATGTGAATAACAATGATAAACTACAATCAAAATCTAATTGCTTTTAGAAAATATAGGGAATTCGTAATAGACAGGGATCTAAATGCGCTTAGATAAAATAGGGCAATTTGAAATATACTAGGGTTGAATGGTTCAGAGTCTACTTTCCAGCGTTATCACAATTTTAGGGTATTTATCGTTTGATTTGTAAGTTTAATCAAGATTTAGATGAACAAAAATTAAATTGGTTTATTTTTTTAATATTAATATTTATTACTACCTTAATTATTTAAATTGTGATACATTAAAATATAGAGGCTATAGTTCTGTGAAGATAGCTCACTATTAAACAAAAGGTTAAAATATATATTTTATATACCAGATTGTTAAAGTTAATATAAGCACAAAACAAATATTATTTAATAAAAGAACAGAAATATGAAGAAACAAAAACAAAGTGTTACTGTCTTCTTTAACCAAGATTTAAGCTTATTTAAATCTTAATCAAGTTGTATTTAAGTATGACAAGATACCACCACCATGAAATGAATCAATGCTATACACTTGTTACACTTGGGTTAATCTTGGTGATTTACTCAAAAAAAATCCAAAATCTGAGATAATATCTAAATGTCTATCAACATTATAAATCACGAGCTACCAATTTTTTTTTAGTAAAAATAAAACCATAAAGTTTTATTCAGATAATACAATTACATTATTCAAATTTCAAATGCAAAAAAAAACATATCTGCAAATTTCAAATGCAAAAAAAAAAAAAACATATGTCAATATAAATTCTCTTGCATTTCTATACCTAACTTCAAGAGTTTTAATAGAATAAAAATATTTTAAGACACAAAAAAACATATCTCAATATAGATTTTTTTGCATTTATATACCAAACTTCAAAAGTTTTAATAGAATAAAAATGTTTTAACAGAATAAAAAAAACCTTTATCTATATTGACCATCAATCATAACTGTACCAACCTGAATCACATTTCCCATTGATACACAGGATCACTTACCCATTGGAAGGAGTGACAGCTTCAACTTCAGTCATATCTTCGAGTATCTATTATTTGTCATAGTTGTACTAAGGGTATATGAATAAGGATAGGGCATAAGTAATCACTTATCTCATATATAAAAGTGAGATATTATATATATTTTTAATGAGAAAGAATTTGTGCCATTTTCCTACAATTTACGAAAAAGATCCTTCCTCATCTATACCATAAAAGCCTATCCAACTTGTAAAATTGTAGAAGTACAATATAAATACACTTATTTCCTAGACCCTTTCTCAGTACACTTTGTCATCTTCCTACAATTTACGAAAAAGATCCTTCCTCATCTATACCATACAAGCCTATCCAACTTGTAAAATTGTAAAAGTACAATATAAATACACTTATCTGCATTATTGCTCCTACTGGTTCAAACTGCCAGATGATCCGCAAATTGTAAAATTGTAAAAGTACAATATAAATACACTTATCTGCATTATTGCTCCTACTGGTTCAAACTGCCAGATGATTCGCAAACCTAACTTTTCATTAAAGACCCAATTTCAGAGTAATTCCATATGTAGTAATTTAATTATTATTAAACTATATAATTGTTTTATTTTCATTTGTTTTTAATGTACTGTTTTCTTTTAATATTTTATAAAATAGTACTTCATCTCCATTCTTGTACCAACAGATTTAAAAGCCCTTTTCTCATAAGTTCGTTTAAAAAAAAAATTTCTAAAAACAGTGGTTATAAAATATCTCCATTATTTTGCAACATTTTTATGTCTTAATTATATTTATAAATTAATTACACAATAAGAATAAATGAATAGTCATTATAATGAAGTATTAAGGAGTGAATGATGATACTACATGTTTTACACCATAAGAATAAATGGATTGTCATTATAATGAAGTGTTAAGGAGTGTCGAGGCGGTTATGGGAGGAGTTAAGATAGTGAGGAATCTTTCTTGGAGAACCGGTGTTTCTCGGTTAGTAAGAAGCAGTTCTAGACTCGGAAAAGTTGGAGCATGATGGTTATAGATCACGAAGTCATCACTGAGAGAGATACGAGCGATGGACAAGAATTGTTTCAAGTAAGAAATTTAATTTATGTTTGGGTAGTGGCAAGAATTGTTTTATTGGGTTTTCGTTGAGATTATTGTATTGATGACAATAGTGAAAAATAAAAAATAAAATAAAACTTTATGAGTGGTCTCTTGGCAGAGACAGGACCCTTTTCAATCTGTATTCTAGACTTACCGGTGGATTGAACCAGTAAAGAATGGTCCCTTTAACGTGAAGAAAATCTTTCCCTCCCATGACCTTGGCCTGATTCCTGTGTATGTATCCTTTGCGTCAAGTGCAAGAGGAGCGATTGGATTTTGCAAGCCAAATTCATGGTTTTCCTTTTCTTTTGGTTGATTATTGTGTATACAAGAGGAGTAGTAACTTTTTTTTCTACTGAATGAAGAGAATGGTCCCTTAATGATACAAATAACCTAGAGAATGATCTCCAACTTTTATAATCCTGCCAGAGTCTTGGCTGGCCTCTATATAGAATATTAATTTTGCAACTTACATTATAACTCAAACTCTAGGTTTTGAACCAGATGTGTTGAACTGTAAATTGTTCTTTAGATGCTATTTTATTTTCTTCGCATGCTACCTTGTAGAGAGGGTGCAGGCCTTGCACCCTTTTTAATTGTTTGGTTTTCTTTGGAATTGAAAAGGGCTCATCCCTAGAATTCAAGTCCTCTGTCTATACAGACATATTGTTTTCTTGCCAAGAAAAAGAGAGGGTGCGGTCCTATAGAATCCAGTTTATTATTGTTTTCTTGCCCATAGAGAATGCAACTCTTAAATCCATAGTATTTCACACCTTGAAATATTTTTGATAACTTTTTAGTAAGTATCTATGAGTTGTTTTTATATAAGTATACATAGAATCTTGACTGAGAACAAGAACAAGCAAGAGGGTAGCAATAGGTAGGGTGTTAATGTGTTCGAAAGATCGGACCACAATGTTAAATCCTACTTGAGAAGATTTTTAGCTGCTTGGTAGTCCTCAATCTTTGTTTGTTATTGTATTTAGTTGCTCGGTAGTCCTCAATCTTTGTTTGTTATTGTATTTGGACTATATATATATATACTTGAAAGAAACTAGAAGGAGGGTAGCCCTTAGTTAATGTTGTAATTTATGTTTTTTATTTTTTCAACTCAGTCTTAAGTAAATAAAGCATGAAGACTCTCTGTTTGTTGGTTCTTTATTGGTCCATGAGTAAGGAAAAGGAAAGAAAATAGTAGCCAATGAGCTCCAAATTTGTACCCTTCTTTGTTGGTCAAAAATAATAATAATAAAAGATTAACAATTCTTGGTGGATGTAGCCCCTTGTTAGGGTGAACCACTTAGATTGGTGTCCCTCATATATATATATATGCACCTTATATGTTTCATCTATGCTTATATGATATTTGTAATATATGTTTAATATGCACCTTATATGTTTCATCTCTGCTTATATGATATTTGTAATATATGTTTAATGATTGTTAATTTTTAAAAGTGCACCCACTAAGAATGTTTTGTGCCTATTGTATAGGCTTATGTTTTAAAAAGATAATGTTATAAGCAATTGGTTGTGTGAGAAACATGAGGAGAAAGCTTATGGTATTGAGTTTAAGATTCCATTTCAAAAGGACTTGCACTTTTACATAGTTTACTATAAAGTATGGGTTGTGTTCAAATATACTATTTGTTGGTTTTAAATGATTGAGCTATTTGATGGGTTAAATGTAACCATTAAACAAGAATAACTAATCTCGTTTTATGACTAAGTGTAAATCGATTGAATTAACAAATGAAAGAAGTTGAAAGAAACTATGGAATTTATTTAGATGTGCATATCCATTAAATGACTTTATATACTGATAGATAAGTCATCTCCTCTTTATGTATTTATGCTTACATAGTTAGATTCTTATTTAAATAATGTAACATACTTAAGAACTCTAATATTTATTGTTTTGAAGACTTTAAGTTATTATTTTTGATATTTTGATCGAGTAAGGTCAAAATAAATGTAAAAGAATTATTATTAATAAAAAAAAAAAGAGGGAATCAAAACTGAAGTAGTTGTTATATAGTGTTTGTTGACCCATAAGGAGGAATGACAAATGTAAAAAAAAAGACCAACTAGAAAAATTGTTGAATGAAAGCTCAAGTGTTGCAAAAATCAGGTCCACACTTGTAGAGTAATAATGAGCAGATGGCTCATAAATGACCAAGTCCTAGGAAAAATAATATAAGTATTGAACCCATCCAATGAGCAGGAGGATTGTGAAATGACCAAGTCCTAGGAAAAATACTATAAGTATTGAACCCATCCAATGAGCAGGAGGATTGTGATGGAGGGGAATGTGTAATAGTTTATGCAAAGAGAGTATTGTGACCAATCTTTGTCATTGTGGCTCAGCAAACAGGTGAGGGGGGTTTTACAACAAGTAACTTGGATGTTGTGGAAGATTGGTTGGGAGGAACTACAACCTTCAGTTTTGATTCCCCATCACTTGGTAACATGTTCCATTCTACTAATCATGTTTTAGATTTGTTAGTTACATTTCTAAGAATGATTATTAAGCCATGTTAGTTTCTTATTACAGTCTTCTATACAGAAATTTATAAATCAAATAACTTTCCATTTTATAGACAAATTTTATAAGCAACACTTATAGTAATCGAAAATATCTTCTATACAAAATATATTATCATGTTAGATAAACCCTTAGTATAAGTGTAATAACTTAAATATATTCAATAAGTGATAAATTATACTAACTATTAACAATGTATAGAGGTAGAAAAAGAGCCCAGAGAACCACATTAAACATTTCATAAATTATACAGAGTAAAGATTTTGAAACCCGAGATATAGGATATCAAACTATAAATGTTTCCAACCTATAAATGTTTCCAAATTGTACATGATAACTAACTCGAGAGGACAAGTAAGCCTCCACACACACACACATATATATATATATATATATATATATATATATATATATATATATCGAAATGAAACAGTCCATCTAGGCTTGAACCAATACCTTAAAAAATCACAGAATCTTGTTTAGATAAAATCTAGCATTCTTATACACACTAAAATGCCATCGACGTATGAGTTAAAAACTGAACTTAAATCTACCATCGGGTCATAAGATGCCCTGAGGCTATCTTCTAGCTTCAACTCTTACACAGAGTTATATATACTCCATAGCTTGTGGTTAACAAGGAAAGGTATTGCGCATACCTGGGTGGTGGTTATCCAAATCGCAGCAATGCCACGACCTACATTTTTACCCAAATACATATAGATAAACAATTAGAAATCGATTAAATTGAAGAGTGTTTTGAGTTAACAATAATGAGGGTAAATGATACTCCTCGGAAGAACTTTTCTGGAAGCTAGCAACCACCACAACCAAGCTTTAAAACTGTCACAGAGTTGGATACACCATTACTCCTCCTGCATATACCAGTTATGCAAGAAGTCATTCCTCTTGGATTTTAGTATAAAACACCTAAAGATTAAAATGGTTAGGGTAATGAAAACTTACCTAAAGATTAAAATGGTTAGGGTAATGAAAACTTACCTAAAGAACTTCCACATGCTTGCGATAATGGACGAGGGTTTAAACTCTTATAGTCAAGTTTCGCAACAACATTTTCTTATCATATAAAACATAGAAACCATCCAAAACCCCAACTAAGATAATAACATCCCGTGACAAAACCAAATACATTTTAATGCTATTAACATGTTAAAATTTATTAAAAACTGAAAGAAAAAGGAGAAATGTCATACATGGAGCTTACTCGGGATGAGTGTTCTCCTCGCAGACATCCACGCATCAAGTGAAGCTAAATCCTTCACAATGTTCTCCTCGCAGACGCTCTGAACAGCAAACAGATTCAAACCTTCCATAAAAAGGAAGTAGAAAGAGTTCTAAGAAATCGTTGAACCGAATACTGAAAAGTAGATCCCAGCTCTGTAATTTAATAAATCTCTCTTTCTTGTTTCAAAAACCCCTCCACATTTGCAAGTTCAGAGCTCGAATGAGCGTTATGGTTCAGCAAAAAGGGAGGTTTAAACACAGTTTCACACCATAGAAAAAACCCTCAGCAACAACTATTGCAAGAAAACTATCATGCCAAATATTAATAAACTTCTCAAAAGGGTTTAATGTCGCAATTTCCAAGTCGCAACCAATCAGGAGAAAAATCTCATCAACGAAGGAGAGCAGGTTTTATATACTTATGGAGAGCCACATTTCTATCTACATTTTCGAGGTCTGAATAGAAATTACTATTAATGTAAGAAAAACAATCAGCCACCCTAGCTGCGCTGTCAATTCGCATGCCACTAGCTCATCTTAAAAGTGAAACATTAAAACCTTAATACTAACTCATAGTTATATTTGTTTGGTAGGTCCTTAAAGTATATACCATCGGGTGGATTGTTATATTTTTTTTTTTTACAAAAACAGTTAAAATTTTTATTATAGACGGGCAAAGAGGCTGCCAGGACCATTACAATGCATATTCAGAGCTGCTTTCTTGAGCTTCATCTCCAAAACACACCTAGCTGATACATGGCTAGATCGAGTCTTCCTGGAATCTGCATTAGCTGAAAAGTTGCAGACTAGAGAAGCATTAGTGTTAGGGAATCAAATGGTTTGAAATTTCTGCATTGACCATTAGCTGGCTCTTGCTCAATGATGTGCCCCGATTAGCCTCAGCATCCGCAAGATTATTGAGATTCCTTAGCACGTGGTATACTTTGAAGTGTTGAAGTGCGTCAGAAGGAGAAGGACTTTCCTGTACGTTTGACCAAGATTGATGTCCGTTGGCCCTTTCTTAGTGTGTAACGCTTTAACAATTAGACTGAAGTCGCCAAAGATAGTAATCTTCTGGATGTTCAGCGTCCTTGCTTGATTAAGACCTTGCCACAGCGCCAGGAACTCAGCTTGATTGTTTGAGGCGTAGCCTAGACCCCATGCATAGGACAGATGCAACTTGCCAGAAGGATCAATGATAATTCCGCCTCCTCCAGCTTGACCCGGATTTCCTTTCGAGGCCCCGTCAAAGAAGAGGCACCATTCATCAAGGGCTGACCTCCACTTAATAAATTCCTGCTCATCCAACCTGATTTCCCAGTTTAACTTTTGAGGAGGGTTGAATGCTTCGGTGGTTTGCTGGTTCAGGTTGAGCTCCTTAAGCCAGCGATCTTCTTTAGGAGAGAGGTTGGCCGAATTTTTGATGGAAGACTTAGTACTCAGCGCTTCTGCCATCATTGTCCGGGCTTTAACAACAACTTGAGGAGGAAGTCTACTTTCCTCTTTGAAAATTCTATTATTCCTCTCCAACCATATTTTTCAGCACAGGAATTTAGGAGTCCATATCCACACGAGCTTGAGGAGGTTTTTATCGCTCAGATTAAAAGGTGAGAGAGAAGTCTAGTTGCTTATGATCTCCATTACCGAGTTTGGAAGTCTTTTAGCAGTAGATCCAATCATAATCCTCCATACCTCTTTTGTGAAATCGTAGCTGATAAAGAGGTGCTCAATCGTTTCTTCAGCATGATTGCATAGGGAGCAACGTGAAGGCCCTTCCGAGCCTTTCCTCTTGAGATTATCGCTGGTCATAACGCTATTGTGGAGAAGAGTCCAAATAAAAATGTCAATTTTGGGAATGGAGGGGAAATTCCATAGAGTTTTCCACGGTGTTGGGTTAGGAGGGACCCAAGGCGTTTCCAAGATGGTAGCGTAGCCAGCAGCTGCTAAATAATTTCCAGACCCTGATCCCCAACCTCGTTTGTCTTTGGATTTGGCTGAATGGGGTGATTTCCCTTGAAGGAGAACCAACAACGTTGAAGCTTCCTCCTTTAGCTCATCCGGGTAGTTTCCAAGGCTTGAGTTTTCCCAGGATTCGTGATCATCATTGTTCCAAGTGGAGATGTCCCACAGAGTGGTTCGATTATTTGCCTGAAGCCACGTTTTGATGTTCCCCAGATCGTTTAATTCATTGAGAGGCTGATCCCCTAGAATAGAATCCTCCCAGATTTTAATTTTTGCACCATTTCCGGGAATCCACGTGAGCTTTGGGATGAAGTGAGGGAGCGCCCTTTTGCAGAGGGTGAAGATCAGGGAGCCTTTCTGCGTTTTTGTGGGTTTTTCCAGGCATCTCTCCTTGTTTCCTTTGAAATATTTTTTCCTGAGAATTTGTTTGCTTTAGGTTCTCTTCCCAGTAATCATATTCCACAAAATTTTGCCCCCCATTGCAATATTTTGGACAGCCACATTTCTAATTTGCAGACCCCCCCTCCATCCTTGGCTGCGTTACCTTGTCCCAGTTCACCAAATGGAGCTTCCTCTCACAACTACGACCTCCTTCCCAAAGGAATCGACGGAGCAACTCATTTATTTTGTTGGTTATCGTTTTGGGAGCTAACAGGACAGAACATTGATAAATTGGCAGACTGGTGAGAACAGAGTTCATCAAGACAACCTTACGTGCTTTATTGAGCTAGTTTGCTCCCCAGGCATTGATTTTGTTTTTTAGTTTGTCCAGCAGAGGCAGCCAATGGGCAACTTTGGGGGTAGCTTTGAAGATAGGAATGCCCAAATAGTTGAAAGTGTCCCAAGTTACGTTTCCTTCAATTCCAAGAATTCGAGAAATCTCCAGCATTTCATGAGGAGAGCAGTTCCAACCAAATATCTTGCTTGTGTGGTAGTTTATTTCACTTCCAGAGCTGCTTCTATAGAGGTCCAGTTCAGTTTTGAAGTTCCTAGCAATATTGAGATTGGCAGCTCCCAGTAGGAGAGTATCATCAGCAAACTGGGCATGGTTTACCTCCTTGACTTTTGGGACGATTCTGATGCCTGAGAGAGATTTGTTTTGAAGCCTTCTGTTCAGTTGGAAGCTAAGCACGGAGGCTTGAATGACAAAGAGCACAGGGGAAAGAGGAAAGCCTTGCCTTAATCCTCTTGAAGCCTGGAAGAAGTTGGTGGGGAGACCATTAACCAACGGGGCAATCGAGGGGGCTGATATGCAGGCTTTGACCCACTCCATAAATTTCTGACTGAACCCAAAGTTCCTCATGGCTGCAAAAAAAAGTCATGCTTGACTCTGTCAAAGGCACTGGCCAAATCCAACTTAACCACCATACCCTTCTTTTTTTTCCTGTAACTGGTGTGAATGGCTTCTTGGACTAGGATAATGTTATCCAGGATCTTTCTTCCTCTCACAAACCCACCTTGATTTTTTGGGATCAGATTAGGCAGAATTCTTTTGATTTTGTTGGCCATTATTTTAGTGATGACTTTATATCCCGTATTGCAGAGGGAGATAGGTCTGAATCTCTAAAGTTCTTGGCACCTTTTTCTTTTGGAATGAGGGCCAAGAAAAAGGAATTAGTGCTGCCACCCAACTTCGCACAATTCTCAGCCTTCTTGACCATTCTGTACAGGTCCTTTTTTATAATATCCCAACAAGCAATGTAGAACCAGGCTGTGAATCCATCTGGCCGAGGTGCTTTGTCTGGGTCCATTTTGAAGAGGGATTTCTTGATTTCCCAAATGCTGACAGGCCTGTTCAACATCATGTTGTCATCATCATTGATCATGCTTGGTATCTCTGAGAGAGGGTAAATATTCGAGTCCACTGGGTCCAGGTCCGGGGCTGAATAGAGGTTTTTGAAGAAGGAGTGAGCTGCCTCCTTGATGCCACTGAAGTCCTTTATGACTTGATCTTGTATCTGAATTTCACTAATGGAATTATAGTTTTTCCTGGCTTGGGCTTGCTTGTGAAAGAATGAAGTGTTTTTGCCTCCAGCTTGAAGCCAAAGCGTTTTGGATTTGATTCTCCAATATATTTCCTCTTCTCTGCAAGCTTTATGGTACATCCTTTGAAGCTCAATCTCTCAGCTAATCAGGTGAGGAGTGACTAGAGAATATTTTAAGGCCATTTGATGTCTTTCTAAGGCCTTCTGGATTCTTATCCTTTCAGCCATGGGAGAGCTTAATCCTTTAGCCCAAGCTTTCAGGTGAGCTTTGAGTCTTCTGAGCTTCCCTTCCCACACATAGAAAGGGGAGTCGTACACAGGTTGCTTCCAGGAATTGGCCACAAGATCAAAGAAGCCTTCCTGATTAACCCAAATTGGGCTGAACCGGAAGGGGATAGGACCAAGCTTTTCCCCACTGGATAGAGAGAGCAAGATAGGTTTATGACCAGAGGTGTAATGCGGGTGAATCTCGGAGGTCTCCATAAGACCAAGGGTTAGAAAGGTGGACTGAATGAGGAAGCGGTCAAGACGGGTAGCTATGTGGCCCGGTCCAATCCTTTTATTGGACCAAGTGAACTTCCCCCTATCAGGAGTGATATCTTCAAGCTCCCAATCCATCATCAAATCTTCCACCCACTCTCCTGCAGGATCTCGGACTATAGATTCCCCTTTTTTTTCCGCTAGAGCAAGGGTTACATTTAAATCTCTAGCCACTACTAAGTTTTCAGAATTGTGTTGATTGAGAAATAATTTTAATGAATCCCAACACTCTTTTTTCTCAACAAGAGAGACAGGAGCATACATATTGAAAAGACTTACTAGATGACCGGAGTCTGTATGGATCAGCTTGGTAAATAACCAGTGAGTGGTTCCTTCTTCTACAATTAGCTCGAGCTTTGCAGAGTCCCAGAACGTTGCTAAACCTCCCAAGGCTCCTCTTGCACTTATAGCCCTACCCGAGCCTTTCTTCCAGAACGAGTTGCTTGCTCGGAGGAGAGCTTCCTCCTCCATCTTCATCTCCCGGATTAGGAGGACTTCAAGCTTTGTTACTCTTACTAGATCCCTTATGGATTCTTCCTTTAGAGTGCTGCCTAGTCCTCTACAGTTCCAGGAGACAAATTGCATTATTTGCCTGAATGAGAGGGATGGCCCCCTTTTGGGGTCTTCCCTAGCTTCATCCCTGATCTAGTATTCATCATTTCTGGTATGGTGTGCTGTGATCCTTGGACCACATCCTTGTAGGATTGCTCTTCTCTTCTTTTCTTCTCAGTCTTTCATCCGCGCTTTGGTTGGTATGGTGAACCTGACGGACTGCTTGCTTCAGTATCCCCTTCCTCAGAGGATTCGGCTCCTATTTCTGACCCCAGACTGATATGTTCCTTGGACTGGCTAGAGGCAACCGGATGTGGGATTGGGACGGATGGGCCTTGTGGCGCCCGAGTTCCTTGAACTTTTGGAGCTTATATGGGGGTTTGAGCTTCATTGGGGGGTTCCTAGTGACCAGTTTTTGAACTTCCAACCATTGGGGGTTCCTGGATCATTTTCTCCTTGCTTTTGGCAATGTTGGCGGTTCTTTTTTTCTTTACTTTCTCCCATCCTTCGGCATCTTCTTTCCCAGCGGCCAGTTTGGGGCAGTGTCTTTGGAAGTGGCCATGCTCCTGGCAGTGCCTACATTTGAAGGGTAGGTGCTCGTAGTCCAATTTCTGATAATGGGTCCAGGATCCAACGGTTAATTTTACTGCCTCAGGAAGGCTGGCTTCAAGATCCACTTCAACACAGATTCTGGCGTAGGTATATTGTCCTTCGTTATCAGCTTTGTCTATGAAGCGGCTGATTCCATTCCCTATTCTCTGCAGAGATTCAATATCCCAGCAGTGCACCGAGAGGTTAGGAAGCGTGACCCATACCGGCACTTCTTATGCTTTGATATCAAGCTTAGGGGTAAGGTTAAATCCTTAGGTCCTAACCTTTAAACTTACAAGAAACATAGACCTTGACTCTCAATTAACTTGCTTGAAGTGTAAACAGGTTTTAATTTACCTTGGTTGATTAACGATCCAGAGAAGTAAATATGTACCCTACCAGCATGCCAACAACCTTAAATTAGAATTTGAAAATAAAATCAAGTGTTAAACTAAAATGATTGTGTGATTATGATTTTCAAACAATGGTGTATATATAGAGAGAGAGAGTGAGAGAGAGAGGGTACTTTTGGGTTGCGACAAATAAGGAGTTGAAAGCATATAAATAGACGCTCTCAATATTAATTATTTACAATAAATGAAATGTTTTACTTCTCGATTGTCTATAATGTGAAAAGAATGTAACGAACAAATACGTTCCAAAAAGGCCCTCTTTTTATTTATAGTATGTTCCTTGTTTAAATCTTTATCATTCCCAGAATCTTTTGTAATCAAATTAAATTAAATTAGCGAGGTGCGAAAGTGCAAAAAAAATAATTTTTTGATTTTTAGGGTTTTTAACATAAAATTGCACACCTAAATTTAGCCTAAAACTAATCCTAAACTACCCCTAGAACTAGGTTTTTTAAGAAGAGAAAAGGTGTGAAAACCAAGGGAAATAACCCTAGGAAAAATCCCTACCACAACCAAGGGCATCTAGGGAGGATGACTTACTTAGAGAGGAAGAGTTTCTAGGTCAAGTAACTAGCCTAGAAAAACTAAGGAGAAACCCTAGGGCACTCTTGCAAGGAGACGTGCTTCAGTTTGCTAAGGTGACAAGAATGAGAGGTGATGGTTTATCCTTGGAAAAAGTGTAGCACTAGGGATACCAGTAAGAATTGAACATGGACATCCACCAACATTCAAACAAAAAAGTGAGAAGCCTAAAAATTTTGTGCCCATGTTCATCCAACAAATTAAAACATCACCAAGCAAAGAACTTCACCAAATATTTACCAAAACAACTTGCATTAACCTAGAAAAACTTCCTCAAGAGGAGCGATTCCATCCAAAGAGCCCTAGCAGTGGTAAAACAAGTGCATAGTGTATTATCCCATAAGTTTTGTCATTGAAATGAAAGCGAGGAGATCTATCTATATGATCTCACACACACTTTTCAAAATACTGAGGCCTACATGCCTTAAAAAATTCAATTTGAAATTATAAAATGTCAACTTAAAATTAAAAGAAAAGAATAATAAAATATATCCTAAGGTAGGCTTCAGGTAGGCTACGTGGGGTATTTGTACCCCTAGGTGTCAAAACACGCTCAAATAAGTGAATTAATCTCAACGAAAGGTTGGAGTGAGCTTGAGGGAGGGAATTATACCCCATCTAACCCTTAGAATGCTGTAAAATCCCTCAACGCCATCCTCAAAGCATTAAAAGGCCTGGTACGGAGGATGACCTCCTCTGAGGTGATAAGGCCAAGGAGAGAAGGACCCACTGAGTGAAGGGACAGGAGGGTACCGAAAGTGGTTGTGAATCATGACAAGTGTCTTGTAGAGGAAGCAGTGGCCACCAGAGTTCATAAATACGATATGGAGCAATGTGACACATTGATCAACCCTTAGGGGCCCCAGACACCAACCGTGAGGTTAAAAACCCCTTAAAGGGAACTCAACAGTGTCATTAAGTCATATTATCCCTATAGGAGGACCAAAGGGCCTGACCATGACCACCGTTGCTTAATAACCACCCTCCTGGTTGAAAAAATGGCCCTCTCTCCCTCGGGTACACTTGAAGGTGCGTTGAGTATAGGTGAAACGTAACAGGTCCCTTTAATGAGAATCATTTATTTCCCTCTAGCGACCTTGTCCTTATTCCTCTCTATGCATCCCTTCCGTCAAGTGTAATAGGAGCAACTGGATTTTGCAAGCCAAATTCATGGTTTTCCTTTTCTTTTGGTTTATTGGTTGATTACTATCAATACAAGAGGATTAGTAACTTCTTTTTCTACTGAATGAAGAGAATGGTCCCTTAATGATACACAGAATCTAGATAATGATCCCCAACCTTTATAATCCCGCAAGAGTCTTGGTTGGCCTCTTGTTGGAGAACCACACCTTGTGCCTCTTCATATAAATATATAGAATATTAATTATGCAACTTACATTATAACTCGACGTCTAGGTTTTGAACTAGATGTGTTGAACTATAAATTCTTCTTTAGATGCTATTTTATTTTTTTTGAATGCTACCTTGTGAAGATGGCATAGGCCTTGCACCCTTCTTAAGTGTTTGGTTTTGCTTGGAATTGAAAATTACTTAGCCATAGAATTCAAGTGGCTCTATCTATACAAACATATTGTTTTCTTTACAAGAAAAAGAGAGGGTGCGGTCCTCTAGAATCCACTTTATTAATGTTTGAATATGGATTCTTAGAATGTTGCAATAGAGAGTGCAACTCTTAAATCCATAGTATTTCACACCTTGAAATATGTTTCATAATTAACTTTTTAGTAAGTAGCTATGAGTTACATTTTTATATACTTATACATATAATCTTAACTGAGTACACGAACAAGCAAGATTGCAACTCTAGCTAGGGTGTTAATGTGTTAAAGGTATTGTCACAATGTTGAATCTTAGTTGAGAATCTTTTTAGCAGCGGAATAGTCCGAGCAATCTTTGTTTGTTATTGTATTCGGACTATAATTATATTTGAAAGAAGCTAGGCAAGGCGTAGCCATTAGTTAATGTTGTAAGTTATGTCTTTCATCCTTTGCAACTCAGCCTTATGTAAATAAAGCATGAATAATGTGTGCTTATTGGTCCATGAGTAAGGCATGAGTAAGGTGTTATAAGTTTTGCAAATTTTCTTGTAAAAGAGACTTTGAGATAAAGGAAAAACATTTGTAGAAGATGTGTTGTAGAATTGTAACCTTCCTTGTTGGTTAAAAATAATAAAAGATTAACAATTCTCGGTGGACATAGCCCATTGTTGGGGTGAACCATGTATATTGGTGCCCCTCATATATATGCACCTTATATGTTTCATCTTTGTTTATGTGATATTTTTATTATATGTTTAATGATTGTTAATTTCTAAAAGTGTACCCACTAAAAATGTTTTTTTCCTATTGTATAGGTGTATATTTTGAAAGATAATGTTATAAGCAATTGGTTGTGTAAGAAACATGAGGAGAACTCTTATGGTATTGACTTCAAGATTCTACATGAAAATGACTTACACGTTTACATAGTTTACTATAAAGTATGGGTTATGTTCAAATATTTTATTTGTTGGTTTTAAATGATTGAGCTATTTAATGAGTTAAATGTAACCATTAAACTAGAATAACTAATCGTGTTTTATGACTAAGTGTAAATGGCTTGAATTAACAAATGGAAGAGATCTTTTGTTCCTTATTTATATATTTATCATTCCTAGAATCTTTTGTATTGATGTACACAATTATCATGCTTAAATGATTAAGCATGCATATAGCAACACTTACATAGTTGATTTGTTTGGATACAAATAAAAAATTAGTAGACAAAATTCTAGGTTCTTAGAATTTAAGTAACACTTTGAAAAGTGAGCTAATGTTGGGCTGGTGTTTTGGTGGGAGTTGGGTTTGTCAATTTTTTTAAATGGGAGTATTGCATTTTTTTAGTAAATGGTAATGGTTAACTTTATTTACTTATTCTAACTTTCCACCAACCTTTAGTATGGTTGGATTTAAATGTCGCCTTCAACTAGCAGCCGGTTTTGATCTTGGGTAGCCAAGCAAATGAAACCCCTCTAGACCGTTTTTTCTACCGGAATTTGGCATCTAATTCTTAAGTATTATTTTTATAGATTTTTTTTGGTTTTTTAATATAAATAATTATTCAGTACGATTTTGAACTTTTTTTTCATTTTTTATGAAAATCAAAATGGTTAATTTTTTAAATTTTACTAGAATTTTGAAATGGTAAATTGAATAAGTTAAAAACTATAAATGATTTTGGTTATTATTTATTTTTGAAATTTTTTTGAAAATTTTAAATTAGATTTCAGTTATTAATAGAGAACTTATATCATAATTATATAATGTACAAGGTGAGTTTACTATGGTTTGTATTTTGATATTTAATATATTGTTTATTTATTTAAAATGAAATTTATTTAATAGTTAATTTTATTATGATGATGATGATGGTTAACTTTCCCTAAGACCAAACTTTGGTTTATCCGACCTAAAGAAACAAATTATTTAGTTTGTTTTAAAATTGTATTTCTATGCTCAAATAACTTGGAGAGAAGCGTTCTCAGTGCACTATAGTTTTGACAAGTTAAAAGGCTAGGGAGGCCGGTAGTGCAAAAAAGATTATGAAACTGAAATCTAATGTGGGTGTATGCATGGTACTCTAAGAGGAAGTGTTTTTCATCCTCAATGTTCATATTCTCACTGAGATGGCAGATCCTTTCCACCTATGGTGTTTTAGGAACTGCCCAACGACCTGTTTCACTATGGAGCTCATGAGAGTTCGTTCTTATCTTGGCTATATTAGTTTTTTTCTTTGAACTAGTTAAAGCAAAGAGATACTTTTGATCTTCTAGAGTAGGGTTGATCTCTTTATAATATATTAATTTTCTTTTAGCCTCTAAATCTTTCTCCCACCACATTCAAAAAATATATATAAATATATAATATATATTAAATTGTTATTAAATGAATGATAATATAACATTTGTTTTGAAAATATTTTTTATTTCTTTTAAAACAATAGTTGATCTTGTGAACTTATTTGGCTCATTTATAGGGTTCTAAAAAAAATCATCATATTTAGTGTAATGTTTAATTAGAGAAGAGCTAATATATTTGGATCTCGTGAGCACTCACCTCACACCAAGTATGTTTGTATATTTCCAAATAAATAACAATTGAAAGGTTGTATAATGGAAAATAGTGACTTTTCTAGTTATCATTACACTATTTACAAAATAAAGAAAAAATATTTTACTTTTAAGAGCTTTATTTTTCATATATATAATTTTATTTTATTTTATGGTTTAAGTTTGTATTTCAGTCTTTTATTTCAAATCTCTTTTATTTTTTTTTCATTTTTTAAATTTCAAATCCATGCATTCTCCCCTCATTCTCCCCTCTTGATGTAGTATGAAATTGAACAAAAACAAAATTTTAACAAGATATCTTCAAAATATGAATACTAGTGGTATCAATGGCTATATATCTCTTATTTTGATTGTCATTAGATAATAAACAGAAAACATATGTTTCATAAATTTGATAAATCATACAACTTAAAAGAATTCTTGATAATTAGTTCTATATTTTAAATAAAACAATCACATATACCATATCATTATAATTACATATAAGTTTGAAAAAATTATCTTTTCACCATTACCACAATATTCTATTATTTACTTAGATCCATTTAGTTTAGAATTTTAGCATAGCCATAACTAATTTTTTTTTCAAGTTCACTTAACAATTAATAGCAATGCATCATCACACAATTTTCTTAATGAAATGCAAACATCCACGTTTAACTAAGTACTAACATGAAACCCACTTTTAAATATCAATTATATTTAAATTTCCCCAATATGGCCATCACTCTTTCCACTATTTCAAACACCTTTCACTATACTCTTTCAATACTTAGAAAACATCAACATTTAACTTAGTACTAACATTAAACCCACTTTTAAATATCAATTGTATTTAAATTTCCCCAATATGACCATCACTCTTTCCATTATTTAAAACACCTTTCACTATACTCTTTCAATTACCTTAAGATTTAAATCATTATTTTATTTTGAAATATACTCTTTCAATTACCTTAATATTTAAATCATTATTTTATATTATGATACATGATGGAAAATAATAAATACTTTTTAATATATTAATGAGTATGTTTGAAATTATAATAAATATATTAAATCATTACCTTAAGATTTAAATCATTATTTTATTTTGAAATATACTCTTTCAATTACCTTAATATTTAAATCATTATTTTATATTATGATACATAATGGAAAATAATAAATACTTTTTAATATATTAATGAGTATGTTTGAAACTATAATAAATATATTAAAAGCTCAAATATATCACGATATTGTCTCCCTATATTAAAATATAAAAATAATGGTCTTATTGAGTTTGAGGGTGATGATCTCCACATTCAATATTGTTTAGGCATATAAAGTGATGAGAGTCATTCCATTGTTTATGATTGGATATTTGAAAATTCATAACTTATTATATTTTTTGATGATTGCATAAGTGTTAATAGTTTTATCATTAAATTATTCAATAATTTTATCTTTTTAATTATAATAATTTATTTTCTTTATAAATTGGGACTTTTTGTTTTTAGATTTAAGAAAATTATATATCTTTTTAAAATGGTTAATAATTTATTTTAAACATAAAAAAAGTCATTCAAAAATAAATAAATAAATAAATCATTTAAAAAATACATTGATTAATAAAATTATTAATATCTAATTAAAAAACTAAAATTATTAATAACCAAATTAGAAAAACTAATACTTAGTTTGAAGTAAGGATTTATGTAAGAGTCAAATATATTTTATTAATTTTTGAATTAATATTATTTCAAATTTACTTAAATAAAATTGGTTTTTGTTTTTAAGCTATATATATTACTTTAAATTATTCAAACAAACTTTGTTTTTGTTTTTAAGCCAAAATCTTTGATTGGGTGTGCTTTCAATGTTTTTTTTTTAAATTATATACATTTTTAGGCCCTACTTTAGTGAACACGATTGGAATGAAAATCATCTAATTGCAAATAGTAGTGGCCATCAATATTTAGTGTGTTGAAGGCCAATTAATATAGAAGCATAAGTATTGTGCTATTTGAAACTCAAACTGCTTGAGATTCAACTAACACAATGTTTAATGAACATTCAACAAACACAATACTTACTCGGTGTTTCATTAATTGCCTTGCAATAGGCTAAATAATTAATAAGAATGCCTTCTCATTAATTGGCTTGCAATAGGCTAAATATTTAATAAGAATAGAAATCTATGAGTATGTTTTTTGGGTTCATCTCTTGAGCTGATACTATACTTTAGACTGTGTCCCATGTCATAACAAATTTGATTAGGCAAGCACTTTTCCATGGGGATATCCTATGTTAAAACGTAAAGTGGATGCACCTCGGCTAATGCAACTAGTTGCTAGAGTCAGATCCAAATAGAAATAGGAGAACTAGCTATATTACTATTTGAACGGCAATAGACCTAGACCTTTCAGCCCTCACCTTTATGTGGAATCGCTTCATGACTACTGCACTGAACCTGAGATTAGCTCGTCACCTGAGATTAGCTCGTCACCTGAGATTAGCTCGTCGGGATTAGACCGGACAACCCTTCTTACTTTACTGTATGTAGTCAACCTAGTCCTTGGAGTGCTACCCAACCCCCCAAACCCATTAACTTATTTATCTATAGATGGGATTGGTCATCATGAAGAGAGGTTAAGCTCAAACCACTCCTCTCTTAATGAGCCAATATATATAAATACAATGCACTCATTGTGAGTTTATACCATTGTCTTACTCTATGATGGCCTTAGGGTTAATTTTGATGGTATGGACAAAAGGTTTCCAAGCTTCTTTAACTTTACACCATCATCACAGTTTAGGTTGTTGGCATGTTTTTCAATCTCAAAAGCTTCCTTAATCTTTCTTTTATAATAGTGAGGGATGGTTTCCAAAACCTTCTTGTTCTAGATGCAAATATGGTGATTAGTGTTGTGACAATGCTTAGCAAATGCAAAATTCTTAATTCGGTTAATTCAATTATGATGAATGTCAAGGATGTGTTCTGCTAGCTGAGTTTGCCAGAACACATAGCTGACATTTATCATAATCGAATTAAGAATTCTGCCTTTGCTAAGCATTGTCACAACCCTAGTCACCATATTTGGCTGAGAACACAAATGTTTTGGTAGCCATCTCTCACTATTATAAAAGAAAAATTAGGGAAGCTCTTGAGATTGAGAAACATGTGAACAATCTAAACTGAGATGATGGTCTAAAGTTAAAGGAAACTTGGAAACCTGGTGTCCATGCCATCGAAATTAACCCTACCTCCTCTCGAATTCAATATCATTAAGTAAGGCTGACCTTAGTTAATAGTATAAATTCACAATAAGTGCATTGTGTATATATATAGGCTCATTAAAAAGGAAGTCGTTTAAACTCAACCTCTCTTGATGATGGACCCAGTTTAGGGTTTAATTTTAGCCAATAGTAATGTCACTCTGAAGTGAAGTACTGAAGCTTTAAAATAGACGTCCTAGCCAGCCAACCGAACACGTACAAGTAAAGCTTAATTATTTGTTTTCGATATCATGTCGATAAAAATTTTGTTTTACTAATGCCTTTTTTTACTGCGCATATACGACATTTGTGTTTGTATCTCACACGGAATTGTTATAAGATATGAACATGCTTTACAACACACAGCGTCACAGACAACAGATGACAGTGGTCTAAAAGCAGAGTTCATGGGGACCCTACGAATCTGATCTTCTTTACCTTTGTACTCCACAGAAGGCGCGTCATGTACTCTGAATTTGATCTCTTATTCCACAGTTTTGAAGTTGGCATTTCATAACACGCAAGGCCGCTGACTCATAAACCTAATGTGCTTTTTGCAGCTGTCCAGTTAATTAATATCTATGTATCGAACACGCAATCTTTTGTATGTTTCGCAGATTTCTTTCTATGTTATTCGATACCCAGTCCTCCAAAAGTAGATTGATTTGAACTTTGCCTTCACTGTTCAACAGAAAATGAAGTTTTGAGAGCATTAGCTAATGGTTTATGTACGTGTGATGATTCAAAGGATGGTAACTATATATCTAATCTTGTAGATAAAAGAAACATAGACCTTGACTCTCAATTAACTTGCTTGAAGTGTAAACAGGTTTTAATTTACCTTGGTTGATTAACGATCCGGAGAAGTAAATATGTACCCTACCAGCATGCCAACAACTTTAAATTAGAATTTGAAAATAAAATCAAGTGTTAAACTAAAATGATTATGTGATTATGATTTTCAAACAATGGTGTATATAGAGAGAGAGAGTGAGAGAGAGAGGGTACTTTTGGGTTGTGACAAATAAGAAGTTGAAAGCATATAAGTAGTCGCTCTCAATATTAATTATTTACAATAAATGAAATGTTTTACTTCTCTATTGTCTATAATGTGAAAAGAATGTAATGACCAAATACATTCCAAAAAGGCCCTCTTTTTATTTATAGTATGTTCCTTGTTTAAATCTTTATCATTCCTAGAATCTTTTGTAATCAAATTAAATTAAATTAGCGAGGGGTGAAAGTGCAAAAAAAATAATTTTTTTGATTTTTAGGGTTTTTAACATAAAATTGCAGACCTAAATTTAGCCTAAAACTAATCCTAAACTACCCCTAGAGCTAAGTTTTTTAAGAAGAGAAAATGTGTGAAAACCAAGGGAAATAGCCCTAGGAAAAATCCCTACCACAACCAAGGGCATCTAGGGAGGATGACTTACTTAGAGAGGAAGAGTTCCTAGGTCAAGCAACTAGCCTAGAAAAACTAAGGAGAAACCCTAGGTTACTCTTGCAAGGAGACGTGCTTCAGTTTGCTAAGGTGACAAGAATGAAAGGTGATGGTTTATCCTTGGAAAAAGTGTAGCACTAGGGATACCAATAAGAATTGAACATGGACATCCACCAACATTCAAACAAAAAAGTGAGAAGCCTAAAATTTTTGTGCCCATGTTCATCCAACAAATTAAAGCATCACCAAGCAAAGAACTTCACCAAATATTTACCAAAAAAACTTGCATTAACCTAGAAAAACTTCCTCAAGAGGAGCGATTCCATCCAAAGAGCCCTAGCAGTGGTAAAACAAGTGCATAGTGTATTATCCCATAAGTTTTGTCATTGAAATGAAAGCGAGGAGATCTATCTATATGATCTCACACACACTTTTTAAAATACCGAGGCCTACATGCCTTAAAAAAATTCAATTTGAAATATAAAATGTCAACTTAAAATTAAAAGAAAATAATAATAAAATATATCCTCAGGTAGGCTTCAGGTAGGCTACGTGGGGTATTTGTACCCCTAGGTGTCAAAACACGCTCAAATAAGCGAATTAATCTCAACGAAAGGTTGGAGTGAGCTTGAGGGAGGGCATTATACCCCATCTAACCCTTAGAATGCTGTAAAATCCCTCAACGCCATCCTCAAAGCATTAAAAGGCCTCGTACGGAGGATGACCTCCTCTGAGGTGATAAGGCCAAGGAGAGAAGGACCCACTGAGTGAAGGGACATGAGGGTACCGAAAGTGGTTGTGAATCATGACAAGTGTCTTGTAGAGGAAGCAGTGGCCACCAGAGTTCATAAATACGATATGGAGCAATGTGACACACTGATCAACCCTTAGGGGCCCCAGACACCAACCCTGAGCTTAAAAACCCCCTTAAAGGGAACTCAACAATGTCATTAAGTCATATTATCCCTATAGGAGGACCAAAGGGCCTGACCATGACCACCGTTGCTTAATAACCACCCTCCTGGTCGAAAAAATGGCCCTCTCTCCCTCGGGTACACTTGAAGGTGCATTGAGTATAGGTGCAACGTAACATGTCCCTTTAATGAGAAGCATTTATTTCCCTCTAGTGGCCTTGGCCTTATTCCTCTCTATGCATCACTTCCGTCAAGTGTAATAGGAGCGACTCGATTTTGCAAGCCAAATTCATGGTTTTCCTTTTCTTTTGGTTTATTGGTTGATTACTATCAATACACAAGGATTAGTAACTTCTTTTTCTACTGAATGAAGAGAATGGTCCCTTAATGATACAGATAATCTAGATAATGATCCACAACCTTTATAATCCTGCAAGAGTCTTGTTTGGCCTCTTGTTGGAGAACCACACCTTGTGCCTCTTTATATAAATATATAGAATATTAATTATGCAACTTACATTATAAGTCGACGTCTAGGTTTTGAACTAGATGTGTTGAACTATAAATTCTTCTTTAGATGCTATTCTATTTTCTTTGAATGCTACCTTGTGAAGATGGCATAGGCCTTGCACCCTTCTTAAGTGTTTGGTTTTGCTTGGAATTGAAAATTACTTAGCCATAGAATTCAAGTGGCTCTATCTATACAGACATATTGTTTTCTTTACAAGAAAAAGAGAGGGTGCGGTCCTCTAGGATCCACTTTATTAATGTTTGAATATGGATTCTTAGAATGTTGCAATTGAGAGTGCAATTAAATCCATAGTATTTCACACCTTGAAATATGTTTGATAATTAACTTTTTAGTAAGTAGCTATGAGTTACATTTTTATATACTTATACATATAATCTTAACTGAGTACACGAACAAGCAAGATTGCAACTCTAGCTAGGGTGTTAATGTGTTAAAGGTATTGTCACAATGTTGAATCTTAGTTGAGAATCTTTTTAGCAGCGGAATAGTCCGAGCAATCTTTGTTTGTTATTGTATTCGGACTATATATATATTTGAAAGAAGCTAGGCAGGGCGTAGCCATTAGTTAATGTTGTAAGTTATGGACTTTTCATCCTTTGCAACTCAGTTTTATGTAAATAAAGCATGAATAATGTGTGTTTATTGGTCCATGAGTAAGGCATGAGTAAGGCATGAGTAAGGCATTATAAGTTTTGCAAATTTTCTTGTAAAAGAGACTTTGAGATAAAGGAAAAACATTTGTAGAAGATGTGTTGTAGAATTGTAACGTTCTTTGTTGGTTAAAAATAATAAAAGATTAACAATTCTCGGTGGACGTAGCCCTTTGTTGGGGTGAACCATGTATATTGGTGCCCATCATATATATGCACCTTATATGTTTCATCTTTGTTTATGTGATATTTTTGTTATATGTTTAATGATTGTTAATTTCTAAAAGTGTACCCACTAAAAATGTTTTTTTCCTATTGTATAGGTGTATATTTTGAAAGATAATGTTATAAGCAATTGGTTGTGTAAGAAACATGAGGAGAACTCTTATGGTATTGACTTTAAGATTCTACATGAAAATGACTTACACTTTTACATAGTTTACTATAAAGTATGGGTTATGTTCAAATATTTTATTTGTTGGTTTTAAATGATTGAGCTATTTAATGAGTTAAATGTGACCATTAAACTAGAATAACTAATCATGTTTTATGACTAAGTGTAAATGGCTTGAATTAACGAATGAAAGAGATCTTTTGTTCCTTATTTATATATTTATCATTCCTAGAATCTTTTGTATTGATGTACACAATTATCATGCTTAAATGATTAAGCATGCATATAGCAACACTTACATAGTTGATTTGTTTGGATACAAATAAAAAATTAGTAGACAAAATTCTAGGTTCTTAGAATTTAAGTAACGGTTTGAAAAGTGAGCTAATGTTGGGTTGGTGTTTTGGTGGGAGTTGGGTTTGTCAATTTTTTTAAATGGGAGTATTGCATTTTTTTTAGTAAATGGTAATGGTTAACTTTATTTACTTATTCTAACTTTCCACCAACCTTTAGTATGGTTATTTAAATGTCGCCTTCAACTAGCAGCCGGTTTTGATCTTGGGCAGCCAAGCAAATGAAACCCCTCTAGACCGTTTTTTCTACCGGAATTTGGCATCTAATTCTTAAGTATTATTTTTATAGATTTTTTTTGGTTTTTTAATATAAATAATTATTCAATACGATTTTGAACATTTTTTTCATTTTTTATGCAAATCAAAATGGTTAATTTTTTAAATTTTATTAAAATTTGAAATGGTAAATTGAATAAGTTAAAAACTATAAATGATTTTGGTTATTATTTATTTTTGAAATTTTTTTGAAAATTTTAAATTAGATTTCAGTTATTAATAGAGAACTTATATCATAATTATATAATGTACAAGGTGAGTTTACTATGGTTTGTATTTTGATATTTAATATATTGTTTATTTATTTAAATTGAAATTTATTTAATAGTTAATTTTATTATGATGATGATGGTGGTTAACTTTCCCTAAGACCAAACTTTGGTTTATCGGACCTAAAGAAACAAATTATTTAGTTTGTTTTAAAATTGTATTTCTATGCTCAAATAACTTGGAGAGAAGCGTTCTTAGTGCACTATAATTTTGACAAGTTAAAAGGCTAGGGAGGCCGGTAGTGCAAAAAGATTATGAAACTGAAATCTAATGTGGGTGTACGCATGGTACTCTAAGAGAAAGTGTTTTTCATCCTCAATGTTCATATTCTCACTTGGCAGATCCTTTCCACCTATGGTCTTTTAGGAACCGCCCAACAACCTGTTTCACTATGGAGCTCATGATAGTTTGTTCTTATCTTGGCTATATTAGTTTTTTTCTTTGAACTAGTTAAAGCAAAGATATACTTTTGATCTTCTAGAGTAGGGTTGATGATCTCTTTATAATATCTTAATTTTCTTTTAGCCTCTAAATCTTTCTCCCACCACATTTAAAAAAAATATAAATATATAATATATACATATAGATTAAATTGTTATTAAATGAATGATAATATAACATTTGTTTCAAAAATATTTTTTATTTCTTTTAAAACAATAGTTGATGTTGTGAACTTATTTGGCTCATTTATAGGGTTCTAAAAAAAATCATCATATTTAGTGTAATGTTTAATTAGAGAAGAGCTACTATATTTGGATCTCGTGAGCACTCACCTCACACCAAGTATGTTTGTATATTTCCAAATAAATAACAATTGAAAGGTTGTATAATGGAAAATAGTGACTTTTCTAGTTATCATTACACTATTTACAAAATAAAGAAAAAATATTTTACTTTTAAGAGCTTTATTTTTCATATACATAATTTTATTTTATTTTTTGGTTTAAGTTTGTATTTGAGTCTTTTATTTCAAATCTCTTTTTTTTTTTTCATTTTTTAAATTTCAAATCCATGCATTCTCCCCTCATTCTCCCCTCTTGATGTAGTATGAAATTGAACAAAAACATAATTTTAACAAGATATCTTCAAAATATGAATACTAGTGGTATCAATGGCTATATATCTCTTATTTTGATTGTCATTAGATAATAAACAGAAAACATATGTTTCATAAATTTGATAAATCATACAACTTAAGAGAATTCTTGATAATTATTTATATATTTTAAATAAAACAATCACATATACCATATCATTATAATTACATACAAGTTTGAAAAAATTATCTTTTCACCATTACCACAATATTCTATTATTTACTTAGATCCATTTCGTTTAGAATTTGAGCATAGCCATAACTCATTTTTTTTCAAGTTCACTTAACAATTAATAGCAATGCATCATCACACAATTTTCTTAATGAAATGCAAACATCCACGTTTAACTAAGTACTAACATGAAACCCACTTTTAAATATCAATTATATTTAAATTTCCCCAATATGGCCATCACTCTTTCCACTATTTAAAACACCTTTCACTATACTCTTTCAGTACTTAGAAAACATCAACATTTAACTTAGTACTAACATGAAACCCACTTTTAAATATCAATTGTATTTAAATTTCCCCAATATGGCCATCATTCTTTCCATTATTTTAAATCATTATTTAAATCATTATTTTATTTTGAAATATACTCTTTCAATTACCTTAATATTTAAATCATTATTTTATATTATGATACATGATGGAAAATAATAAATACTTTTTAATATATTAATGAGTATGTTTGAAACTATAATAAATATATTAAAAACTCAAATATATCACGATATTGTCTCCCTACATCAAAACATAAAAATAATGGCGTTATTGAGTTTGATGGTGATGATCTCCACATTCAATATTGTTTAGGCATATAAAGTGATGAGAGTCATTCCATTGTTTATGATTGGATATTTGAAAATTCATAACTTATTATATTTTTTTGATGATTGCATAAGTGTTAATAGTTTTATCATTAAATTATTCAATAATTTTATTTTTTTAATTATAATAATTTATTTTCTTTATAGATTGGGATTTTTGTTTCTAGATTTAAGAAAATTATATATCTTTTTAAAATGGTTAATAATTTCTTTTAAACATAAAAAAAAAATCATTAAAAAATAAATAAATAAATAAATCATTTAAAAAATACATTGATTAATAAAATTATTAATATCTAATTAAAAAACTAAAATTATTAATAACCAAATTAGAAAAACTAATACTTAGTTTGAAGTAAGGATTCATGTACACCAAGTAAGAGTCAAATATATTTTATTAATTTTTGAATTAATATTATTTCAAATTTACTTAAATAAAATTGGTTTTTGTTTTTAAGCTATATATATTACTTTAAATTATTCAAACAAACTTTGTTTTTGTTTTTAAGCCAAAATCTTTGGTTGGGTGTGCTTTCAATGGTTTTTTTTTAAATTATATACATTTTTAGGCCCTACTTTAGTGAACACGATTGGAATGAAAATCATCTAATTGCAAATAGTAGTGGCCATCAATATTTAGTGTGTTGAAGGCCAATTAATATAGAAGCATCAAGTATTGTGCTATTTGAAACTCAAACTGCTTGAGATTCAACTAACACAATGTTTAATGAACATTCAACAAACACAATGCTTACTGGGTGTTTCATTAATTGGCTTGCAATAGGCTAAATAATTAATAAGAATGCCTTCTCATTAATTGGCTTGCAATAGGCTAAATAATTAATAAGAATAGAAATCTATGAGTATGTTTTTTGGGTTCATCTCTTCAGCTGATACTATACTTTAGACTGTGTCCCAGGTCATAAAAAATTTGATTAGGAAAGCACTTTTCCATGGGGATATCCTATGTTAAAACGTAAAGTGGATGCACCTCGGCTAATGCAACTAGTTGCTAGAGTCAGACCCAAATAGAAATAGGAGAACTAGCTATATTACTATTTGAACGGCAATAGACCTAGACCTTTCAGCCCTCACCTTTATGTGGAATCGCTTGATGACTTGTAATGTACCTCCTGTACCTTAATGCCATTAGGTGTGAAAATGAGAAATTTTTCACTTCACTGCTACTACAAAAGAATCAACCCTGTTAGTGTCAGCTGAAACATGTTCAATCCAATTCGATAAGGTAAAACTGTATGCATGGAAAGACAGTCATTCAATGACTTACATCCGTTCTCCTTGTTAGAAAATCAATCATGCAAATAACGTTAAATTTACTTATGCTCAATCCATTAGTTTCAGAAACAAGTATACCTAAGTAATGACTGGGTCGTTTAGCCCTATAATGTATGTCATTAGCATCTTCTTTTGGAATCACCATTCAAACAATCTATACCATCATTATGATTAAACTCAAGAGTTACATACAACCATAGTTTGTCACATGCCCATTTTCACATAGTGAAATTATGCAGACAAAATTTAATCAATGCACCTAGATAACAGATTTTCTTATCTGCAACTTTGATGGTATCCATGACACGTTATGTATTCTTATAACTATAATGCCCCTATGTTCACAAGAGCAAAATTTTTGTTTTCATTTAACATACAAGGTTTATCTTTCAAGCAACCATCCTCAAAATAGATATAGTACATTGGAGAGGTGCAAACTAAAACGTATTGTGAACTGATCGCTGAACATCATGAAACAATGCTGTTAACTTGATCATTACAAAAGGTTTACAAGGTTAATGTTGATATGTAATTTAATATGCTAGGTAGGGACCTTAATTTAGAATTTCCAACTTTTACCTTCACCCAATTCAAGCACCTACCAGGTCAGAAGCATTAAATTAACCAATCCATTATTTCATACATGTGACCTTTCCAAATAAATTTTCATATCATAACAACTTATCCATCTAAACACATTTCAACCTATATAGAACAGAATGCTTCCACTATGTGACTCTAAGTGGTGTACAATTAACGATTTAAAACACAAATCTATAACCATGATTTGTCTACTGTCAAAGGCGCAGAGTTATAACATTACCATCCCATTAAGCAAAGCTATTCCAAATTAAGGACTCTTCATTTTTGTCTCTTAACTAATGAATCATAAGAGATATACCCTTATCCATATCCATTTGTAATCTTCGATCATCCATGTCTTAGTCATGATGAAGACCACAACTGAATTTGAGTTCCAATAAATTATCTTCATAACCTGGATAGGCATAGTCCACAAGAGTCTCGTCTTCATGGTGCCTTTAAACATTATTAGTATGCAGACAAGAATTCATAATGCCTTTAATACTTGTGCGCGTATCAAAATCATTACCATAAACTTTTCATGATCATCATTCACCAGTGTTTAGTCAATTTACAAGGTTGCACATCATAAGAGAAAGTACGCAAAACAATACCAATAATTTACAACATTTAAGCACAAAGACAAGAAGGACACCAATGTACGTGGTTCGCCCAATCCCTGGGCTACGTCCACCAAATTGTCACATNCCTGTGATATTTATTTTATTAAAGGATTACGATCTGCAACAACAAAACTGTTGGCTTACATTTTTGTCATATCTCAAAAGTCTCCCTCTTCACAGAGTATTTTATCAGA
>LPNX010137978.1:10808-33946 GCA_001517045.1 Pseudotsuga menziesii
GTTTGTTGGTATTTTGATGATTTATTGTGCAAATTCATAGAAACATTTTACTTGGGTAAATCTGCCATTTAGAAGCACATTTCTATCTTTGTTTTTCATTTACTAATGGGCTAACACTGAAAGGGATCTCACACCATCATTTAATTTGTTTATCATGATCTTTTTGGTTGCTAAGTAGAAAGCCAAAACACTTTTCTCTTCATTGTTCATTGTTTTTTATTGCATATTATAGGTTTTAGGACAACTTGGAAAGACTTAGGGACGCCACCCTGAGGCTGGCAAAGAGGAGTTTCGCTAGTTACGTTTTGGGCATTTTCTCCTACTACTTACACGATCTTAACAACTAATTTTCAAACTTATTCTTATTCATTTGTTGTAGCAAATCGTTCTAACAAATTGGTGTCGTTGATGGGGATCACCGTTAGTTCTTGGTTTTCACAACGACATGGGTGAGATTACTTTATTTGCTTTATATTTTTTCATCTCACCTTGGGACTCCACTTCTACAAGGTCTTATGAGGTTGGACAATAAGAAGATCTCTATGATTTGACCATGCATGAGGCACATATTTGGGCCTTAAATAACCTAAAATTCTATTTCGGAACATGAGGGTAGACAACTTGAGTCTCCTTTGGCGACTCCACACGTGAAATAATCATGATTGATCATGGATGTTGAGTACATAAAATGAATATAGGATAATGAAGCCTTTATGGTGGAGTTATCTCGCATTAAGAAAATGAAAGATGAAACTATACCTACTTTTCATGGTTGTTTTACCCACGCAATGAATAAAATTCATCCCTCATTCAAAAGAAGTATTGTAATGGATTATGTCTTCGCTTTTTATCAAGAATTTGTTTCCCTCTTATGGAATGAATGACCAACAAGTATAGGACAAGCTTTTTGCATTGTCTCAAGAGTAGAGGAATCCCTTGCTGCTGAAAATGAACAAAATAATGGAAGTTTTGCATATGATGAACTACCAAACATTGACTCTTACATGGATGATTCCAAACTAGTTGTTGCACCTCTTGAACCACATGCAGAAATCGATAAAGATGAAGAGGAAGAGTCAAGTTTACAAATGGATTTGTAACGCCCCAATTTTGACCCCATTTGCATTAAATGTATATGATGTATATATTGTAATTAATCGTGGTGTAGAGCTAAAAGAAAAAGCCCCACCATCGATTTAACGTTTTATGTTCCGGTAATTAAAATCGTTGCCAATGGTATTTCGTATTAGAGTTTTAGCTCTGGAGGCACTCCGCATGTTTTTGTCTTGTATGCGGAAGTGACCATGCACTAGTTAGGCTACTTTACTTTGTAATGTTGTTTTATAAAGTATAGAGTGACTCTTATGTAAATGAGACTTTTTATAAAGTATTCCCTTGTTTTAATTTTATAAAGTGACTTTATGATAAAGTGCACTTAGTTCATAAAGTAAATGTGACTTTATTAAAAATTAAATGTAACCACTTTTGGGGGGAAAGTTTCTCAACCCTTGCTTGAAAAGGCAAAATTTAGTCTTGGCCTTTGGATTTAGGGATTGGGAAGGTGAAAAGTCACTCTCAAGTTATAAGAGAGAGTCTAGGTTAGTGTGCAAGACAAGTTGAAGGAAAACATTTCCAAGAGTGAGCATTTGGCTGAGTTATTTGCAGAGAGAAAGGGAGTTGCAATTTTTCTCAAATGGGCATGAATCCCAAGGAGAATTTTTTTTCTCAAGAAGGCACAAATCCCAAGGAGCTGGGCAGTTTTCAAGGCATTTACTTTCAGTTGAGTTGTACTATTCCGTACAGTCCATACGGTACAACAGTGGCACATTTTTCGAGGAAAAAATTATGGGCACGATTTTCGAGGAGAAGCGAAAAAAAATCAAACTTAGAAATCCGTACAATCTGTACATTTTGCTGGTGGCATGGAAATTGAGGTGGGCATGAAATTCGAGGTGGGAACGGAAATCGAGAAATCTGGTACAGTCATTAATGCTGAAATAAATGTTGCTATAAATTATTTCTCTGCCTGATAAATGCTGCAATAAAATTCTCTTGGACTGGTTTTCCTCGAGGTGGGGTTTTTCCAGGGTCACATTGACAAAAAATTTACTGTTTTATGAGATTATCAGTCTACTGTTTTTTATGTGTATTTCCGCTGCTACAGACTTAGTTTTTTTCAGTGTTTCAACTTCAAGGTTGTTGGGTTTTATGCATGTGAAATATTTTTTACTTAATGACAGTAAAGTCTGAAATCTGGGTTTAACTAAGTGTTTGACAAAAGTTTGATTTTTTGTTAATATTTCTACATGGTATCAGAGTTGAGGCTTTGAGTTTATAGCTGATTGTGGGGACAGCAGTAGTGTTGAGTTGTTGGGCAAGGGTTATTGCTGTGTTTTTTAACAACTTGTGTGTTGTAAAAACCTTATCTGGATGTGACTTGCACGTGTTGTGCGAGGAGTTGGAAAAGTCATATTCCAACTTAGTCATGGAGGATACCTCGATCAGGATGGGGTTCTCTTTGTTCCAGGGATGAGGGTAAACTTGCTCTCGGTCTCAGCCCTGGAAGATGCAGGATATTCGACATTGTTCCGGAGGGGACATGTGTACATTTTTCCAGATAGAGATGATCTGGGACATGTTTATATATTCTCGGAGAGAGCGGGACTGATTGATCCACATTTGATTGGTGATTGATTCGGTGAGTTGTACAAGTTCAGTGCACAGCTCACAGTTGATGATTCGGACGAGGAGCAGGAGGCTCCTGAGACTGCAGTGGTGCCAAGGGTATAGTCTCGAGTTCCGATGGAAGAGAGGGAGTCTCTTCTGAGTACTAGCAGGAAGCTCAGCCAGCATGAGCGAACCAATGCTCAAGAGTGGGGATTTGATTCTCCTAGGAGCTCAGGGTTCAGGGTGGCTGCCAGAAGGTTGTCTTCAGATTCGAGTTCAGTTCAAGTTGTAGCATTGGTTCCAAGTTCAGAGGGAGCTCCTACAGCAAACAGTGTGATGGATTTGAGGACGGGACCTGTTGGTGATGGAAGTGAGTACCTCCCTTGCTAAGAGGGAGTGTTAGAGTTTAGCTCTGGAGGCACTCCGCATGTGTTTGTCTTGTATGCAGAAGTGACCATGCACTAGCTAGGCTACTTTACTTTGTAATGTTGTTTTATAAAGTATAAAGTGACTCTTATGTAAATGGGACTTTTTATAAAGTATTCCCTTGTTTTAATTTTATAAAGTGACTTTATCATAAAGTGCCCTTAGTTCATAAAGTAAATGTAACTTTATTAAAAATTAAATGTAACCACTTTTGGGGGGAAAAGTTTTTCAACCCTTGATCTTGAAAATGCAAGATTTAATCTTGGCCTTTGGATTTAGGGATTGGGAAGGTGAAAAGTCACTCTCAAGTTATAAGAGAGAGCCCAGGGTAGTGTGCAAGATAAGTTGAAGGAAAGCATTTCCAAGAGTGAGCATTTGGCCGAGTTATTTGCAGAAAGAGAGGGAGCTGCAATTTTTCTCAAGTGGGCACAAATCCCAAGGAGATTTTTTTCTCAAGAGGGCACAATTCCCAAGGAGTTGGGCAGTTTTCAAGGCATTTACTTTCAGCTGAGTTGAACTGTTCTGTACAGTACAACATGGCACATTTTTCAAGGAAAAATTTCTGAGCACGATTTTCGAGGAGAAGCAAAAAAAAAAAAATTCAAGCTCAGACATTTGTACAGTCTGTACTATTTCATACAGTCTGTATCGTTCCATATAGTCCGTACATTTTGCTGGTGGCACAGAAATTGAGGTGGGCATAGAATTCGAGGTGGGCATAGAAATCGAGAAATCTAGTACAGTCATTAATGCTGAAATAAATGTTGTTGTAAATTATTTCTCTGCCTGATAAATGCTGCAATAAAATTCTCTTGGACTGGTTTTCCCCGGGGTGGGGTTTTTCCAGGGTCACATTGACCAAAAATCTATGTGTATTTCAACTGCTACAGACTTAGTTTTTTTCAGTGTTTCAGCTTCAAGGTTGTTGGGTTTTATGCATGTGAAATATTTTTTGCTTAATGACAATAAAGTCTGAAATCTGGGTTTAACTAAGTGTTTGACAAAAGTCTGATTTTTTGTCAATATTTCTACATGGTATCAGAGCTGAGGCTTTGAGTTTATAGCTGATTGTGGGGACAGCAATAGTGTTGAGTTGTTGGGCAAGGGTTATTGCTGTGTTTTTTAACAACTTGTGTGTTGGAAAAACCTTATCTGGATGTGACTTGCACGTGCTGTGCGAGGAGTTGGAAAAGTCAGATTCCAACTTAGTCATGGAGGATACCTTGATCAGGATGGGTTCCTCTTTGTTCCAGGGATGAGGGTAAACTTGCTCTTGGTCTCAGCCCCTGGAAGATGCAGGATATTCGACATTGTTCCGGAGGGGACATGTGTACATTTTTCTAGATAGAGATGATTTGGGACATGTTTATATATTCTCGGAGAGAGCAGGACTGATTGATCCACAGTTGATTGGTGATCGGTTCGGTGAGCTGTACAAGTTCAGTGCACATCTCATGGTTGATGATTCAGACAAGGAGCAGGAGGCTCCTGAGACTGCAGTGGTGCCAAGGGTATAGTCTCAAGTTCTGATGGAAGAGAGGGAGTCTCTTCTGAGTACTGGCAGGAGGCTCAGCTAGCATGAGCGAACCAATGCTCAAGAGTGGGGATTTGATTCTCTTAGGAGCTCAGGGTTCAGGGTGGCTGCGAGAAGGTTGTCTTCAGATTCGAGTTCAGTTCAGGTTGTAGCATTGGTTCCAGGTTCAGAGGGAGCTCCTACAGCAAACAATGTGATGGATTTGAGGACAGGCCATGTTGATGATGGCAGTGAGTACCTCCCTCGCTAAGAGGGAGTGTTAGAGTTTTAGCTCTGGAGGCACTCCGCATGTTTTTGTCTTGTATGTGGACATCACCATGCACTAGCTAAGATACTTTACTTTGTAATGTTGTTTTATAAAGTATAAAGTGACTCTTATGTAAATGGGACTTTTTATAAAGTATTCCCTTGTTTTAATTTTATAAAGTGACTTTATGATAAAGTGCACTTAGTTCATAAAGTAAATGTGACTTTATTAAAAATTAAATGTAACCACTTTTGGGGGGAAAGTTTCTCAACCCTTGATCTTGAAAAAACAAGATTTAATCTTGGCCTTTGGATTTAGGGATTGGGAAGGTGAAAAGTCACTCTCAAGGAGAGCCTAGGGTAGTGTGCAAGACAAGTTGAAGGAAATCATTTCCAAGAGTGAGCATTTGGCTGAGTTATTTGCAGAGAGAGAGGGAGCTGCAATTTTTCTCAAGTAGGCACGAATCCCAAGGATAATTTTTTTTCTGAAGAGGGCACGAATCCCAAGGAGTTTGGCAGTTTTCAAGGCATTTACTTTCAGCTAAATTGTATTGTTTCATACAGTCCGTATGTTACAGCAGTGGCACATTTTTCGAGGAAAAATTTCTAGGCACGATTTCCGAGGAGAAGCGAAAAAAAATTTCAAGCTCAAAAATCCGTACTGTCCGTACATTTTGCTTGTGGCACGAAAATCAAGGTGGGCACAAAATTCGAGAAATTTGGTACAGTCATTAATGCTTAAATAAATGTTGTTGTAAATTATTTCTCTGCCTGATAAATGTACAATAAAATTCTCTTGGACTGGTTTTCCTCGGGGTGGGGTTTTTCCAGGGTCACATTGACAAAAAATCTACTGTTTTATGAGATTATCAGTCTGTTTTTTTTAATGTGTATTTCCGCTGCTACAGACTTAGTTTTTTTCAGTGTTTCAGCTTCAAGGTTGTTGGGTTTTATGCATGTGAAATATTTTTTACTTAATGACAGTAAAGTCTGAAATCTGGGTTTAACTAAGTGTTTGACAAAAGTCTGATTTTTTGTCAATATTTCTACATTTCGTGCTAGCCGGCACATTATAATTTTTGGCATCATGTAATTATGCATTTTAATTAAAATACCCACAACCAGCTATGTCAATGCAACCATAATGAAAAGGGCATGATTTTCCTAAGGAATAGGGAGGGAAATTATTTAAACCTTTGGGCCAATGGGGAAAAGCCAAATGTCAAAGGGACAACCCAGCAATCAGTCAATTACCCATTTTGTCTTTTTCCCCAATCATTAAGTTCTGCCAGAATGTGGTTGAGTTAGTTATTGCATGGGGATGGGAAGAGTATGGGTAGCAATTTCGAATTTGGGGGAAAACCCATTTTTGGAGAAAATCAATTTTGACTTTTGGAGCAAGAAAGCACCCAAAAATGCATGCCCATTTTCCCATACACCCACCTTCTTCATTTGTTCACGTAAAGAAGCTTAGGAGCTGTTTTTACCTCCACGATTTTGCTGGTTGTGTGTTCTTCCTTCACAATTTGGGCTCCTGGACGTTTTTATCATTAACATTCACCCACGTTGGGGCTTCCTCAAGCGGCTAGGAAGTTGTTGTGTGTGAAATCCACGATTTTGGATTTGCTGTGTATTTCTTCCTCTCGTGGACAGTTGTTTTTCATTTTGCTGGAGTCTGAGAATTTCATTTTTGTGATGTTCTTGTGGTTGGGTTCTTCTCCAATGTTTTCTGTTGCATTTTCCCAATGTTTACCAAGCTGAAAATCGTTTTTGTGTTGCCCAATGATTTTGAGGAGATACCACATCCTCTTGAGTGTTGTTGATGAATTCGTTTTTGGCCACGTTAGGGCCAAAACGTCCCTGGGATACGGCCTGCTGTTAGTGGGTTGTTCTTACCCTCCATGGAAATTAATTCTGTGGCTGAAGTGTTCTCATCTACCCAGAAATGGTGTATATCGCTGTGTATGCAATTGGTCTTTGGACTGTGTAGGAGTGGAAAGGAGTCTGCTTGAAAAACCTAGCGTTTTGTAGGAGCCTCATAGACAGAGCTAGAGGGTTGATTCTCTTCTCTACACCCCCTGAATAGCACTGGAAGGGAAGTCATGTCCTCAGGGACTGTGCAGCAGAGAAGGGAATGATTCCTTGTGTTGGGTGTGTGTGGATGTCTTAGGACTCAAGCTAGTTCTGGTGAAGGCATCCTTAGCTCTTTAGTGAGCTCACTAGCTTAGCAAACAGTGCTTCCATCTCCTAATAACCTGATAACCCAACTTTTTGGCTTGGTTATGTGTTGTTGTGTACTCTCAGTTTGATAAACCCAACCGTGTTGGCTTGACTGACTTGTGATATATCTTTGGCTATGCGTGAGCCTGCTTAGTTTCCTTATTCCTTGGGGAATCATGCCCAGCTCGGGGGTGGCAGTGTGGCTGAGAGATTAAGGATCCCACTGTCCTATGGTTGGGTGGAACGTTGCAGCGACATAGCTGGTTGTGGGCGTCCTTCTTCATAACATAAGTATTTTTGTGTAATCACCCATGCAATTGTTTTGTTTATGTAAATTATGAGGAACATGTAAAATGTGTTGAATGCTTGAACTAAACGTAATTTGCTTCCACTGAATGTTAATTATTTATGCATCTGTGTATCTTGAGTTCAATGCAATTTATTTTACGTTTTATGGGGCTAGTTTCCCGGTTAGTTAGCAGCATAGGTAGCGTCCTCTTTGCCGGTCGGAGGGTCGGGGACGTTACAGGATTTGTTGGTTCTTCCCAATAATGATGATAAAGTTCCAAAGGGAGAGAAACAAACGAGCCTTGCAATTTTTATTCTTTAGGAAGATCGTCTGGTATATCATTATTCGAAAATTAGGGTTAATCATGGTCAGATTGTGTAATGGATGTTGGAGGTGATTGAGGAAGCAAATTTGAAAATTTTTGGCTTTATTTTTTCTTGATTACAAATGAGAAACCATGTCCCAAGTTTCAATTAGAAGATGAAATAAGTGCATTTTTTGGCTTTGAAGTGTGCATGATTGGTTGCAGTGGAGGATTGACTATGTTGATTTTTCTCATGTCATTGATCACCTAAATGATGGTTACATTGGGAATTTGAGTATAATAATTGATCATGTTGGTTGTGACTAACACTTGGAAATAAGGGCCACCACACCCATATAAAAAAAATGAAGAATTTCAGACACATTTTCTAGGTTTTGCGTAATAGTTTAATCATGTCATTTTCATATTTTAGTTTGCTTGTTTTTCATGATTTTGGACAGTAAATAGTTTTATGATTTTTTCTTTCTTACAGTCCATAATTCAGTCCTAGATAGTGGTTGTTGATTTCCCATGTTTATATCAACATTTTTTCCTTGTTTTTCTTGCTTAAAAAGAGTCTCTATGAGGTTGGTTTCTTTGTTTGTTTTTTGTCACTTTGCACTGATGTTATTGTTGTCCATTGTCGATATTGAGTCATACTTTTGTACTTTTAGAAGTATTTTGTACTTATGCCTAGGTCAAGTCTGGATGAGGATGATTTCTCTTGGCCTTGTGAAGCATTGAGTCTATTAGGATGGTAGAGTTGAAGAGACAATAGGAAGAGTCTTGAGTCATCTCATTGTTTGTCTCTTTAGTCTTTTCATTTAAGTTATGTATCCAAAGTAGGCTTCTCATCCAACATTAGGGATATTGCACCACACGATTGTATTATATATGTTTTGCTTTGTGTTGAGGGATAGTTTCTTACCATTTCTTTCCTCTTAGCAAGTCATTCCTCATTGACTCCAACACACTATCTGGGGAGTGGCCCAAAAATTGGAGCACCTTGGTGACTGTTAGCCTCATTGGCGACCATCCTGCACTTGACAGGGCTTATCATTATTGGGTCTTGATTGGGTGATCGTTTTCAGTGTTCGATTTCAAAACATCTTTCACATTGATAGGTTGTGCTTGTACCTTGGGACCTATTATCCTTATTGATGGGTATCGTCATGCTTGGAAGGTGTTTACATTATACACTTAACTAGGTGGATTTCCCTTGCATGTCGACTTCAGTTCACTTTTCTAGCAAGGGAAGTCATACTTTTCTGTGGTTGTAGGTTGAAATATTATATGACTTTCTTCTTTTCATTTCTTGATCAGTAGAGGGTCACATTTTTTTTTGACTCCATAGCCCATGGTGTAGGAATCATCAATATGCATGCCAGAGATATAGAGATTCATGGGATTCTCGACATCCCGCAAGGGGATCCCGTCCCTTCGAGTTGTTTTTGTTTTACTATATTTTGCTCCATAGCAATATGGATGGGTTAAGAGCCAACACACTCCATCAGGATGGTACTTAGACAACATCTCCAGAGACAGTTTGTTAGAGCCAAAGTTGGTTCACATTGAGTTTAAGTATATGATTGGTATGATGATGTTTCCTAGTACAAAGACTGATATTTTACAAGTTTCATTAGTTTTGAGAAGATACATAATTTTTAGGAAGTTTCCTATTTTTAGGAAATAAGATTCAAAGCTCTGCATGACAGAGATGATCACTTTTTTCATGCCCTTATGAGCTCAAGATTCCAATGAGAACCTTTCAAGCAACATGCAAGATACTTCATTTTTTACAGTCAGGTTTTGACTTGCATGGTGTTGCATGGCACATGCACAAACATGGATCACTTTTCATGTCAATATCTAGCACATGCACGACCATCCATCTCTTTGCATGGCATCTTTAGGTGCATTCGTGAACTTGCATAGCTTTGAGGAGAAAGAGGAAGTTAACTATAGTGTATGCATTGATCACTTGAGTCTCCAAGAGCGCATGCATGGATTTACTTCAGTTAGACATGACACATGCATGAGTCACTTGCTATGTCACATGGTTCGGGTTTGACAACAATGAAATTCAGTTTGAAATTGACTTTCTCAATAAAGTCTGGGATCAAGTTCGACATTAGGTTTGTCCATATACATTGTTTTTAATATATATATATATATATATATATATATATATATATATATATAAAGCTTATAAATTATATTTTATAAGACCTTGGGAAAACACAACTTACTCATTGAATAAAATTAACCCTTTTGATTAATATGTATAAGAAAATATCACCATCATGGAATTCATGAAGGTTGTCTCGGAAAAGATTACAACTACCCGTAAATATTAAAGTGTGTATGTCAGGAAAATATTACAACTGCTCGTAAAGGAATATCATGGTGGGAGAAATACAATCGACATTTTTTTAATAAAATAAGTCTTACAATTGCTCATAATATCGTTGTGGAAAGGGAGTCACACCCGTCCCTCACTAGTTGATGCCTATAATATCTTCAGGTAAAGAAACTTGTGCATCCCATCTCTCATAGGGATAATATACGCCATGATTGAGGAGCCGAGCGTATACACTGGATGAATTTAAATGCAAACCACAACGAATTAATTTATTTGGTTGAGGTTCACTGAATTTTGAACCTGGAGGTTCAAATTTGGTGAACCTTGTGACATAGGTCACTTGAGTGATCTAGAGCGCATGCATGGTTCACTTGAGTGGGTTGGCATCTACACGAGTTGAACAAAGACTTTAGTCAGTTAACGCATGCACCTACTTAGTGGATTAGAGTGAAGAGCCACCTCACCTCAGTATGCATGAGATTCTTTCACTTCATCGGAGTTCGACTCAAGAGTATCTTCACCTAACTCTGTGTTGGATACTTCACCCTCAATTTGACTAAAGCTAAGTGTGCCTTCTCCCTCTTTGCATGATAAGTGTGCCTCTTTCTCCATGAACTAATGCGCCCTCCCTCTTGACCTAAAATCATTATTCATTCTTTAAAAGGAAGAGGCGCATAAGCATTGGAGGTCGCATCTTTTTCAGCAGCAGGTCATTCTCTTATGCTATTTTTTCTCTTCTTTCTAAGTCCATACTTTTGTGCAGGGAACATCATTGTATCGGTTGTGTACTTGTCTCTTTGGCACAGTCGGCCTTTGGGTGATATTAAATAAAGTTTTGTTATGTTTATGTTGAGCTCACTAAGCCTTTTGGTATTTTTATGATTTATTGTGCAAATGCATGGAAGTTTTTAGCCTTTTACTTGGGAAAATATGCCATTTAAAAGCACATTTCTATCTTTATTTTTGATTTTTTATTGAGTTAGCATTGAAAGGGATCTCACACCATCATTTTAATTTGTTTACCGTGATCCTTTAAACTGCTAAATAGAAATCCAAAACACTTTTTTTCCTCGTTGTTCGTCATTTTTTATTACGTATTATAGGTTTCGGGACAACTTGGAAAGACTTAGTGTTTTTCCTCCTAAGTTTGACAAGCACTAGACCAAACATAGAGGAGTTTTGGCGGTGTCATTTTTGGGCATTTTATCCTACTACTTACATTATCTTAGCTACCGATTTTTGGGCATTTTATCCTACTACTTACATTACCTTAGCTACTAATTTTTAGACTTGTTCTCATCCTTTTGGAGTAACAAATAATGCCAACAAATTATCGTCATTGATGGGGATCATTGTCAGTTCTTGGCTTCCACAACGACATTGGTGAGATTTACCTTATTTTCTTTATATTTTCTTTTCACCTGGAAACTCAACTTTTGTAGGGTCTTATCAAGTTGGACAATCATAAGATATCTATGATTTGACCATGCATGAGGCATAGTTCTGGACCTTTAAAAACCTGAAATTCTATTCAGAACATGAAGGTAGACTTCCTAAGTCTCTTGGAAACACCGTAAGTGAAATAATCATGATTGATCATGGATGCCAAGTAGATAAAATGGATGCAAGATAAGGAAGCCTTCGTGGTGGAGTTATCTCACATTAAGAAAAACAAAGATGAAACTATACTTGCTTTCTATGGTCGTTTTACCCACACATCGAATAAGATTTATCTATCATTCAAAAGCAGTATTGTATTGATTTATGTCTTCGCTTTTGATCCATAATTTCATTCCCTCTTCTGGAATGAACAACCAACAACTATAGGGAATTATTTTGCATTTCCATAATAGTAAAGGAATCCCTTGCTTCTGAGAAGGCATATAATAATGGAAGTTGTGCATGTGATGAACTGCCAAATAATGACTCTTACATGGATGATTCCAAACCAGTTGTTGCACCTTTTGAACCACATGTATAACTCCATAAAGATGAAGAGGAAGATTCAAGTTTACAAATGGATTTGTTGGTTCTTCCCAATAATGACGATAAGGATCAAAAGGAAGATGAACAAATCAGCCCTGCAGGTTTTATTCTTTAGGAAGATCCTTTGGCAAATCATTGTTTGGATATCAGGGTCAATTATGTTCATTTTGAGTCATGATTATTGGAGGTGTTTGAGGAAGGAAATTTGAAAGTTTTTGGCCTTTTTGTTTTCTTCTTGATTACAAATGAGAAACCATGTCCCAAGTTTCAATTAAAGTATGCAATAAGTGCATTTTTTGTCTTTTAAGATTGCATGATTGGTTGCACAACATAGTTGACTATGTTGGTTTTTCTTGCATTAGTGATCACCTAAATGCATAGTTACACTAGTCATTTAAGTATATTGATTGATCATGTCAGTTGTGACAAACAATCATAAATAAGGGCCACCGCATCCATATAAAAAAAGGAAGAATTTCAAACACATTTTCTAAGCTTTAGGTAAGTTTGATCAAGTCATTGTCCATATTTCAGTTTGTTGGTTTTTCATGATTTTGGATAGTAATTAGAGTCTTAGTTTGTTGATTTTTCCGTTCTTACAGTTCCTAATTTAATTCTAGATAGTGGTCGTTGATTTCCCTTGTTTATACCAATATTGTAGCCTTGTTTTTCTTGCTTAAGTGCCTAAATGAGGTTAGTGTTTTTTCACTTTGCATTGATGTTATTGCTATCCATTGTTGTAACACCCCAGTTTTGACCCCGTTTGCATTAAAAATGTATATGGTGTATATATTGTAATTAATCGTGGTGTGGAGCTAAAGGCAAAATCCCCACCATCGATTTAGCATTTAATGTTTCGGCGATTAAAATCGTTACCGATGGTATTTTGTGCTAGCCGGCACATTATAATTTTAAATCATCATGTAAATATGCAATTTAATTAAAAACCCACAACCAGCTATGCCAATGCAACATTAAAGAGATGGGGGCATGATTTTCCTAAGGATAAGGGGGGGAAATATTTAACCTTTGGGGCCAATGGGGAAAAGCCAAATGTCAATGGGAGAACCCATCAAGCAGTCAACTACCTTTCTTGTCTCATTTACCCAATCATTTAATTCTGCCAGAAATTGGTTGAAGTAGTTCATGGGGATGGGAAGAGTATGGGTAGGAGATTCGAATTTGGGGAAAACCCATTTTTGGGGAAAATCAATTTTGACTTTTGGGGCAAGAAAACACCTAAAATGCATGCCCATTTGGCCATACACCCACGTTATTCATTTTTCCTCACGCAGGGAAGCTTGGGAGCTGTTTTTACCTCCACAATTTTGTCTATGGTATGTTCTCCTTCACGATTTGGGCTCCTGGGCATTTTTCCTCATCATCATTCACCCACGTTGGGGCCCTCTCAAGTGGCTGGAAATTGTCTGTGTGTGAATTTTGTTTTTGGGTTGTTGTGTGTGTGTTTTTCCCTCACGTGGGCAGTCATTTCTTCATTCTCCTGGGTTGTGGATTCATTTTTTGTAATGATATGTGGTTGGGTTTCTTTCCCCAACGTTTTTGTTGCATTTTCCCCACCGATTGCCAAGCTAAAAATCGTTTTTGAATTGCCCAACAATTTGGAAGAGAGACCACGTTCTCTTGGTTGTGTTTGAATTTGTTTTTGGCCACCTTAGGGCCAAAACGTCCTTGGGAAATCAAATTGTTGTTGAGGGTTGTTCTTACCCTCCTTGGCAATTCATTTTGTTGCCGAACTTTTTCCTCAACCCAGAAAGTGTGTATATTGTTGTGTATGCAATTGGTTTTTGGACTGTGTAGGAGTGGAAAGGAGTTTGCTTGACAAACCTAGTGTTTTGCAGGAGCCTCATAGACATAGATAGAGGGATGGCTCTCTTCTCTATACCCCCCTGAATAGCACTGGAAGGGAAGTCATGGCCTGAGGGACTGTACAACAGAGAAGGGAATGATTCCTTATGTTGGGTGTGTGTGGATGTCTTAGGAGTCAAGCTAGTTCTAGTGTAGGCATCCTTAGCTCTGCAGTGAGCCCACTAGCTTAGCAGATAGTGCTTCCATCTCTTGATAACCGGATAAACCCAAATTGTTGGCTTGGTTATGTGTTGTTGTGTACTCTTGGCCTAATAAACCCAACCGTGTTGGCTTCGCTGAGTCTTGACATATCTTTGGCTATGTGTTAGCCTGCTTAGTTTCCTTATTCCTTGTGGGAATCATGCCCAGCTCAGGGGTGGCAGTGTTGATGAGAGATTAAAGAGCACACTGGCCTATGGTTGGGTGGAACGTTGCAGCGACATAGCTGGTTGCGGGGCATTCTTCTTCATAAGATAAGTATTCTTGTGTTTAAATCCCTGCAATTACATTTGATAATGAATTACAATGAACATGTTGAATGCTTGAATGTATGGTTTTGCTTCCGTTGTATGGTAATAATGTATGAATGTTTTAGTTCAAAGCATTTCAATTTTTATTATTATGTTCATGGGGCTAGTTGCCCGGGTAGATAGTATGTCGGTAGCGTCCTCTTCACCGATCGAAGGGTTGGGGACATTACAATTGTAAGTATTAAGTTTTAGAAATTTGTATATTTAACGGTATTTTGTACTTACGCCTATGTCAAGTACGGATGAGGATGGTTTCCCTTTCCCTTGTGAAGCATTGAATCTATTAGGATGGTAGAGTTGAAGAGACAATAGGAAGAGTCTTGAGTCATCTCATTGTCTGTCTCTTCAATCTTTTCATTTGAGTCATCTCTCCAAAGTTGGCTCCTCATCCAACATTAGGAATATGGAACCACACCATTGTACTATCTATGTTTTTCTCTATGCTCAGGGAGTGTTTCTTATCATTTCTTTCATCTTAGCAAGTCATTCCTCATCGACTGCAACACACTATTTGGGAAATGGCCTAGGAGTTCGAGCGCCTTGACGGTTGTTAGCCTCATTGGCGTCCATCTAGCACTTGACAGGGTTAACCATTATTGGGTCCTGATGAGGTGATCATTTTCAATCTTCAACTTTAGAACATCTTTCACATTGATAGCTTATACTAATACCTTGGAAACTACTATCCTTGTTGATGGGTATCCTAGTGGATGGAAGGTGTTTATATAATTTACATTTGACAATGTGGTTTTCCCTTTCAAGTTGACTTCAGTTCACTTTTCCAATAAGGGGAATCGTACTTTTTAATGGTACTTGCAGGTTGCGGTTGCAAATGGACATTATTCTATGGATTTTTTCTTTTCATTTCTTAATCAACAGAGGACCACAATTTTTTTGACTCCATAGCCCATGGTGTAGGAATCATTAATCTATAGGCTACATATTCGTGGGACCATCCATTGTTAACCCCTAGATTTTTCTCCATAGCAATCTGGATGGGTTAAGATCCAACACATTCCATTAGGTTGGTGCTTAGATAACATCTCGAGAGACATTTTGTTAGATCCAAATTTGGTTCCCATTGAGTTCGAGTATATGATTGGTACCATGATGCTTCTTGGTAAAGAAGAAGATATTTCATAAGTTGAATAAGTTTTGAGAAGATTTCTATATTTCAAGAAGTTTTCCTAGCTTTTAGAAAACAAGGTTTGGAGGTCGACATGATAGATATGATCACATTTTTCACATCCTTTCCAGCTCAAGATTCCAATGACACCCTTTCAGGAAACATGCAAAATAATTCATTTTTTTAAGTTAGGTTTTTTACTTGCATGGCGTTGCATGGAACATGCACAAACATGGGTCACTTTACATGTTAATATCTGGCACATGCACATACATGCATCAATTTGCATGGAAACTTTAGGTGCATGCCTGAACATGTATAGCTTTGAGGAGAAACAAGTAGTTAACTACAATGTATGCATGGATCACTTGAGTCTCTAGGAGCAAATGCATGGATTTACCTCAATTATACATGATGCATGCATGGACCACTGGATCTATTGGAGTGCATGCATGAGTCACTTGAGTGTACTAAGGAGCTTGCATGTTCACTTGAGTGTATTGACATCTACGTGATTTGAAAAAGGAATTAACTCAGTTAACTCTTGTGCCTCCTTAGTGGACTAGAGTGAGGAGCCATCTCACCTCAGTATGCATGAGATATTTTTACTTCATTAGAGTTCGACTCAAGAGTATCTTCACCTAACTTTGCATTGGATACTTCACCATCGATTTGACTAAAGCCAAGTGCGCCTTCTCCATCTTTGCATGACAAGTGCACCTCTAGTTCTAGCTTCCATACTCTTGCACAGGGAATGTTATTGTACCAGTTTTGTACTTGTCTCTTTGGTGCAATCATGATTTTGGTGATACATAATAATTTTTTTTATGCTTATGTTGAGTTCTTGAAGCTTGTCGATATTTTGATGATTTATTGTGCAAATGCATGGACGCTTTTAGCCTTTTACTTGGGAAAATATTCCATTTAGAAGCACATTTCTATCTTTATTTTTCATTATCTATTAAGATAACATTGAAAGGGATCTCGCACCACCATTTTAATTTATTCACCATAATCTTTTTGGTTGCTAAATAGAAATCCATAACACTTTTTTCCTCATTGTTTGTGGTTTTTTATTGCACACTATAGGTTTTAGGACAGCTTGGAAAGACTTAGGGAAACCCCCCCTGAGGTTGGCAAGCAAAAACCCAAACGAAGAGAAGTTTCGCCAGTGACATTTTGGGCATTTTATCCTACTACTTACACGATCTTAGCTATTGATTTTCATACTTGATTCTCACTCGTTTAGTGCAACAAATCATGCTAACAAATTTGCATCATTGATGGGTATAATCATCTGTTCTCGTCGTTCAAAATGACATTGGTGAGATTTACTTTATTTTCTTTATATTTTTTCATCTCACCTGGAAACTTCACTTTTGCAGTGTCTTATTAGGTGGGACAATTAGAAGATCTCTATGATTTAACCATGCATGAGGCACGGTTTTGGGCCTTAAAGAACTTGAAATTCTATTTCGAAACAGGAGGGTAGACCACTTTAGTCTCCTTTGGAAAATCCATAGGTGAAACAATTATGATCAATCATGGATGTTGAGTACATAAATTGGATGCAAGATAATGAATCCTTCGTGCTAGAGTTATTTCGCATTAAGAAAAGGAAAGATGAAACTATACATGTGTTTCATTGTCATTTTACCCATACATTGAATAAATTTTATCCATCATTCAAAAGCAATATTGTATTAGATTATGCCTTCGCTTTTGATCCAAAATTATGTTCCCTCTTATGGAATTAATGGCCAACAAGTATAGGGAAATATTCTTGCATTTCCTTGAGAGTAGATGAATCCTTTTCTTCTAAGAAGGAACATAATAATGAAAGTTGTTCATAGCATGAACTACCAAACAATGTCTCTTACATGGATGATTCCAAACCAGTTATTGCATCTTTTTAACCACATACAAACTTCCATAAAGATGAAGAGGAAGAGGAAGAGTGAAAAATGGTTTTGTTGGTTTTTCCAATAAAGATGATTAAGTTCAAAAGAAAGATGAACAAATCAACCTTGCAGGTTTTATTCTTCAAGAAGATCCTCTGACAGATCATTGTTTGGATATCAGGGCCAGTCATGGTTCGATTAAGTCATGGATGATGGAGGTGTTTGAAGAAGCAAATTTGAAAAGATTTTGATTTTTTTTCTTGATTACAAATGAGGAACCATGCCCCAAGTTTCAATTAAAAGATGCAATAAGTGCATTTTTTTGTCTTTGAAGACTGCATGATTGGTTGCACTAGAGGGACGACTATGTTGATTTTTCTCATATCATTGATCACCTAAATGATGGTTACATTGGTCATTTGAGTATATTGATTGATCATGTCAGTTGTCACAAATACTAAAAAATAAGGGCCACCAAGCCCATATAAAAAAAGGGAAAAAAATAGACACATTTTCTAGGTATTGGGTAGTGGTTTGATCATGCCATTTTCGTAATTCAATTTGTTTGTTTTTCAATATTTTGGACAGTCATTAAAGTCTTAGTTTGTTGATTTTTCCATTCTTACAATTCATAATATAGTCCTAGATAGTGGTCATTGATTTCTCATGTTTATATCATCATTTTAGTCTTGTTTTTCTTGCTTAATAAGTGCCTTAAAGAGGATGCCCTGTTTAATTTTTTTGTCACTTTGCATTGATGTTATGGCTATCCATTGTCAATATTGAGTCAAACTTTTGTACCTTCAGAAGTATTTTATACTTATGCCTAGGTCAAGTCTGGATGATGATAGTTTCCCTTTCCCTTGTGAAGCATTAAGTCTATTAGGATGGTAGAGTTGAAAAGACAATAGGAATAGTCTTGAGTCATCTCATTGTTTGTCTCTTCAGTCTTTTCATTTAAGTCATGTCTCCAAATTCGGCTCCTCATCTAACATTAGGAATATGGCACCACACCATTGTACTATATATGTTTTGATCTATGCTGATGAAGAATTTATTATCATTTCTTTCCTCTTAGAAAGTCATTCCTCATTAACTCCAACACACCATTTCGGGGAGTAGCCCAAAAGTTGGAGAACCTTGATGATCGTTAGCCTCATTGGTGGCCATATCGCACTTGATAAGGCTAATCATTATTGGGTCCTGATTGGTTGATCATTTTCACCGTTTGACTTTAGAACATATTTCACATTGATAGGTTCTGCTCATACCTTGCAACCTATGGACTTATTGATGGGTATCCTCATGCCGAGAATGTGTTTACATTATTGACATTTGACCAGGTGGTTTTCCCTTGCATGTCAACTTCAGTTAAATTTTTTTAGGAAGGGGAATTGTACTTTTTGGTGGTTGTAGGTTGTGGTTGTGGTTGCAAATGAAAATTATTATATGACTTTGTTCTTCTCATTTCTAGATTAACATAGGGTCACATATTTTTTGATTTCATAGCCCATGGTGTAGGGATCATTAATCTACAGTCCAGGGAGATAGAGATTCATGGAATTCTAGACATCTTGCAGGGGTATCCCATCCCCTTGAGCTACCATTGTCAACCCTTGGATTTTTCTCCATAACAATCTAGATGGGTTAAGAGCCAACACATTTTATTAGAATGGTACTTAGACATCATCTCCAAAGACAATTTGTTAGAGCCAAAGTTGGTTCCCATTGAGTTCGTTTTGGGTATGTGTTATATTCTTTGCATGTGTGTGGGGGGTTACACCTGTTAGAGCTAGCACATTCCATTAGGATGGTAATTAGACATCATCTCCAAAGAAAATATGTTAGAGCCAAAGTTGGTTCCCATTGAGTTTGTGTTGGGTATGTGTTATATTCTTTGCATGTGTGTGGGGGGTTACACCTATTAGTGGCTCACCTAACGATTAATCTCGGTTAAGGGGTTGTGTTTTATTTCTAATCTAGGTTAACATATTATGGTATTGGATGTTGCGGAAAACCTATATTTTGTATTGTTAGTGATTCATAATGTTAATGAGAAAATACGTGTGGCTTCAAGGTTTGTTGGTTTTCTTAGTTAATGGTTTTCAGGGTAAATATCTTTGTCTTTTGTGTGAATGTTGTGGTGTAATCTCTATTTTGTTTAAATCAATATGCATTCTTTGCTTCTCTACACAGGTTTAAAACTTACATGTGGTATCAGAGCTCGATTATTGGCATCATGGGGACGCCTTTGTTGTTGAGGGTTCAACGCGGTTGATAGATATTGGGTCTGTGATAAACCCGGGTTTAGTGGAATCTTTGTAGCGTTGATTTGTGCATTGGAAGATAATGGCGAGTAGTTCGAGAATTGAGATCGAGAAATTTAAAGGCTAGAACTTTGAGTTATGGAAGCTCAAAATAGAGGATCTTCTTGTAGATTGGGAATAGTGGATTGTTATGGATCCAGGTACACAACCCATTGGAATGTCGAAAGAAGATTGAGAGAAAGAAGAAAGAAAGGAAAGGAGTACAATCTGACTATGCTTATCAGACTCTGTGTTGTTGAACGTATCGAGAGACGATAGCGTGATAAGGATTTGGACGAAGTCAGGGAGTTTACATCAATCAAAATCCCTTGTAAACAAGTTGTTTCTGCAAAAGAAAATGTATTATCTCAGAATGGATGATAATGACACAGTGGCATAGCATATGAATGTCTACAATACTCTGGTAAGTCAAATAACCTCTGTTGGCATTAAAATGGCTGAAGAAAATCTATTACATTATTGTGTTCTTTGATAGATTCCGGGGACAACCTAATTGTGGCAATAAGTAGTTCTAATCAAGTGACCTTAAAATTTGATGAAATAGTATCATCCCTGCTATCAAAAGAGATGAGGAAAAAATGAATGGATACTCATAGCATGGATTCCTTTTCTATGAGAGGTCTCCCCTAGGAGAGAAACCAAAATAAGGAATTTAGGGGGGATCTAAATCTAAGGGTAGATCTAAATCACCAGGAAAAGGTATAAGGAAGTGTTGGAGATGCGGTAAATATGGGAACTATAAAAATTATTGTAGATCTAATAATGTTGAGAAAGAAAAGGAATTTAAGGATACCCCTTCTACATAGGAAAATACCTCCTCAAAATAAGGAGGGGATGTGTACCTAGCTTCAACAGCTAATCATTTTGAACAAAAGTACAATGGAGGAGATGTGTACTTGGGAGATGATTCACCAACCAATATCATTGGACGTGGTAGAGTCAAATTGGAATACAAGGATGGAAGGATTAGAGATCTCCCTAGAGTACTACACATTCCAAATTTGGTGAGAAACTTGATATCTGTCGAAAAGATGGATGTTTGTGGATGTAAAGACTGTGTGTGGAGATGGTGGCTGCAAAATTGTTCAAGGATCAATGGTATTGATTAGGGGAGTTCGGTAAGGAACTCTATACAAACTATTGGGAAGAACCATCATTGATAATGTAATAGTTATGTTGTGTCTAAGGGAGGAGGTAAAGATTAAAGAACCCTGACTTCATCAGGAGGAAAGACAATGCTATGACATCAAAGATTGGGGCATATTGAAGAAAAGGGACTTCGAGCATTACAAGGTAAAGGTATTGTTGAAGGTATGACTGATTGCACTCTGGATTTTGATTTATGTACATTGCGTATATGGAAAACATAACTGAGTAAGATTTGCATATGGTGCTACAAGAGCAAAGGGAATTTTAGAGTAAATACATAGTGATGTGTTTGGACCTGTTCTTGTTTCATAATTAAGGAAACATGTGTATTATGTTTCATTTATTGATAATTTCTCAAGGAACACGTGTATTTATTTCCTTTGAAATAAATATGAAGTATTTTCTAAGTTTAAAGAATTTAGGGCTCTTGTAGAGAATCAAAGAGAAGAAAGTAAAGGTGTTGAGGACAGATAACGGTGGGGAATTTTGCGGGAATAAAATCGAGGGCAGAAGACTACTCCATACACACCTCAACAGAATGGTGTTTCCGAAAGGATGAATAGAACATTTATGGAAAAGGCAAGGAGCATGCTAAGCACTAACAAGATAGGACAATAATTCTGGGCAGAGGTAGTGGAGATAACATGTTACTTGGTAAATTGATCACCTACATTAGCATCGGTTGAAAAAACTCCACAAGAGGTATGGAATGGTAAGAAACCCTTTATTAAGCATCTGAAATTTTTTGGTTGTGATGCTTATGTGCATGTTCCAATGGAGAAAAGGAACAAGTTGGATAACAAAGATGAAAAATTTGTCTTTATTGTCTATAAAGATGGTATGAAATATTTTAAGCTTTGGAATCTTGTAACTAAGAAGACTATTTATAGTTGAGATGTTGTGTTTAGAGAGGTCAAAGAAGTCCCCCAAACAGGAAGTGACTCCAATGGAAAAGGAACCAGAGAAAATAGAGTTTGAGTTAGAAGATGAAGAATTTGACTCAACAGAAGAAACTGAATAAGAAGAAGAAGAACCCGATACCCCAATTTTGAGGAGATCATCTCGAGAAAGAAGGAATCCAGAAAGGTATTTCCCTCATGTTTTTGGTCTAATTTTTCGTTATTTATTACTGATAATGATCCTAAAAATGTGAAGGAAGTTGTTGATTTAGAAGATAGTAATCTCTGGAAGAAGGCCGTGGTTGAAGAAATTGATGCCTTGGACAAAAATGAAGCTTGGGATTTAGTTCAGTTACCAGCTGGAAGAAAATTCATTGGTAGAAAATGGTTGTTTAAAAAAAAGTTGAATGCAGAAGGTAAAGTGGAGAAGTACAAAGCCCGCATGGTAACAAAGGGATATTCTCAAGTAGAGGTAGCTGATTTTGTTGAAATATTTTATCCATTTGTAAAATTAACTTCTATTAGATTCCTTCTTGGTATTGCTCATGCTTTTGATCTTGAAGTAGATCAGATGGATGTGAAGACGACGTTCTTACGTGGGGATCTTGAAGAAGAAATCTACATGAAGCAACTAGAAGGGCTCATAGTAAATGGAGGGAAAGAGCTGGCATATAAACTAAAGAAGTCCCTTTATGTTCTAAAGCAATATCCAAGGATGTGGTACCAAAAGTTTGACACATGCATACTTGGATTGGGGTTTGTGAGAATCAAGGTTGATCAATGTATATACTCCAAACAGGTTGGTGATCAATTCATTAACATAGTATTGTATGTTGATGACATGTTTCTAATTGGAAAAAACAAATATGTCACATTAGAGGAAATTTCAACTCAAAATGGGCCTCCTAAAAAAATTAATAAAATAATAGTTAAAATAATAAAATAATATTTATTAATTTTGGAGGAAGAAAAGAAAAAGACTACTTCTTTGTTTGTGTTTCCGACATATCTCCTTGTGTTTTTACTCAAATTTCGATCGGGAGAGCTCTTTGGATGCAGAATTAAATTCCACATCCAACGAGTACCCACTCGACATACTTTTGACAGACCCTGCTACCCCAAAAACAAGAAATACCTGAAAAAACGTGATGATGGAGAGCTCGTTGGATGCGAAATTAATTTCCGCATCCAACGAGTACCCACTCGGCATACTTTTGACGGACCCTGCTACCCCAAAAACAAGAAATACCTGGAAAAACATGATGATGATGTCATCATCACGTTTTTCCAGGTATTTCTTGTTTTT
>LPNX010137978.1:33960-92986 GCA_001517045.1 Pseudotsuga menziesii
CCGAGTGGGTACTCGTTAATTCCGCATCCAACGAGCTCTCCCGATCGAAATTTGAGTAAAAACACGGGGAGATATGTACATGGAATTTGAGTTAAAGTTAAAAGGCCCATTTTGAGTTGAAATTTCCTCTAATGTAAAGGAGGAAAAGTCTCAGCTATCCTCCAAATTTGGCATGAAGGATCTCGGTGCTGCAAACATCATATTATGAATGGAGATTAGAAGATATCGTGAAAACATGAAGATTTGGTTGAATCAAAGAAAATATGTTGAGACAGTACTACAACTATTTAACATGTAGGAAATTAATCCGGTGAAGGTCCCTATTCCTCTTGGTGTAAATTTATATGTAGAATAGTGTCCCAAGACATAAGAAGAAGAAGATATGTCATGACTTCCATATGCTAGTGTGGTTGGTAGTTTAATGTATACAATGGTCTGTACCAGATGAGATATTTCTCATGCAGTGGGAGTTTGAGTAGATATATGTCAAAAGCAAGGAAAGAGCATTGGATGGTTGGAAAGAGGGTCTTCATATATTTGTGTGGCACCACAGATTATGCACCAAGAAAGACCTACACCAGACAGAGTAATAGATGTACATGGATTTTTGATGCGAAATGGGCTAGAGATATTGATCGCAGAAGATCAAAAAGTGGGTATGTATTTAACCTATTTGGAGGAGCAAAAGGAAGGTTGTAGTTGCACTCTCAACTATAGAAATTGAATATATGGAAGCCACTCATGCAAGAAAAGAGGTTGTATGGTTGCATATATTGTGTCAAGGTGTAGGGTTTGTGAGAAAATATGTAAGGTTAGATTGTGACATCCAAAGTGCAATATTTATGGCAAAGAAACCTACTTATCATGCTAAGACAAAGCATATTGATATGCAATATCACTTTGTGAGAGATATGGTTGAAGACAAGAAGGTGTTGCTAGAGAAGGTTGACACCTTGAAGACTGTTACAGACTCATTACCAAATTATGTCAGTACTGAGAAGTTGTGTAGAGAATCTATGGGCATTGATGCCATACATATATGACCCTATGAGTACATGACTCATTGTTATGCAAAGAAAACAAGTGCGAGAATGTTGGGTATATGTTATATTCTTTGCATGTGTGTGGGAGGGTGTTTTTTACGATCCCCACCATCTAGTTCTCTAACATATAGGCTAGGTGTGTGTGTGTAGCGTTGGATTAGGAGGGGTAACAGGGTGTGTGCTGACACCCTCCACCTTCTGTGAAGCGGATATTGGAAATGGGCGGTAGTTCATTTCCAACACCTAAAATGGTTGTTTGCTCATTTCTGGTTACGAGCACACCAAGTTTGAAATTGTTTTGGCTATTTTCGACTATTTCTGGCATTTTTATAAAAAATATGTAATTTAATCTCGGTTGAGGGATTAGGGTCTAATTCTAACCTGGTTAACTGATTAGGGTATTGGATGTTGTGGAATACCTATATTTTGTATTGTGAGTGATTCATAATGATAATGAGAAAATAACAGGTGTGGCTCCAAGGTTTGTTGGTTTTCTCGGTTAAGGGTTTCCAGGGTAAATCTATGTGTATTGTGTGTGAATGTTGTGGTGTGATCTCTATTTTTCTTAAAAGAATTTGTATTCTTTGCTTCTCGGCACAGGTTTAAAACTTACAGTTTGATTATATGATTGGAATCGTGATATTTCTTGGTACAAAGACAAATATTTCACAAGTTTCATTAGATTCATATTTTTAATGAAGTTTTCTTATTTTTAGGATATAGGGTTAAGAGGTCTGCATGATAGAGATGATCACATTTTTTGCATCCTTGCGAGCTCAGTATTCTGATGAGACCCTTTCAAGAAACATGCAAGATACTTTATTTTTTATAGTTAGAGTTTCAAATTGTGTGGTGTTGCATGGCACACGCACGAACATGGATCACTTTGTATGTCAATATATAACACATGCATCACTTTGAATGGAAGCTTCAACTGCATCTGTGAACATGCATAGCTTTGAGGAGGTAGAGATAGTTAACTATAGTGCATGCATGGAACACTTGAATCTATGGGGCCACATGCATGGATTTACTTCAGCTAGACAAGATGCATGCATGGAACTCGAATCAAGATTATATTCACCTAACTTGCATTGGATACTTCACCCTCAATTTGAATAAAGCCAAGTGTGCCTTATCTTTGCATGACAAGTGCACATATCTTTCTCCTTGACCTAATGTGCCCTCCCTCTTGACCTAAAAGCATTATTCATGCTTTAAAAAGAGGAGGCACATAAGCTTTGGAGCTCATATATTTTTCAGCAAGAGTTCATTCTCTTCTATGATTTCTTCTCTTCTTTCTAGCTTCCATAGTCTTGTCCAAGGAACGTCATTGTATCGATATTGTACTTGTCTCTTTGGCACAATCAACCTTTTGGTGATACATAATAAAGTTTTGCAATGCTTATGTTAAGCTCTTGAAGCTTGTTGCTATTTTGATGATTTATTGTGCAAATGCATGGAAGTTTTTAACCTTTTACTTGGGAAAATATTTCATTCAGAAGCACATTTCTATCTTTATTTTTCATTTTCTATTGAGCTAACATTTAAAAGGATCTTGCAACATCATTTTAATTTGTTTACTATGATCTTTTTTGGCTACTAAATAGTAATCCAAAACTCTTTCTTTCCTTGTTGTTCATTGTATTTTTATTGCTGATTATAGGTTTTAAGACAACTTGGAAAGACTTAGGGACACCCCTCTAAGGTTGGCAAGAACTATCCCAAATGGAAAGGAGTTTTGTTGGTGACATTTTGATCATTTTATCCTACTACTTTCACAAGCTTAACTATTGATTTTCAGACTTATTATCTTCATTTGGTGTCACAAGTCATGCTAAAATGTATCATATTTGGTTGAATTCCCTTTTTGTTTCTCTCTTATGGCATGTGTGGTGGCATTTGTGGATGGTAGAAGGGGTTGTCTCGTTCCTCTTGTTTTGGTTATCTATTGTGGACACTTGTTCTTGATTTGAAGGCTACTATTTTTTATTTATGGTCTCTTTGGTTCATATATTGATGAGCTCACATGGAAGTTGGATTTTGGTTGTTATGTGGGCATTCATTGTACATATGTTGAGGTTGTTCCCCACTTGATGGAGTATTTCACATATATATATATATATATATATATATTTGTTGTTTAAGGGTTTGACCCCTTGATGTATGAAAGCAACCTCTTGCACTTGTTGACTTGTTTTACATTCATTAGTTTTCTCTCGATGAGCACCAACCCTTTAGAGAATTGTTTACAGACTCATCTAGGTTATTTTTTATGGGACATTTTTGGAGGGATGTCCTAGCTTTGGGAGCATTTATCTTTTGACTTCTTTCCAAAAATGTTGCCATCTCAATGCCATTAACGCATAGTGGCTACGATATTTCCTATAAGTGGTTATAATATAAATTTTGATAAATATTGAGGAATTTGTCATTTCTAGAGCTGTCATTTAAAAAGTTGCACCATATTTTTTCCACAAATGCATTTTTTAGCCTTTTCATGGAGAGCATTCACCTTATTTGAAGAAGTTCTTAACCTTTTGAGGCCTTTTTCTTGGAGCACTACATTTGGAGAGCCTTTGGAGGCTAGGTTTGACTTCTTCTAGTCATCACTCACCCTCATTTGATGGATACATCCCCTTCTTGGGAGTTCCCTCTCTTAGATATTGTACTTGTGCCTTTACCATCTTATTTCATGGATGTTGTTAAAGTTTTTTGGAGTGTTTATAATTTTTTGCTCCATCCTAGGATAGATCTATGGTTTTAACCTAATTTATTAATATTTTATTGTAAAATGAGATAGAAATACAACCTACACAAGGGTTGGCTCTTCAACTCATTTCTCATGTTTGGATTAGGGAAGAAATCCCACTAGACTTAATGAATTATCTCTTGGTTCTTATGGATGGTTGAGGCCAACACTCTATTGAAGGCTTCTTATTTTGTATGCTTCGTGTGATCGATGGACCTTTAAATTGTCAATTATTTAGCGGTAATAAATAATAGGATCTCTATCAATTATGTGGTTTCTTTCAATTGGAGTGTAGTTTAGGTGCCCGTCTTCTTATCTATATCATGTGTTTCTTGATGCCTTCATTGATAGTTTTCCTCCTTGAATTCCATTTGAATTTTTTGCTCTAGAACTTTCCCTTTGATTGATATTGAAATCAATCCAACCATTAGAGAGCAACTAAGTTGTGTGCTACAACTCCAGACCTTTATAATATTTCCTATGGTACCCTCATAAGATTCTTGGTTGACCCCATTTTCCCATTTGATAAGACACTAGTCTCTAATCCCTTCACCTCCTTTTATAGTTTTCTTTACATAAAAACATTAGAGGAAATTTCAACTCAAAATGGGCCTCCTAAAATGAACTATTAAAATAATAGTTAAAATAATAAAATAATATTTATTAATTTTGGAGGAAGAAAAGAAAAAAACTACTTTTTTGTTTGTATTTTTGACATATCTCCCCGTGTTTTTACTCAAATTTCGATCGGGAGAGCTCGTTGATGTCATCATTCTGTTTTTTCAGGTATTTCTTGTTTTTGGGGTAGCGGGGTCCGTCAAAAGTATGCCGAGTGGGTACTCATTGGATGCAGAATTTAATTCCGCATCCAACGAGCTCTCCCGATCGAAATTTGAGTAAAAACACGGGGAGATATGTCAAAAATACAAACAAAAAAAGTAGTTTTTTTTATGATACCTATCCCCAAATTTATATTAAAAAAGTGTTTAAGACCTATACGGTATTTCAAATTTAAAGCAATTTCATTGGCTAACACATGATGACATGGAATTTGAATAAAAGTTAAAAGGCCCATTTTGAGTTGAAATTTCCTCTAATGCACCTTGTTTTTCTAGGGTTACTCTTCAAATTCACCTTGTGTTTCATTTCTAAACTCTAGTGGGGACTCCTCCCTTGAGCTAGAGAAGAGATAACTAAAAGAGCATAAGAGGGTTAGGTGAGGTGATATTTCCCCCATTCTTTACCCATAATCCATCATTGATGTAGGGATTTAATATCAAGATGGGGGTTTATGTTATAAAATTCCCAACAAGCGAGCCTTTAACCTTTCAAAGAATCTACGTACAATGCATGATCTTCAAAGAGAGATAATATGACCTATATATAGGCATGGGAAGCAAAGGGGTTGTTTTGATCTTCTCTAAACAATCAATAATCTTAAAAAACCATCATTAGATACCCACTACGATATTGCAAAAATGTTGTGACGACAACCATTAACTTACAATCTCTAAAATCAATGAAAGATGGAGACTATAGAGATGTTGTTGCTCTATATGATAAAGAGAATGAAGCCAAACAATAAAAAAAAAGGCTACAATATAGATTGTGTCTTCCATTAAAATAACCAAGCAACCATTAAAACATAGGGTAGTTTTCGTTAAAACATAAATGCAAAATTAACGCAACAATAACACAACATAAAGAAGAAATCCAACACACATGAACACAATATTTACCTTGGAAACCCAAACAAGAAAGCCAACATTCAATGGTTGCCTGGTTCTCTATTTTGATAATCGCTAGTTACAATGCAGTTCATGGCCCTCTTAGCTTCCTCCTCTCTTTGGATAACAAAATGTGAAAATCCCTTAAAGAAACAAATTACAAGATCTTATAAGAGATATAGGGGGTAATGGGAAGGCCAAAAGGTTGACCTTTCTATTCCCATTCCTCTCTCTATTTCCCTCTCCTATTTCCATTTTTTAGTTTTATTTAATTCTTTTCCTCTCTTTTGTGTCATTAGTATTTAATATTTGCATTTCCCTTTATGTTTTTTTCTACCCTCATCAATTGTCAATATACATTCAAGTATTGAGTCTTATAACCATTGGTTGTTTAGATCCATTTTGAATCATACCTCTCCATCGAGAATTTTTTTGTTCTCCAAATTTTAAGAGGACCAATCTAGATCAATGTGCCTTCTGTGTTTTTCTATGGAACATGGCTCTAACTTTGTCTCCTTGCTACAAATTTGATTCTAGGATTTGGCTCCAGATCCAGTTCCCAACTCACTTATTCTTGCATTGTAGAAGTCTATTGATTGGCTCCTAACTCTAAACAATATTCATATTTGAAGTCTTCTATTAGAATTCACTTCTATCTCCAATGTGCAAGTTTCTTGCCTTCTTGGTCTTGGAGACGATCCATCTTGGTAGTCAATGAAGCCAAGTTGAATTATGGTATTCTTGTTCACTGTTGAATGTATGAATCACTCATTCGATAGTGAGATCCCAGAGATCAATGCCATCATACAACCAATCCACAAGAATAAGTGTTGACTTCCTTCTTCTGTTAGGATCAATTGATTTCCATCATATAAACAACTCTTTGATATTGCACATGCTTACCAGTGCTTTGTCTCTGCATCATTTCTCAAATGAACTCCTTGGTGTGCAATCAATTCTCATGAATTATCCAATATTTGGTTTTCTTTGGTGGATTCCATAGAGTTCCAAGGAACCTCCAAGGTCATTGATATCCACACACCAATTTTTGGTACATCTCTAGAAGGGAGTCTTCTTATGTTGTCACTGATTTCCATGAAAACTTGAAATCACTCTATGTCACATCATTTCCTGCAATATATTCACTCATTCTTAGTGATTGAAAGCAATTTTCTCCTAAAAATGTAAAAAATAAATAAAAGTTTGAAATAAGGAGGAGTTAGAGTGGTTTAGTAACCCCCCCCCCCCTTCGGTTGTAACTTCTTCCATCTGATGGAAACTTTCTTCACCGAGTATGAAACAAAGAGAGTTTGTCCATTTTGGGGGATCTTGGTGATAGTAAAGTTATTTTGGAGATTTTGTTCCTCATCTTATCTTCATTCCACTACCTTTTGTTGATAATTTGATCTTGTATCCCTATGTGCTGAGTTTGTTTCCCTTAAACATCCTCAACCTTTTATGCATGTAGAGATTAGGTAGGAGTTGTGGAAAAGGAAGAAAGAGTGACCTTGAGTCTCGGTTTTGACAAGGTTTTGGGCATAATCAAATATATAAGTATTGTATTGTTGTTGTTATTAATATAAATTGGATATCTGTCCCTTCCTACTTGCTGTCTCAAATTTGACTCACATATTTATTGTTCATCTATTTAATCCAATTTTGATTATGTATATTTATATATGGATTTCAATATTATTTTGTAGCCTATTTGTTTGAGAAGGGTTGTGAAGTTGTTTTGCAGGTCATTGGACAAATATCATGAGCAAATATTGGGAGCAAAGAAAGCTAGGATCAAACTACATAAATAAGGTACACTAGTTTTCTAACTCTTTAACTTTGAAATGGTTTCGTTTGGATTTCTTTAGTCAGGTATTTCTACATATCAACCTTAGATGTATGATTTAAATGACTTCAGTATGCTGATGACTTAACCCCGGTCATAGGATAGAATTATACTTAACAGAATTGGTGCCTCCATTGGGGATCCATCTGCTTAGGGTTTCTAGGTATTTTTCTCTAGTTTTTATTTTTATTTTTGTGAGTTTATTAAGCTTGTTTTTGGTTTTAGACCTTAATAGACCTTCCAAGCTGTGAGTTTGTTCAAGCTTATTTTATTTTTTTCAAAATACTCGGGATAAAATAGCTAGTTGCGGTATGTACAAGTGATTTTTCTTAGAAATGTGTGTAGGGATCTATACATTCGCTATTTAATTGCTTCCTTATCTATGCACATACATGATTTTCTTGGAGAGTAGGGGTTTTTACTGCTTACTAGGATTTTTTATTTTCCTGAGTTGTTTTGGAATTTTTGAAAGGCTTTGAGGTTCCTTTAGGTTTCTAAGAAGTTATTTGTGTGGTCTGTAACCAAAATTTATCATTTTGATTGTTATTCTTGAACAAAACTTGTCTATGAGAATGCATGCCCTAATCCTTTTATTTGTTGGTTTTGGAAGATGTGGAAGGTTCCTGACTATCTAAAATTTATAATGATTTCTGAGAGGTAGTGTAACTACCCTCTTAGTTCATTTTTAGTCGTTTCTTTTCAACTACTAGGGCATTTTAGTCTTTTTGAATAGTGTTTGTGATTTCTATTCTTTTCGATATTTGATTGGGATTCCTTTTTAAAGTGTTTATTGTTAGAGTTCTACTATGGATTTGCAAAGGTTTTTTATTTTATCCCCATGTTTAGTCTCAGTGTTCACTTTTGATTTTGGAGTGAAAAATGTTGAGAGGAGTCTATGATATACTAAGACCTCCTTTTTGCTTTTGTATCCATACTTTGATTGTCCCTTATAGTGAATGCTAATTGTTATTTTAGTGATTGTTTTAAGACCTTGATTGCACTGTTGGGAGAAATAATCAGGACTCCCCAAACCTTGAGTGGTAGTAGGCATGTTCGCTAGGTGGTGGCTAGAATCTATGTCATGTACTTTTCCTTGCTTTACTTACTTGGATGACTGAAAGGCCTTATGTTTGTGGCCACTTTCACTTGTGATTGATAGGGTGTCATAAGTGTCTGGCAGTGGTTTCTTTGTTTGATTATTCAAGACTAGTTTTCATTTCCCCTTTTGAAAAAATAAAAAATTGGCTCTTTTAAAAAACCAGTTCATGTTTGCATTGCAATCCTCTAATAGATTGGCATTTTGCAGTTAAAAAACAAAAACAAAATTGCATTTTTTCTTTTATTGTGAATATCAAATTGCATTAGAGTTCGTATTTGCATATTTTTCATCGTAGCACATAAACCATTATTTTCATTTGCCATAAAAGATTAAAAAAAATGCATTTGTACATTTTTGAAATATGCATTTGCATCTAAGTTGGTAGAATGCATTTAAAGCTTGCATTGTACATCCAAAAGACATTGAAAAATTGGAAACTGATTGAATTGGGTTTAGGTGCTCCATATCTTCATTGTGAAGAACAAAATGAATACATGTCACTTGAAATATCTTTAGTTGCATAATTTATTGCATCATGTTTCTTTAAAAGAGTGTAAATGAGTGATTCTTTACATTTAAAGGGTCTTTAGATGCACATTAATTTTCTTCATTGAAAGTCTAAAATTTAATAATTAACAAGCAAAAATAATTGAGATAGGCTACTAGGTTTTACTTTTTAGTGAGAAACACACCTAATAGTCTAGGATAGGATTTTGGATATAGGAGTTGAGAGTTACTTCTCCAATATCACATAAAACTGTGAGATCTAGGTGTCTTTCACAAGGGAGGAAATCTAGTTATCACAAAGGTGTACTAGACATATCTACTCAAACTAGATTCAAGCACGAGGTCGTGTGAGGTTACGTTGCAGAGAGATCCATCCAATTCGTAATCGAGAATCTACCAGAGACTTTACATGTACAAGGACTTTTCAAAACCACCTTAGGCCCCATGTGGTGCAGGTACTGTTGAGTTTTGGGCTTAGTTGCCATTCCCATACATACAACCTCGATCTATGACTGTCCCAGCATACAATAACTATGAATTGGTAACCATAGAATCTTGTCCTTAGGTTCATACACAAGTGCTAGTAGGGGATTTTTGGTGAGAACCTTTGACAAATTTTTTTACTAGAGCATTAATACCCTTGGAGGTTTTTTTCAAAGTTTATCTTGTAAAACACTTACACCAAGAAGGGAACATTTCCCAGCCTTAGTAACTGCTCTCATATCTTCACTAATTGGACTTGGGCCCTAATCATCCTAGGCTAATCTTCGAAAGACCATATACCTAAATCTTCAATGAATAATATTTGCAACAAAGTGCTTTTCATTGTAAGAGTTGTTTACTTGTTGTAATATTTTATGGACTTTCTAGTGATTGTTGTTTTATATTTTTAGATTTCCACCAATGCGCCTTCTATGCGCTACCATGGTTGATCAACATTTGCATAGTTATAGAAGAATTCAATGAAATTCTCTTTAATAGAAGAAATTCCCTTGCCTAGGAGAAGCTTGTATTATAACGATCCATTCCCCCAAAGAGGCAAAGGAATAAAACAAGGAACATCCTGATAAACAACAAATAGTAGAAAACACAACTAGTTCTATTGAGTCTAACTCCTCATTGGAAGGAGGAAATTTTAGCGATATTGAGGGGAAGTTAGATAAATATCCCCCAATTTTTTTCTTCTTAGTAGGATGAGACCTTATATCTTCCCTCTATTGAGGATCTCACAGATCCTTCAATTTTTTAAAATCCAACTCAATATCTGAATTCTAGCCAAGGAATGGATTTCGATATTCCTAGGCCAAGTAATCCATAATTTCAGTGGGATTACATGGAGAACACTGGTGAGGTTTCTTGCACTAGGGAGTTCACCCCCCAAGTTGACATTGTTCCTTTAGGAGGAGTTAGTGTATTAGGAAAATTAAGACTCTGCAAAAATCCATTATTAAGAACTTTGTCTTCGGTGCAACTCCTTGCATCCAACAAAATTGAAGCACTGTAAGTGCTCAAGGATGAAATATCGTCATGGTTTGGTTTGTGTGGTAAGTTTTGATTGTAGTGTTCTATTTCTGGGCCAATGCAAATATAAGAATAAACAACTATGAATATTTATTGAACCCAAGGCCCAAGCTTCTCAATCATTCAATGGAATAATAATTATGGTATCCTTTTATCATAATGACACTACTCCTTCACAAAGGAAATACTATTTTGCTACTTATAGAGGGTAACATTAATGGTTGGGTTGAGTGATGAAGTGCTAAGATTTAATTGAAAAATATATGGGTGTATCTCAAGAGTGCCACATGTCCTTAGTGCACATATACTCTCATTTAACAATATAATGATCTCTTTCAACCTTATGCAATTCCTATAAATAATTTAAAGGTTGATATGCAAAACACTATGAAGTTACCTATAGTCACTTGTACTTGAATAATTATTGTGTAGGATTGCATGCTATTGTCAAGTCCACTCAATAAAGATGCATGTCTCATACCATGCTTTCCTGTGTTGATTCCCAATTCCCATTTAACTTGAATATCCATTTATCGACAAGTATGCAATGGATAATGAGTAAACTTTACAAAATGTATGACATGAAAACCATTTAAATATGATTTATGATTTAAATGGTCTGTGTATGGAAAGGGAGATTGCCATAACCCCATTCTTTAATACACTTGACACCCATCCAAAAAGTATAACAATTTTAATGACCCTCATTAAACATGCATAAGATGAAGGTTAAACGAAACATGTGAGAATTGGTTTTCCTAAAAAAAAGGTGGTGAATTAGGCAATGTCACTCCATTTCAAGGAAATTAAAACCATAATATGTCCAAGGAAAGGAGGTTCCACAATCCCAACCCAATGCCTTATAGTAAATAACATGCCCCAGGTGATGAGAGTATCCTATGACAAGGGTTAATTCATCAACATACTAAGGTCATTTAAATCATACATATAAGGTTGATATGTAGACATACGTGACTAAAGAAATCCAAATGAAACCATTTCAAATTTAAAGACTTGGAAAACTAGTGTACCTTATTTATGTAGTTTGATCCCGGATTTCTTTTCTCCCAATATTTGCTCATGATCTTTTCCCAATGACCTGCAAAACAAATTCACAATCCTTCTCAAACAAATAGGCTACAAAATAATATTGAAACCCAAATATAAAGATACATAATCAAAACTTGATTAAATAGATGAACAATCAATATGTGAGGCAAATTTGAGACAACAAGTAGGAAGGGACATATATCCAATTTATATTAATAGCAATAACAATACAGTACATATATATTTGATTATTCCTTGAACTTTGTTGAAAATGGGACTCAAGGTCACTCTTGCTTCCTTTTCCACAACTCCTACCTAATCTCTATATGCATAAAAGGTTGAGAATGTTTGGGGGAAACAAACTCAACACATAGGGATACATGATCAAATGATCAACAAAAGGTAGTGGATTCAAGATAAGATGAGGAACAAAATATCCAATATAACTTTACCATCACCAAGCTCCCCAAAAATGGCCAAACTCTCTTTGTTTTATACTCAGTGAAGACGGTTTCCATCGGATGGTAGAAGTTACAACCGAAGGGGAGGAGTTACTAAACCACCCTAAATCCTTATTTCAAAATTTTATTTATTTTTTACATCTTTTAGGAGGAAATCGCTTTCACTGTCTAAGAATGATTGATTAAATTGCAGGAAATGATGTAATGATAGATTGATTTCAAGTTTTCATGGAAATCACTGACAACATAAAGGAAACTAATGATTAAATCCCATGGTGACTTATCTTTGGAAACGATTTTATGCTTATGTAACTTTTTGGAAAAAGATGGGGATAAAGTCCAAATGATTAGGGTCATAACAAATGAATCCAAATCAAATATCTTCCATCCATAATTGTCATTTTTTATGAATATGATTGTCATTCATGATAATAAATTAATTACAAAGGACAAGGATGACAAGATGATATGGCAATATATGACAAGGAAAAATATGACAATAGACAAGCATGACAAGTATGACAAGTGTTGGTAAGATGGACAAGAATAATGACTTGATGACATGGAAATCAGCGTATACTAGGTACCACAAATGACCCATTATGTGGACATTTGTTGGTTTCATGAAGTCATGAATACCACACTGTTGTGGATGGACATATGCTTGATTTATGATGATCCATGAGACCATGGACTTGACGATGTGCTCATTTGAAGGATCCTATACCGTGATGACATGTTTTTAATATTGAGTAAATTCTCTCAGAGATGCAAGTTAAGGCCAATGAACGGTTAACGTTGGAGAAGCCTTTAATTGAGTAAAATAAATTTAATGTGTGAGGGTTTGCAACAATACTAAACAACCTAATGTGGATAGTATTGTTATAAACATAGACTGGTCAGACTAATAAGCCTCATCTTACAAATTGGCTTCAAGGAAAAACAAAATATAATTAAATAATTTTTAAGACAAGTCAACTCCATAATACTATAATGGAAAATCAATATAAATACCCTATCACATGTTCTATTTGTTATAAGGATTTTTGTGTGAATAAATACCTGCTCTGATATTTTTTTCAGGTGAATAAAGTGGACTTATACAACCTCAAATCCGAGGGTCTCAACAGATGAAGGTTCACATAATTTTGGGTTAATTCTTGTGTTCTTTTGCTAAGTGACAGTCCCAAATTTCCTTCAGAGGAGAACAATCTTTTTGTTGTTGGGTGAACAGTTCCGTTTTTTAAAAGACAATCAAAGCATAACCTTGTTTTGGGTTCCTTCTCACAGTTTGAGGTCTAACCTCTTCCTTTTTCCATGGTCTAAATTTTTCCAGCATCATACATAGACCCGAATTTTCGATCAAGGCCTAAGGAGGATCAAACTTGGGGTAGATGAAGTTTTAAGTAGATACTTGAAAAGTCATGAGATGACTTTGATGAATTTTAGAATCTTTGATGAGCAGACTTGCATGAGCATACATTAATGATGACATGGCATGAACAAACCTTTGACATGTGGATAAGAAGCAATGAACCTTGGTAAATGGAACAACAGACCTGAGATGACAAAGTAGACATTATCACAGGATTATGATGACAAGTTAATGATCAGTTTGATGGATTGACATGCTTACTAGGAATTGGATAGATTGATGGATTATGACATGATAGGCTATTAGTGTTGATAAACAACAAACCCTAGATGACTAATAGACAACAACTTGAACTTGACATGATTGTGTTGAATCCTTTGATGACAGAAATACATGACCAGATGTGCATGAAACAAATCGATGAATGGTAATGATGACATGTACAGACCTATGATGAATTGGTTTGATGATTGGCTTGATTAGTTGACATATGTTTAATGGGCAGGTGACTTGGCATGATCAATGAACAACAGAAAGATGGCATGCCGTAGTTGAATGTGTGGCAGAAGTATGTGAAGGAAAGTTGGTTCTTGCAACCTCTTTCTTAGTTGGAACTAAGAAAAATCAAGCAGGGTATTGGCATAGAAGTTGGTGCTTCTCAGTTAGTTGAAGCTGATGTTGACCCCAAGGTGGTGTCCTTCAATGTAACCAATATCATATTTGTTATAATAAAGTTTACAAGTTCATCTTATGAAGTTTTTTGTGTTATCTATGTGATTGATTGATGTTGATATACTTATGATGATATTTGTTTAAGTAGTTCAATAAAGTTGAAATTGTCAAAAGTGTTGGCCCACCGATTCATCCCCCCCTCTCAGTGTGCGATTGTGTCTAACATTTGGTATCAGAGCAGGCCTTCAGCACAAGACTAACTAGCTTGAAGGAGATCGGTGGACACACAATGGATGCAAAGATAGAGTCCCCCAATAATGATGAAGTTTTATTATTACTTGATGTGACCAGTTACTTTAGATGCAGAAGGAAGATGGAAGCTTACTTGAAGGAATTTGGTGTATGGGAGATTGTTGTCAATCCACCTGCTCGATCCAACAAGAAGACAAAGTCAGATGCACATAAGGATTCCAAGAAGGAGAACACCATTGCTTTGAAGTTTCTTATGGATTGGCTCTCAAGCTCAGTCAGAGAGAGTGTAGGAGAACACTCTTTAGCCAAAGACGTTTGGTTCAAGATGGAAAGTGAGTATCAAGGAAGAAACCAAGATACAAAGATTGAAATAGAAGTCAAGTCTACTGAAGATGAAAATAAAGAAGAAAATGAAGAGCAAGCATCAGACACTAGTGAAGGTAAGAATCTTTCTGATGACATTTGCAGTGATTGTGATAACGTTGAAGATGATCTTGAAGATGCTAAGAAAGATGTCCTAACACACATTTTAGGAGATATTGATATTAGATACAATTTGAGACTTAAAAGAAATATTTTGGGGTCCTTTGAAAAGTGCCATGTGAAGTTTGTGGATATGCTCAAGAAACTTAGTATAAAAAAGACAAACCTTCAAGATGAGCTAGAAGACAGAAATGTTGACGTTGAAAGACTACAGCTTAATCTTATCAGTTAAGGAGAGTCTAGTAAAGACCAAGAAGAACTTGAAGAAACAAGGAAGGCATATGTTGAGTTGAAGACTCAACTAGAAGAAGCCAAAAGGACAGAGGAAGTCTTGAAGGAAAAATTGGATGAGAAGGACGAGAAATGTCAAAAGCTTGAGATGGAAGTAGTTGGTCTCAGAAAGACAAGTGAAAAGTCCAATGCATGTGTGAAGTTAAGGAACAAATCAATCATCTTGGATGAGATATTGGACTGCCAAAGATCACCTTTTGATAATTATCACCTTGGCTACAACTTGGAAAAAGAAAAGTACATAGCAGACACATGGACACCTAGAAAGTATGAAGCAGGTCCCTCATTCTCCAAAGATGAAAGCCAAGTTGCTCCTCATATACCTGCAAAAGACATCATAAATTTCGAAGGATATCAAGGACTTAGTTTGACTCCTTAGAGCAAGTTTAGAAAAGATACATCTTCAAAGTGGAATCATGCATCCAACTATGAATATATATTCAATGGTTATTTAATATTCATGTAATGGTTTTGGTCACAAGGCTATGGACTGTACATTCCATGGAAGAAGAAGTGTTGCAAGTCCCAATAACACAGTTAGATGCTGGACTTGTAATCATATTGGCCATGTTGCTGCAAATTGCCACACCATGAGATGCTACAACTGTAGTGGATTTGGTCATAAAGCTCAAAATTGTGCAATCCCAAGGAGACAATCCATGAAGAGTCCTTCATACACACCTGCAAGGAGAACCAATGAATCTTGGAAAACAAATTATGTAGGCAGATTTGAAGCTCAAAGGACAAGTGGTCACAACCAAGGACATTCCCAGGTATGGAAGAAAAAGAATGTTTTGCTAGATATGAATGAATTCAACTTGTCAAAGGAAGGTGGTGAACATACGACAAGCCAAAATTGAGGTCTTTCAAATACATTAATGCATCTTGAGTTCATGGATTTTGGAGGATGAACTCATAGGAAATTAGTGGTTACTCCAAGAACAGTAATAGGTCCAAGGATCATGGTCACGGATGACATGGTGATAGGGGGAGAAAAAAAAATCATGTGATCTAATGAAATCTCTCTAAATTGAAGAAAATGAAGTGAAGTGACCTAATGATGGTTGAAGGGATGCCCTTAATGCATGTTTACCCTTATGATAACTACAACATTCCTAAAAGTGCAAATGACTTCTTCTAACTTTGGATATAATTAGCGAGAAATCTTGTTGTTGGTATCTGATTACATGATTTATATAGAGTTGGTTATCGATATTTTTATCATTGTATGAAGACAACCCCTGGAAATCATATGAAGACTTGAGCTAAGTCCCAAACACCCTATAATGAGGCTCAGATAGTGAGTGCAACAGTGACTCCATGACTTAACAACAGAATACGATATCACTTGGCATGATATACCTTGAACTAGATTGAAAGAATATGAGTGTACATGTGTACTTGACAGTAGGAGTCGATCACAAACTCAGATTAAGACTAGTGGAGTGTATATGAATCAAGAATGAAGCATTGATGGAAGACATAGTAACCAATTTTGGACCAAGACATATTCAAATTAGTAATATAAGGAGCAGTCAAGAGATATCTACAACAAACAAGAAGTAAACGCCTATAGCAAGCAGTTTCCAAGACAGAGAAGAAGCTTTAACAAATATGAGGTATACATACTAAGGCTTAGCTCGGTGAGTAAATGTGAGTCTCTGCAACAGAAAGAATTAAAAATTAAAAGAAGAAGGATGAATCTTGAAGTAGCAGAAATGATGCAAATGAGACAGAGGCACACAAATGAAGAACGTTGAGTGACAGGGGAAGCTTGAGAAAAAAAAAGCTTGAAATTACTGAAGTATTTTTTTTGAAAATGATACTATTCAACCTGATTTGAAAAAATCTTGATGCCATGGTTGATAGGGGAAGTATGGATAGCAAAGGAAATTAATCAACTTATTGATAATACATGCTTATATTTTATGAATTTACTAGATATGATTGACAAGTATGAGTTCAAGAAATACTTATTACTAACATCTGATTGTATGAGTTATACTGAACAACTGGAGATACTTTAATCATCAATTGGTTTTTGATTTTAAGGATAGAAGGAAATACACAGTAGAGAACAATATGACTTGACAATGAGTGATATCTTAGGGAGCATGCAAGTTTACTTGAATATAAATTGGTATTGGCAGCTACAACATATTGGAGAAGAAAGAGCTTATCCATGCAGGTAGAGCACACATTCAATGGGATGACTAAAACAAATTTTATGTCTGTAAAACATCAATTGGTATTAGCAGCAATAATCCCCACAGAGGAAAGGATTTCCTGAAGCATCCATAGAAAATGAAGAAGTATACATGAAAGGGGGAGCTAGTTCAAAAAGCTATAACAACATACTTGATAGGGGGAGTAGGTATATGAATACCAAGGAGCTGAATATATTAAGATAAAAAGAATAGTATTCAATGTGTTCAAGCCTTTAATCTTTAAGAATACACTCTTGGGTATAATACAGTCATGAGTATTCTCTAATTTTTAGACAATATAGCAGAAGTATAGATAGGGGAGTATGTATATTTATGAGAAATTTGAAAATGGAAAGCTCAGACAAAAGGGAGATCAACAAATGAAAATTTGACATGGTAGTCAAGGATACAATTTTTTGGGAATTGTGAAGCTTTTGATGGATAAATGATTATCCCTTTGTCATTAATGTCAAAGGGTGAGAGAAATTAAAGTTTCCATCAATGACAAAGGGGGAGAATGATGAATATGATTTTGTTGAGGCCTGGAAATTTGCAGGCAACAACAGCAAGGGATTCTCCCTAGTCAACGTTCCCAACTAGCCCGTGATTGTTTGGTATAGGGAATCCGTCCGGTTTGCGGTCTGGCTACCGTAGGTCAAGTAACAAAAAATGAAGGTTTTACCGGTTGGGGGCCGGTCCACCGTGTGTATTTTTTGACTTAAAGTATGATATGCACATGCCTAATTAACCATGCAGGGTGATAAAGGACGCGAGGAGTAGTCACAATGTGATGCGCAGGTTCTTACCTCTCGTCTTAGAACTCACAATCATCTAAATCACATATGCAGCAATAAAGTAAAACTATCTATCTATCTATCCCCGGGGAGCCAAATTGTAACTTATTTATGAGTAATGCCATATTGTGCATGCATTATAAAGAGAAATTACAGATAGCCGATATTCCTTCCTACAACACATGAACGATTAAAGATATTTAGACAATCAGATAGCCAATTGTTTATGAACAACATGCATTACTCATGGTGGTAATTTCACAGAATAAACCAGAAATCATTCAAACAAGAACATAGGCTCTAAGAGTTAGAACGATCTCACAGTTAATGGACAAAAACTGGAAAAACGAAATAGTTCATCTTTCACCAATCCATAGCATAGCATTTGAACTTCCCACCAAACTTTCTTCGACATGAAAACAATAATTATTTATTGCAAAAAAAAGTAGTTCTTCTTACAATATCTCTTTACATGTCTAACTAGGAAAAAGCCCCTGCCAATTCTAACTTTCAAATATTTAAACTAACAGTTGACCGCTTGGGTTGCCCTCCCAAACGCGTGACCTTTCGGTCTCTCAAAACGTTTCGGATCCCTACTTTTATCTTTTCTGTGTGCACTCATGATCCGTTTAGTAACTGACATCTTTCAGGTCTGCGCCTTTGTCACTACTGATCTTTGCCTTCAGCTTCGCTTGTCCTCCTTGCGATCCTGCCGGTTTCGGTTCAATCTTTGTCAAAACTGTCCAGCTATGCCTTCCCGCCGTGGTCATCTCAACAGTTCCTTGAGTCCACCTGCAATAAATCAATGTGCATCATTCATTGTGATTGCATTCTAAAACAAAACGTCAAATTATATCAACCAAAATGGCTACTCAACAAGAAAGATCATGTGCATGAATGTTATAAGAACTTTCACAAACGCCAACGCCACCACCTCGTCCACCTACGAGTTTGAAAGAAATCTCCGATGATGGAAAATGAAGAACTCATCGGCGGCTTAAGATGCTAACCTTGGCAGGGTAAACTCATTCACAGCCGCATAAGCGGGTCTTAACAGGAGACGGGTACCGCGGAAACACGTAGGCCTATTGGAGTCAAAAGAGTTATGACCTAAGCTGTGGGCAGGAAAAATTCCAATCGGAAATCGAAAAGACATCGACATCGGAAGCCAAGTGCTTTGCACAGCCGCAACGGCGGAAGAGAAGAAGGTTATAGACATGCGACTAGAGGGCCGACACGCATCAGCGGGCGGAGTACTTATACATCGGGTGGCAAAACCACTAAGCTAACCATCGAGACATCTGCATCGGAGCTTCTCAAGACTAATCGTTGGAGTGATAGTGGAATCAGGAGCCACAACGACGGAATCATAAAGGACAAACAGTCTGCATTAGGCAAGGTCTACATCAGAGGAGAAATCAACTAAATGACCGGAAGGATAGTGTTTTCGGCAGCCGCAACGGCGGAAACCCAAGAATTAAAAAGCAGCGAAAACAACAATGCGGGGTCTGAAAAGTCAAAGCAATGATCGAGAGACTTCATAGTCTGCCATCCGCAACGGCGGAGAATGAAATAACAAGACGTTCCGACGCGAAACCAAAAATCAGCCGATTGAGACAAATGCATCGGAGAAGAATAACGAAGCTAAAGCTGATTACTTCTCCACAACGACGAGAGAACAAGCAAATAAACCTCCGACTCAAACACTTGAAAACACATTCAAAGGCAATGATAAATTTAAACAAGTGATGGATTAATTCAAGCATTAGAAAAAGTCTTTCTGAAGAATCATTAGATCAAATCAAAGAAGAGAATCAAACCGATATAAGCAAAAGGAGGGTCCCGAAATTTTTTGAATTTTGGGAAAATGTTGCAGCTGCAACAATTGGCGACTACCTGGTGAACCCCAGATTTCTGATTTAACTCCTCCCCAGTAAAAGACTGTCTAGCTCAAAATTGAAATCTTCTAGATGTTTGTATTCCTAAGCTAGCCAACCCATACATTTAAATCATTGAGAAGCAGTTCATTCATTGGGAAAAGGTGACATCAGAAATATTTGCAAGTTTGAATAACTCTTTTGAGGCCTAATAAGTGAGATTTATTTTACCCGTCCTTAGGTAGTTTCTAGCTTAGACACCACAGGATTGTAACATATAGTAAACAACACTATCCCTTTGTTCCTCATTCCCATGCCAACTGCACTTTTGTGCCATTTGAAATTTAGTTCTTTTGAGTCCTCCATCTGCCTTTCTTTCTAAATTTTATTCAGGCTCCTCTATCCATAGTGTCCTTTTGTGTGAGAGAAGAATTTACTTTTCATCTCACGAACGGAGAGGAACTTTTGGCAATTTGAAGTTCATGCTTTTGATACTTTTCTTTGATATGTATTGTTTCTTTAAGGAGTTTGGACTCTTGATAGATTTTAGCTTTTCTGAAATCATGGCATGGGATCATTTATATATGATATACTGTTTACCTTGCTTCCTTTCAGTGGGTCCTTTGCTGCCACTCCCTTGGACATTTTAGATGTGAAATGGATGGAACCTCGAAATAGTATTCCAGACTTCTTAATTCTAAGCTATTCACAGGGGTTAAGTAGGACTTCAATGAATACATGGCCAATTAGGAACATTGCTACTAGAAGACATTCTATGTTTTAAAAGCATAGTCTTTTGCTCAAGATTTCAGTTAATTAAGAACCCTGATGTTTCCATTGCAACCAAAAGTTTGCCTCTTTATTCAAAACCAAAAGAACTAGCAACAAAGCATTAAAGAAAAACAATATCAAATCAATAAACAAAAAGAAAACAACATCAAATTATTTATGTACAGAATCATTAAAACAACAAAAACAAAAAAGTTCCCACTCCTGAAAATCCTTTAACTTGGTGAGTCAAGGGGTGGGCTGGATTGTAGACATGAGATACCTAACCGTGGTCTAGTTGTGCTATTTTTGAAATCGAAACCATGTCTACTAGTCTACAGTCATCCTTATCAGCTTGAGGAAGTTGAAGGAGCTCAGGCTGAGTGTCAATCACAGAATTGGCCTTTCCTGAGGTATGATATCTTAGTCTAAGCTCTATTAGATAATTTCCTAGGACAGAATTAGCAGATTCATTACCTTCCCCCAGCTTAGTGACAGTATGTTTCATGTAAGGTTCTCTCAAAATTTTAATCTGATTCGGGGTACCCTTAAGAGGTAACCATAAATGAGACCAGTCTGAAGCAAAATAACCTTTTAACCTGGCAGACCAATCTCGGTTCAGAATAAGCCCATATCCATCTGGTATGTCAGCCACCATAATGTCAATAAATTGACATATCTTGTTATTTGCAGATAAGCGTATGAGAACATTCTTCATTTCTCCCACTACTTTGACACCCGTTCTATCTAGTTGCACTACTTCCCAGGTTGTGGGCTCTGGCTGACCATTAATATTTCTGCAAACTTCAAGTGGCATAACATTTACCGATGACCCATAATCTACCAAACAATTATGCACATTATGATCCAACATTTCTAGAGTCAAAAGAAAAGGCAGGGTTTTAGCGTTTTCTTCCCAACTTGGTTCTATGTCTTCTTCTCCTGGTTGATTTGGAGCGGGTATATCTTTTTTAAGCTCCTCAAAATTTTCAGTGTTTCCTTCATTAACCTCTACAAGTTTGATAGGCTCGTTGATTGGCTCTATTTCCTAATTGACAGTAGTGACTTCAGGTGTTTTATCTGCAACATTGGCATTTATCTGTCTCTTGACATTCGTTTGCAACCTCTTAATATTTGCAATTGTTGCATTGTCTTTAATTATCAAATCCATGTTCTTTGTTGTTGTAGGTGTGTATTCAGATTTAAATGCACTCTCTTCTATGTCGAAAAGCGAGACACCATCCCATAAAAACATGGTATCATCTTCTTGTTTCTCTATGGTCTGGTTTTTCTCTTCTTCTTTATCACTGTTCTTAGTCAATTTAGAGTCTAGCAGCTAATTCATAACCAATGTCATTGAATTTAACCATTGAGGACACTTCTTTTCAGAATGAGGTTGTTGGTGGAAAGTGCAGAAATTGTCACCCCCCACCTCTGTTATATTCATTGATGCTGAATTTGATGGAGGGATCTTCAATTGGTTGTTATTCTCCCTTTTTTGGTAGTAGGGTTTGTAAGTTTTCTGAAATTCCCTTTCTTTTTCCAAATCTATTATTCGGTTGGATAGTTTCTAAATCATTTTCAGCATTCCCTCAAAATCATGTGATTGTTCCTCTTTAGGTTTAGATAACAGTAAGGTTCTTCTTCCGATAGTATTTTCTTCAGGTTGCTTGAGATAGTCTTCTATACTTTCCTTTTCAGCCTCTAACCTTCCTGCTTCTTCATAAGTCTCTACCAACGTAGGTCGAGTTTTCATTTTGGCAAACATGGCCAGCTCAGGTCCTAGGGCTCAGGTATAATATTCAATTAAGACTTTGTCTGAGGGTCTGTCAGTTTTAGAAAAGTTCTTTAAGTATGTTTAAAACCTTTGAGTAAAATGATGTACTTTCTCATCTTTCTCTTTTCTTAATAAACCAAGACCTTTCATTAGTGAGGCATGTGTCTTTTGGGCTGCGTATTTACTCCTGAAAATCCTTTCGAAGGTGTCCCAATCAGGAAATAGAGTTTGCAGGCAAACTGAAATACCAAGATGCTGCTGCCCCTTTAAGGGTATGCGGGAATAATCTACAGACCACATCCTCGTGTTCCCCGGCCCTTAAACCTTCTATTGCTAAATAGAAACTTTGCAAGTGGTCATCTACAGTAGTCTTTTCATCGGGGTCAAACTTAGGCAGCAGTTTTTCAAAGGCTTGAGGTAGGTTATGCAGAGGAGGTGTTAGGTTCAAAGGTGATCTAGCTCTCCAAGCTGGTAGAGGGTTGGGCTGATTCACATTTATACCAGCCATGAGCAAAGGTGAACAAACAGGAGTCTGAGTAAAAAACACCGTAAGATGAAACTAGGCTTACTTTCTTCAAAGGTGGAACCAAAACCTGTAAGTACTTGGGTTAAGCCAAAAGCTTCCAAATATCTGCTGGTGGGGTAATCTTGGGAAAATATGTTTCCATGGCCAGCCATGCACTGGTGGCCCTCCTTCTAGCGCCAAAAAACTGTGGAGGCCTGGAAATTCGCAGGCAACAACAACAAGGGATTCTCCCCAGTCAACGTTCCCAACTAGCCCGTGACTGTTTGGTATAGGGAATCCGTCCAGTTTGCAGTCCGGCTACCGTAGGTCAAGTAACGAAAAATAAAGGTTTTACCGGTTGCGGCCCGGTCCACCGTGTGTATTTTTTGACTTAAAGTATGATATGCACGTGCCTAATTAACCATGCAGGGTGATAAAGGACACAAGGAGTAGTCACAACGTGATGCGCAGGTTCTTACCTCTCGTCTTAGAACTCACAAGCATCTAAATCACATATGCAACAATAAAGTAAAACTATCTATCTATCTATCCTCGGGGAGCCAAATTGTAACTTATTTATGAGTAATGTGTATTGTGCATGCATTATAAAGAGAAATTACAGATAGCTGATATTCCTTCCTACAACACATGAACGATTAAAGATATTTAGACAATCAGATAGCCAATTGTTTATGAACAACATGCATTACTCATGGTGGTAATTTCATAGAATAAACTAGAAATCATTCAAACAAGAACATAGGCTCTAAGAGTTAGAACGATCTCACAGTTAATGGACAAAAACTGGAAAAACGAAATAGTTCATCTTTCACCAATCCATAGCATATCATTTGAATGTCCCACCAAACTTTCTCCGACAGGCAAACAATAATTCTTTATTGCAAAAAAAAGTAGGTCTTCTTACAATATCTCTTTACATGTCTAACTGGGAAAAAGCCCATGTCAATTCTAACTTTCAAATATTTAAACTAACAGTTGACCGCTTGGGATGCCCTCCCAAACGCGTGAACTTTCGGTCTCTCAAAACGTTTCGGATCCCTACTTTTATCTTTTCTGTGTGCACTCATGATCCATTTAGTAACTAACATCTTTCAGGTCTGCGCCTTTGTCACTACCGATCTTTGCCTTCAGCTTCGCTTGTCCTCCTTGCGATCCTGTCGGTTTCGGTTCGATCTTTGTCAAAACTGTCCAGCTATGCCTTTGCGCCGTGGTCATCTCAACAGTCCCTTGAGTCCACCTGCAATAAATCAATGTGCATCATTCATTGTGATTGCATTCTAAAACAAAACGTCAAATTATATCAACCAAAACGGCTACTCAACAAGAAAGATCATGTGCATGACTGTTATAAGAACTTTCACAAACGCCAACGCCACCACCTCGTCCACCTACAGGTTTGAAAGAAATCTCCGATGATGGAAAATGAAGAACTCATCGGTGGCTTAAGATGCTAACCTTGGCAGGGTAAACTCATTCACAGCCGCATAAGCGGGTCTTAATAGGAGACGGGTACCACGAAAACACGTAGGCCTATCGGATTCGGAAGAGTTATGACCTCAGCTGTGGGCGGGAAAAATTCCACTCGAAAATCGGAAAGACATCGACATCGGAAGCCAAGTGCTTTGCACAGCCGCAACGGCAGAAGAGAAGAAGGTTATAGACATGCGACTAGAGGGCCGACACGCATCGGCGGGCGGAGTACTTATACATCGGGTGGCAAAACCACTAAGCTAACCGTCGAGACATCTGCATCGGAGCTTCACAAGACTAATCATTGGAGTGATAGCGGAATCAGGAGCGGCAACGACGGAATCATAAAGGACAAACAGTCTGCAATAGGAAAGGTCTACATCAGAGGAGAAATCAACTAAATGACCGGAAGGATAGTGTTTTCGGCAGCCGCAACGACGAAAACCCAAGACTTAAAAAGCAGCGAAAACAACAATGCGGGATCTGAAAATTCAAAGCGATGATCAGGAGACTTCATAGTCTGTCGTCCGCAACGACGGAGAATGAAATAAAAAGATGTTCCGACGCGAAACCAAAAATCAGCCGATTGAGACAAATGCATCGAAGAAGAATAACGAAGCTAAAGCTGATTACTTCTCCGCAACGACGGGAGAACAAGCAAATAAACCTCCAACTCAAACACTTGAAAATGCATTCAAAGGCAATGATAAATTTAAACAAGTGGTGGATTAATTCAAGCATTAGAAAAAGTCTTTCTGAAGAATCATTAGATCAAATCAAAGAAGAGAATCAAACCGATATAAGCAAAAGGAGGGTCCCGAAATTTTTTGAATTTTGGGAAAATGTTGCAGCTGCAACAGATTGTCATTGATGACAATACATTAATGACAAAAGACAATGAGTTGAGGTCAAGGACAAGGATGAAAAGATGATATGGAAAGATATGACAAGGAAAACTATGACAATAGACAAGCATGACAAGTATGACAAGTGTTGGTAAGATGGACAAGAAGCATGACTTGATGACATGGAAAACAATGCATACTAGGTGCCACAAATGACCCATGATGTGGTCATTTGTTGGTTTGATGAATTCATGAAGACCACACTCTTGTGGATGGACATATGTTTGATTGATGATGATCCACGAGACCATGGAATTGACGATGTGCTCATTTGAAGGCTCCTATACCGTGATGACATGTTGTTAATATTGAAAAAATTCTCTTGGCGATGCAAGTTAATGCCAATGAACGTTTAACGTTGGAGAAGTCTTTAATTGAGTGAAATAAATTTAATGTTTGAGGGTTTGCAACAATACTAAACAACCTATATGCTTGAAGAAGATAATGTGGAGAGTATTTTTATAAACATAGACTGGTTGTACTAATAAACCTCATCTTACAAATCAGCTTCAAGGAAAAACAAAATATAATTAAATAAATTTTAAGACAAGTCGGCTCCATAATCTATAATGGAAAATCAATATAAATACCCTATCATGTGTTCTATTTGTTATAAGGATTTTCATGTGAAGAAATACCTACTCTGATATTTTTTTCAGGTGAATAAAGTGCACTGATACAGCCTCATATCAGAGTGTCTCAACAGATGAAGGTTCACATAATTTTGGGTTAATTCTTATGTTCTTTTGCTAAGTGACAGTCTGAATTTCCTTCAGAGGAGAACAATATTTTTGCTGTTGGGTGAACAGTCCCATTTTTTAAAATACAATCAGAGAATAGCCTTGTTTTGGTTTCCTTCTCATAGTTTGAGGTCTAACCTCTTCCTTTTTCCACGGTTTGAATTTTTGCAGCATCATACATAGACCTGAATTTTGGATCAGGGCCTGAGGAGGATCAAACTTGGGGTAGATGAAGTTTTAAGCAGAGACTTGAAAATTCATGAGATGACTTTGATGACTTATAGAATATTTGATGAGAAGACTTACATGAGAACACATGACATGATGACATGACATGAACAAACCTTTGACATGTGGATAAGAAGCAATGAACCTTGGTCAATGGAACAACAGACCTGACATGACAAAGTAGACATTATGACAGGATTATGATGACAAGTTAATGATCAGTTTGATGACTTGACATTCTTACTAGGAATTGGATAGATTGATGGATTATGACATGATAGGATATTAGTGTTGGTAAACAACAAACCCTAGATGACTGACAGACAGTGACTTGAACTTGACATGATTGTGTTGAAGCCTTTGATGACATAAATACATGACCAGATGTGTATGATACAAATTGATGAACGACAATGATGATATGTACATAACTATGATGAATTGGTTTGATTAGCTGGCATATGTTTAATGGGCCGGTAACTTGGCATGATCAATGAACAATAGAAAGATGACATGCAATAGTTGAATGTGTGGAAGAAGTATGTGAAGGAAAGTTGGGTCTTGCAACCTCTTTCTTAGTTGGAAATAAGAAAATCCAAGCATGGTCATGGCATAGAAGTTGGTGCTTCTCAGTCAGTTGAATTTGATGTTGACCCCGAGGTGGTGGCCTTCAATGTAACCAATATCAAATTTGTTATAATAAAGTTTACAATTTCATCTTATGAAGTGTCTTGTGTTGTCTATGTGATTGATTGATGTTTATATACTTATGATGATCTTTGTTTAAGTAGTTGAAGAAAGTTGAAATTGTCAAAAGTGGTGGCCCACTGATTCACCCTCCCTCTGAGTGTGTCATTGTGTCTAACACTTTTATGTGGTAGATAGTAGGTATTGTGAAGTGTTGTTTTTAAAAAAAATTCATGAATAGAGAAGTGTTGTTTTGTAAAGGATGCCCCCTAATGTATGAGGTCAGAAGGGAACATGACGGTCGAAATACATTATAATAAAAGGATAGGAGTGTGGAAAACATAGAAAGAGATTCCAAGAGACCAAGAATCAACAAAGTACCTTAAGCAAATAGATCAAACAATCTGGTCCCTGGAAGATATGTCCAGAAAGATCTAACACAAATATGTAACAGATATAACTATCATGGACACAAAAATACAAAGTGGATCCATGTTATATAGAGAGGGTTCATGGCCACAAATGAACACAATGGATTCATACCATACAATTGATCATAGACACATGAATACAAGGTGGATCTATGTCAAATCAGATATCATAGCCACAATAGAACAAAGTGGATCTATGTCTCATCAATCATCAGGAGAATAATATATCAATTGAGTAGTGATTATCCCAATGGTACCAATATAAAATAAGGAGTGGTACAGTCTTGCGCAACTCAGGTGATAGAAAAATATATGAATGCTACTATCTACCCAATGTATTCCTCCCGAAATTCCTAAAAGTATGAATTTGTCCATGAGAATTTGAACATGGGGGATACCGTTTGATTACTGAGAATCCAATGAGTATGAAAATTTGATGTATGCCCACGACCTAATAATGAGGGAAATTTCCATTGATGACTACAATCCCCAAGTTACTATTGAAAATCTATACCTCATTCCCAAAGAAATATGAGTTGAAGTTGATGGGAAGAGGCCCATTAATGGAAGGGAGGCATTAAGGCATCCTTCATCATCCAACATGAGAATTCAAGGAATGATATGATATGTTACATAATGAAACATATAAACACTAGGGAATGGGCGATGCATAAGGTCAAGGAAACTACAGAATGGACAATACAAGGTCTATTCTTGAACAATGAGAACGGCATAGTGATGATGGAGGAAACTTTGTACAGAAAGGGACCAACATTAAAAATATGAAATGTAGAAGACATTGGTAGATTCTCTTTTAGAATTTTATCTTTCAATCAATATGATCCAGGATCTTATCTGAGAGAATAACATGCACAACAATAATCACAAGAGACAAGAGACACAAATAATTTCCCTCGGGGAAACCATAAAGGAGAAAACCCCACAACTTCCTCAGAGATGGAATGAGCATCAATAACAAAAGAAAAACCCAAAAACACAAAGATGATCTCCAAAAACTGTTCTATCTCTCACTTGTGCAAGCTCCTCTTTTCTCACTCATGCGCTACAATTGAGTGAGTGTGTGTGTTTCAAATAGAGAGTCTCACTCTCTATTTATACTAGTTTTCCACTTGACAATTACTCTATAGGGATGAGCACACTAGGAGAGTCTAATAACCCTAATACCCCTCAAATGTGGGGAGTATTTCCCTGAATTACAACGGAGGGTTAACCTAAATGACTTTAAATGATTTTATTATATTAATGACTCTCCCGATTGGAGGAACAAACATCTCCATCGGGGTACAATGAAATACAATATAAAATATACAAGTGAATACATTCCAAAGTTACAAATACATCAACACTCCCTCTTAACTAGGAAGGTATTCTCTTGACACAGTTCATCAGCACAAGTCTTCATTACTAGATCATCATCAAATATGGATCATCATCAAATATGGATCATCATCAAAGTTGGATCATCATCATCATTGCTCTCGCTATCTCGAGAAAATGGTGTTATCTCTCAATTCTACTCATCATAGGAAGTTCTACAGAGAAATTCATTTTCATGTTGGATGTAGGCCTAGCCTTAATGTAGGTCTTCATATTCAACACTTATATTTGACCATGGGAGGCCCAACCTTCCACCATGCCCAACCTTCCACCATGTCAGAAAGGCTCAACAATTATATCTAACAATGGGAGGCCCAACCTACCACCATGTCAGAAAGGCTCAGCACTTACTTTCGACCATGGGAGGCCCATCCTGCCAGCATGTTATAAAGGATCAACACTTACATCCGACCATGGGAGGCCCATTTTCCACCATGTCGGAAAGGCTCAACACTTACATACAACCATGGGAGGCCCATCCTTCCACCATGTCGGAAAGGCTCAGCATTTACATCCGGTCATGGGAGGCCCATCCCGCCACCATGTCAAAAAGGCTCAGAAATTACATCCGACCATGGGAGGCCCAACCTGCCACCATGTAAGAAAGGCTCAATACTTACATATAACCATGGGAGGCCCCGCATACCACCATGTCAGAAAGGATTTGCACTTAGATCTGACCATGGGAGACCCCGCCTACCACCATGTCAGAAAGGATCACGAACGCATCACTTCCCCTTGGAAGGAACCTCGATCTAGAGAACACCAAGCTTCTCCCTAAAGTACTCAAACTTCACTCTGGCTAATGGCTTGGTCAACACATCAGCTATATGCTTGTCCTTCGCAACATACTGGAGATTCACTGCTCCTCTCTGCACCATATCCCTGATATAGTGATATTTGATATCGATATGCTTTGACTTGTCATGGAACATTGGGTTCTTTGACAACTTCACACAACTCTGGTTGTCACAATATATACAAGTAGAATCCAACTAATGATCAAACAGATCAGATAGTAGCTTCCTCAACCACACTACCTCATAACTAGTCGAACAAGCTGCAACATACTCTTATTCGGCTGTACGTAGGACTAATTCCTACTAAAATAAGAGATCACACCTGATCCCATACTAAAGCAGCACCTCGAAGTGCTCTTCGTATCAATGGCACTGCCTGGACAATCCAAATACACATAACCCTCTAGGTTAATCTTCTTATTCGCATCATACTTGAGCCCATAATCAACTGTACGCTTCAGGTACCTCAGAATATGCTTTACAGCAATCAGGTGAACATTTCACAGATTTGTCAGGAACTGACTCAATGTGTTCACAACAAAGAAAATATTTGGTCTTGTATTCGTCAGGTACATCAATGACCCAATAATTTGACAATACATCGTAACATCAACCAACTCTGATGAAGCATCAATCAATAGCTTCAGGTTTGATGCCATAGGTGTGGTCATGGCCTTAAAGTCCATCATCCCGAACCTCTTCAGGATCTCCACTGCATACTTCCCTTGTCCAAGGGAGATTCCATTCGCATTTTTCCACACCTCCATGCTTAGAAATGGTGCATCATACCCAAGTCTTTCATCTCATACTCAGCAGCAAGATGCCTCTTCGTGTCAGCAATCAACCCATCCTCACCTGTCATAAACAGGTCATCTACATACAGTAGGAGTATCATGGGTTTCCTTTCTCAACTTTGTAGTAAAGGTTGGAATCTTCTTTACTCTTGGTGAATCCCAAGCTAGTCAGGATGCTATCAATCATGTCGTACCATGTCCTAAGTTCCTATTTCAAACCATACAGTGCCTTCTTCAATTTGCACACATGATTCTCCCTATCATGTGTCTCGAATCCAAGTGGTTTCTCCACATACACTACCTCTTCCACTACACCATTCAAGAATGCGGTCTTGACATACATCTGGTGTATCTTCCATTTCATCACTACATCCAGAGAAAGTATTGATCTGATGGAAGTGTATCTAGATACACGTGCAAAAGTTTCTTCATAATCTATCCCTTCCTTCTAGGAGAAGCCACGTGCCGCAAATCTTGCTTTATATTTCTCTATGCTGCCATCTGCAGCATGCTTGATCTCGTAGATCCACTTGGAAGTCACAACATACTTCCCTTTTGGTCTTGGGACCACATCCCAGACATCATTCTTCATGATTGACTGGTACTCCTCGATCATAGCATCCTTCCATTCTTTCTTTTCTACCACTTCTTCATAGTTGGAAGGTTCTTTATCTATGATGTCACACAATAGGGATACATAACCAGAGTAGGACCTGGTTCTCTTCCTTTCTCTATGCATTTCATTTGGATCCCCATATCTTTCTGCACTTTGGATAGCCTCTTGTACCTATGATGGTTTCCTCTTGTAAGGGTTCTTCTCTTGGGGTGGATCTACGGGTTCCTGAGGTTCTTCCATTTCTTGATCTTCTTCTGGAGTTGCTTCGTTCATAGTTGTGTCTCGGATCCTGTGTACTTCCATTTATTCAAGTTCTGCAATAGGTCTTTTTTTGGATTTGTTTTGAGTTGAGTCTTCATCAAATGTCACGTCCCTACTGATGCTGATCTTCTTGAATCCTGGGAAATGTATTCTGTAAGCCTTCAAGCTTTCACTATATCCCACAAATATACGCTTCTTTCTTGAAGGATCTAACTTCGTCCTCTTTTCTTTCGGAATGTGTATGTACACTGGACAACCAAATATTATGAGATGTCTGACTTCTGGTTTCTTGTCGTAGAAGACTTCTTCTGGTGTCTTGTTCTCAAGTACTCTATAAGGAGTATGGTTTTGTACATACACATCTGTCATAGTAGCTTCTGCCCATAGATGCATACGAAGATCTTGATCATGAAGCATTGCCTTTGCTACTTCCACAATCATTCTATTCTTCCTTTATGCAACCCCATTCTATTGTGGATTATATGGAGTGGTCAACTCCCTCTTAATCCCTGACTCTATGCATAATTCCTTGAATTCATCTGATGTGAATTCTTCGCCATTGTTTGATCGAAACGTCTTGATTTTATTCTTTGTGTGGTTCTCAATCAAGGCTTTGAACTCCTTGAACTTACTGAAAAATTCATCCTTGATTTTCAAGAAATATATCCATGTCTTCCTAGAAAAAGCATCAATGAAAGAAACATAATATACATACCCACTTAATGAGCTGGATGACATCGGAGTGAATGATTTCCAAGATTCCTTTTGCCTTGCTCTTGCTACCTGGAAATGTCTTCTTGGTGTTCTTTCCTTTCGCACATCCTTTGCAAACACCTTCATGCTTTGCCTATATTTCTGGAAGACCTTCAACAGCTTTGCTTGCAAGTGGTAGTGCCCTATAGTGCACATGTGCAAGCCTTCTATGCCAAAGTTCACTTGGATCTACTAATTCATGGACCAAATCTTGTTCTGGTTGGCCCTTTAATTTGTATAAGCCTCCCTCTTTCTCTCCAATCACTATTGCATCATCCATAGTCTTTCCCTTTTGGCCACATAAGGACTTGGCCATCTACAAATTCAACCCTCACGCCTTTTGCATCCAATGCAGATACGGAGAGGAGATTCTTCTTTAGTCCTGGTACAAACAAGAAATCCTTCATTTTCATAGACTTTCCAGAGTCTAGCTTGTAGGAGGATTCACCACTACCTTTTATGGGATACTGGTAGTCATCCCTAAGTTTTACTTTGTGGGGTGACTCATGTTCGGATAGTTTCACAAAGGATTCTTTGAATCTCGTCATATTCCTGGAAGCCCCATTATCTATGATCCAATCATTGCTTCCATGTGAAACAGTTCCCATGTGGCAGAAATCAAAACATACTCTTCATCACTTGAAGAATCTTCACTTTCTTCTTTGACTCTCTTTCTGGGAGGTTCATCATCCTCTGCTTTTTGAGCATGATGTCTTCTTTTGTTGTCTTTCTTCTTGTGAGAGCCACCTTTATTTCTAGTACAATCTCTGGCGAAGCGTCCTTTGTTATCACATGTATAGCATCTGAATTTTGATAGATCTCTGCTAGATATTCTAGGGTTATCTTTCTGGTGAGAATGCTTGCCTTTGGGATGATGTTAGTCCCTTCTGATTTTCTTGGTGTGTACTGTGAGAGCTTGATATTCATTTCCCATATTTTCTTCTTGAGCTACTATCCGAACTTCTTATGGTGAGCATTCCTCCCACAGTATACCGAAAGTGATTAGATTTATTCTAGCACTAATCCCTTGAATGAAGGAGTCTCGTGACCTAGGGAGACCATTCAAGGTGGTCATCACAATTTCTCCATTCTCTACTTCTTCTTCCACTGCTTCAAGTTATTCTTTGATCTGAGAGACCCTTGTAAAGTATGACTGTATGGTCTCTACATTTTGGATCTTCACATTCTTCAATTGATTTCTCAAAGTCATCTCCCAGTTTATATTCTTCCCTTCAAATGGCTTGGTCAAGGAATCAAACATCTCTTTAGGTGTCTTTAGGGAAGACAGTTATGGTATAAGGTGATCCTTGATAGAATCAGAAATAATCCTCTTGGCTTTGAGCAAGTTCTTCTTGTGTAAGGCTTTATCCTCATCTCCCTCTGGAACTGGAACCTCTCCACTTATGTAGGTGTCCAATTCATTTTCTTCAAGAACCAGTGAGATCCTATACTTCCATGCTTGGAATTTTTCAGCTCCTTCAAGCTTTTCATCAAGCTTGCTATGATGAGACATCTTTTAATGAGAACCTCAAATGGAAATACAAAAGATTTATATCTTACAAATTTGAGATATCAGAACTGGATCTGGAGCCGATCTTTTGCATTGTTGATTTTTTGATCTAGGGTCAAATTAGGGTTTGAATTTCCTGGAGTTCTACCCAACCAAAAACTTTGATCTTGGTCTCTAAATTTTGATTTTGAGGAGGAGAGAAATCCTATGACGGGCTCACTCAAAAATTCCTCTTTTGTGAAAATCCCTAATTTCCCGCAGTAATGACAGGTCAAAAACTGAAAATGCTTAGAATCAGATTCTGCTTCGACAAAAAGATGTGCCCTTCAATGGAGAGTTAACTTAGCCTCCTTTTGTTGATGATATGTGGAGAGAGACCCAAAAAGTAAGAATCCCTAGCTTTTGCAGCTACACACTGTCTTCTTCTCAGGTTAGCTCTGATACCATGTTAAAATTTTATCATTTAATCAATATGATCTAGGATCTTATCTGAGATAATAACATGCACAACAATAATCACAAGAGACAAGAGACACAAAGAATTTTCCTTGGGGAAACCATAAAGGAGAAAACCTCGCAACTTCCTTAGAGATAGAATGAGCACCAATAGCAAAAGAAAAAACCAAAACCAAAAAGATGATCTCCAAGAGTTGTTCTCTCTCTCACTTGTGCGATCTCCTCTTTTCTCACTCATGCGCTACAGTTGAGTGAGTGTGTGTGTTTCAAATAGAGGGTCTCACTCTCTATTTATACTAGTTTTCCACTTGACAATTACTCTACAGGGTCGACCTCACTAGGAGATACTAATAACCCTAATACCCCTCAATTGTGGGGACTATTGCCACGACTTACAATAGAGGGTTAACCTCAATGAATTTACATGACTTTATTATATTAATAACTCTCTCAATTGGAGGAACAAACATCTCCGTCGAGGTACAATGAAATACAATATAAAATATACAAGTGAATACATTCTGAAGTTACAAATACATCAACATTCTCCATATGATTGGAAGAGTAACCAACTAGAGGAGTAATAAATCTGAGAGGGGGATTTATCCTAAGGCTAAAAATTGTAACCCAGCCATTGAGTGACTCAAATCAGTGCTTTTTTCAAGGATGAATATCACTAGCTACCACTTAGTAAATAGTAAAAGGAGATATTTCCCTTCCCTTTTCTCTTTTTAAGTACCTTAGTCATGTTTTAACAAGCTTGACAAAAGTATTGAAGAATTATCTATAAGATCGTTTCTGTAAATTTTTAACAAGTACAAAAAAGTAAACTCGAATCCTTCTTCATTGTTTAGCAAGCTCGAAGAAAAAATAGAAGAATGCTCAATAAAGTACCATCCCATGTATTTTTGTTGACCCCAGGGTAGTTAGTGCTCATCGGTGTTTTCAATTTTAGGGATTCTAAAAAAGTTCAAGAAGACTCCATGTTTTTTCTTCCTAGGTTTAGTCTCCTAAGTTTGAAAAAGTATAAAATGATATGAAGGATAAATTTTCTTGGAAAAATTGATTAGAGTATCCATTTTTCATAACTAATCCATTTGGCCCGAAAAAGGGGTAAACATATACTAGGCGGACGATCTTTCAAATCCTTTAATGAGCGTGAAAGAAACAAACATCTCAAAAATATTTCCATGTTTAGGGAGTCAGAAAAGAGATTAAAGGAGACTCGAAAAGTTCCCTTTTCATAATGTTAGTCCCGTAGGTCCAAAAAAGGGTTAAACCAAAAAAAGGGAGAACTCTTCTAGATGAAGTTCACTGGAGTATTCCTTCTTTCATACATAGTCTAGACATTCCATAAAAGAGTTAAACTTATACCATATAGACACCATTTCAAATACTTTAACAAGTGTGAAAGAGACAAACTAACTCAATGATATTTTCATGTTTTAAGGAGGAAGAAAAGAGCTTAAAGAAAACTCCATATTAGTGGGATCCTTTTAATGGGAGGTCGAAATAATGAGAAAAAACGATATACAACTTTTTCTCATAGGCATGAAAAACTACCAGGGCTCCCAAACCTATCAAAACATAGGGAAAAAAGGTGCTAACTAGGGTGACCCATGTGAGGTAGGTTCTATTCACGGAAGAACAATTCTTCTACTTTGAAAGAGGGCTATTTTCTTAGTGCATGAAATATGATCCTGTGGCGTAAAATAGGGCAAAAGGGAAAATGCATGTTGCAAAACTAAGGAAAAACCTATCTTAAATGCCAAGGCTTGGAAGCAAAGATGTCCCAAGACTATAATTAGGAAACATTAACTGTTATTCTTAAGTCCTCCTACCAAAAGGGTAAATACTAGATAAAGTATTAGTAATTAGGGTCAATATATAAAAATAAAGGCTCTAAACTATATAAAAAGTGGTAAAAATGTGAAAAAATAAAAAAAGAAATGTTATATTATAAATGAAATAACATAAAAAAAATTAATTTCAATTGGTAATCTACCCATTTTGGAAAAAAATACCCTTGATTTGAAGTGGTGAAATCCAAGCCATTTAGGCATCAATTCGACTGCTACTTGCTTCATTTAAGATCTACACTCAATTTATTGGATATTCATTGGTGATTTTTGTAGATTTAGTGCAATTTTTTTAGTCATCCTAAAGAAATCATGGAAAAATCACTAGAAACACAATACCAGGTAGAGATTTTCTAGAAAATCGCTACTATGTAGGTGTTTGGAAATGATTTAATCGCTATTATGTTGATCTTTCCAAGCGATTTTTAGCGTTGATTTACAAAAAATTGCATTTTGGCTAAGCCAATTAAAATTTTATAGGGATGTTGATCATTTGGATAGAATGAGAGCATGAAGAAATGGATCGTGATGTGCTTGGATATCCAATGAACCTAAACACCTTATGCCATTGTGGTTTATTGAAATTATTTTGAGTGTCCAACATGAGAGCTCAAAGAAACCTATTGAAAACTCTTGTCCACTACTGGGATCTAGATCAGGGTGTGTTTGATATTGAAGGTGAAATACTTGAGATTATAGTATACGATATCTACTTCCTCATTGGTCCCTTGTGAAGAGGGAAACCAGTAAACCTCAAAGGTCACGAGGCTCTTCTCTTTGTGCATGAGTACATTAACACATACTTTGTTTCAGGGACCGAGAAAATATGAAGAAAAATATACATTAATACTATTGCAAGTTTTCCACTAAAGGTGGTGGTGACCATGATCACTAGGGTGGCTGGATCAATTACATTTCACTTAGCCACTTGAGGCTTCATGCAAGTGGGAGTGGAATGCTTCTCTGTGACACTTTTTGATTGGAGCACTTGTATATTGGAAAATTTCAAAGGGAAACTAACATATTGTAGAAGGGAAAAAATCAAGAATTTTGGTTATGAAAGCTTGCTAGTTTCATTCTTCTTATTGCGGATTTCGGCGATGATCCCACAAGTGTCTCTAGAACCCACAATTCTAAGAGATCCACGGATGAATCGATGGACATATCTACTATACTGACTAGGGGGGTGGCAATCACTAGCAGATATGGTGAAGAGTAGCATGCATGGTAGAGCTGACAAGTTCTAGGTATCTAGGGATTCCCATATGTGAGACTCAACTTTCATGGTGACATGAACCTCATCCTTACTCCTAGTGGAGCGTGGGGACAAATTGGTAAGTTATCAATTTTATTGTATTTCATTTTTTGTATGTTTGAAATATTTAGCAAGAAATGAAAAACATTTTTTGTGATGTGAATATTAATTTCAAAAAATGACAAATGATGCATATGTGGGACCAGTGGAACATGTTGGCCATCCCAGAGTACGAGTTCGTGATCTACATTGGGGAGAAAGGTCGACCACTATATTAGAAATAATAGAGGGAAAAGTGACTAGCCTGACATGTAATATTCTATCCCTTAGGATAGAGAGGATGCCCATGGCCATCCATCTTCAGGTGGTGGGGGTTCCCCCGCATGGATCAAATCACTCTGGAAGGTAGAAATATGTGTGATCTACTATCAAGAGGTGGTAGTTGAGGAAACTAAAGCTTCGGATTTACCATAGTGTTTTTAGAGACATTTTTTGTAACTAGCGGTTATGTTTGCATCATGTAGGGATATATTCCCTGTTTTGTAGTATGAGTCACACTAGTGGTGTTGAACTCATGTCTTTTTGGACATAGACTCACCTTTTTGTACTTTTTAAATCTACTCTTATATATACATAGATGGTTATTTTTACCGGATTTATTTATAGTCTCTACAATGGTTATGTATGTTTGAAGTGTTTGCATATTGAGTATGAAGTATATGCATATCTCGTATATAATTAGCCAATTGATCAGTTAAATGATTTCATGATCTAGGTACATGGTTGTATATAATGAACTCAAATTGACATTCTAACAAATGAATATTTCAGAACTTACGAAATAATATATGACATCAAATAGGATACATATTGTTGAACTGAGATACAACCAATTGCAAATCTAGGTAGATAGTTAGATGTAGGATACCCATAGAAATATATTCCGACATTAACTCAAGCACAACACTATATCTATGATATTGTTAGTGGTCGGGTTGAGAGACACTCCACCTAAACTCACAACTTGGTCAACTTAGTAAAAAATAATCCATACTACGGAAGCGATGTTCTGAGAGTGACGAAAAGCACCACCAACATATCTAAAAAGCATGCACAAAGGTGATGACATTTTTCAAGTAAGCAAAGCATGTAATAAGGAACAAACCGATACTAATAGTCATAAAAAGTAAAAAAACTAGCTATGGTACAATAAGTAGAGAATCTTGAACTGAGGTGAATTTTAGGCAAAGTATCTCTTAATATATAGTCCATTTCTCGACCCCAAGACATTTCCATAATAATAATCCATCTTATAGCCCCCCTTATCGAGGACTTTCCAAATTATGTATGAACCAATCCATATAGAAGTGAGTTTCCTAGACCCTAACTCATTGTGATTTTGGTTGTAGACTAACACTAGATCTCAATCAGAGAAGATCTACAAACGAACTGACTTATCATATTAAGTCTTGATTCATTTTTTATTCACTTCAATGGAATTTAAATCATCCATTCTATGTTCATCTAACTGCTCTAGATATAACACGCGATTTTCAAGTTCACTAGTGTTTGGAAGGAGTTCTACAACTATCTTCAAATATGGAATCTCACACTCTATGGGTAAAATTGCTTCCACTCCATGAACAATCTGGAAGACCACTAAAGCTCATTGTATTCTTGATGGAGGTTCGGTAAGCCCAAAGAGATGGATAAAGCATGATGTTCCAATTGAACCTATGCTTATTCACTGTTCGATGGAGCATATTTTTCAAATACTTGTTGGCTACTTCAACTTGTTCTTTTCTTAAGGATAATATGGTGAAGATAAATTATGGAAGAAACCCAATTTCTTTTCCAACCTAGTAATCATGTTATTTTGAAAGTGAGTGCCATTATTAGTGACAATATCTCTCGGGATATAAAAATGAGAAATTATATGGTTAAAGACAAAGTTCACAACAGTATCATCGTTGATGCAGAAGGTATGCATGGCCTAGACCCTCTTAGTAAAGTAATCGATGACCACAATGATGTACTTATGACCACTAGTCGATGTCGGGTTTCACATTTTAAAATCAATCCCCCACTTGGTGAAGGGACTAACATTGATAACTAGATAAAGGGATCATGATGAACACACATATTTTTCGTAAATTCCTAACAAGGATAACACTTCTTGATAGCTTTGATAAAATATTTAAATATTGAAGTCCAGAAGCATCCAACATAACAGATGTTGCTAAATACAAAAGAAAATCTCTATTGAAATCGAGTGGACTCAACAGTGGGGTAGACATGCCAACACACTCATTGATAATCTAATCGATGAAAGGGGTAGGGAATTCATCTTTAAGGAAAGCTAAATTAAGGTCCCTAAAATTAGTACAAACCTAGATGTTGCCTTGTTTCTTGTTGATGGGTACCAGACTGGACACACATTCAGTTAAGGGAATAGGGTATATGAAATTTGTGCAAAGTAACTTTTCAACCTTTGCTTTGACAACAACATCCTTTCTAGGGTTAATAGGTCTTAGCTTCTGCCATACAGGCTTTTCATTAGGATAATTCTTTATCTCATGTTCAACAATCGAAGGGTCAATTCCCAACATTTCATCATAAGACCAAGAGAAAAACTCTATATATTGTTTGAAAAGTCTTGTGTATGTTTCAATATCAGCAGGTGAACAATCAACACGCCATTTTCAACGATGCTTGGGGTTTTAGAAATATCAATAGGAATAGTTTTAGAGATATTAGCCATATTCGCTCATCATAGACCTGAGAAGATGCGAGGGGACTCCCGTAGCATTACATTGAACCTAGTTTGATAGTTTCATCTATTCCAATTATAAGGTCACGTTCGGTTGGAAGGAGTGATGCATGTTGATGCATATATTTCCAAGGCCTATCCCTTGATGAAATTGCCTCAAGAATTGATTTGTTAGATGGAATAATTGTGTTTAAGGGGTCATGATAAGGGATAGGCCTTAGAATACTTGTCATCCTCTTCCAAAGTGGAGTGTAGACCAGAATTTTCTGCTTTGTTTGAAATAGTGTCTTGTTATATCTCGGCCACAAACAAGTCCTGCTTATTCCGACCACATCTAGTCTCTACAATCGAAAACTTTGAGGGGTCATAAAAATATGAAGTTTTGAAATGATACACCTTAGGAGAATAATCCATAGGAGCAATGGATATCATATGTATCAAAGATTCATTTTTGTGTAGATCGGGTGGGGGTAGATCAAAAGTTTCCATCAATGTAGAATACATTCCCACACCAATATTATCACAATCCTTCGCAGAATGGGAAACTAGGGGGACGTTGGAACCATTATGATGGTTGGAAACCATTGATAGAGAATGATAATTGATAAATGGTAACAATCGTCTTTTTATGTGGAAACTTGATAAAAAAAAAGATTGAAGAAACTACAACCATCATTTCCTAGGTCAAACTTCTCCCTAAAAACAAGTCATAATCAAGTGGAGAATCGACTACCTCCACTTCAGTTGTTACTGTTCCCCCCCCTAGCTCTATTGAAAGAGTTGGGATAATTACGTGAGGCTTGAACAAATGACCAAAAAAATCCTTCAACATTGTTGTAGGAGAAACTATCTCAGGTGATCCAATAACCTTCTAGTATGATAAAGACATCACACAAGTGGAGGCATCCTCATCAACAACCGTACAATGTATAGTGGAGTTATCAGAAATCACTTGGATATGGAAATCTACATGATGGGGTAAGTGAGGCTTCCAATTTTTTCAATTGAAATCGATGACCCGAGTATCCAAGGGATCAAATACTCCTAAAGATGAGAGCGATTTCCTTTGTTGGGTTGGACAATGTTGCAGAACCTCAAGAGTGGAAATTACACAAGGAGCTTGTGCTAGATATTGCACTAAGCTATAGTTATGAGAAACTCATGCATTAGGATTAAACATAACCTTCTTCATGACACCTTTTGGTATTCTTGGAATAGTGTCATTAGTTGGCTTCTATTGTGTAATGAAGAATCTCAATCAGGGTTAGAGGTTTCTTTTCGCTTGGATCTAGACATAGTGGTATCATAAGACTTACTCCTAGTTTGGAGGTTAATGTCTTGCTTGCACATGAAGACTTGAATTTGACCAACATTTCCCCTTTGAGAGGAGGCACCCTTGTTTCCCCCTTGCGAGGATCCAAAGTTAGGTTGGGATGTAGAAATCATATGTTGTTGCGGCAGAGGAAATGGATTAATTAAAATGACAAGTTGGGATGAACCTTCCTATTGAGCTAAAATTTTATCAGTCATTTCTATCTTAGGGCACTTGTCATTAGAGGAAATTTGAGGTCTAAAATGGTCCCCCTAAGGAAAATAATAAAATAATAGTTAAAATAATAAAATAATATTTATCAATTTTGGAGGAAGAAATACAAAACTACGTTTTTGTTCGTATTTTCAACATATCTCCCTGTGTTTTTTACTTAAATTTTGAGCGGAAGCACTCGTTGGATGCAGAAATAAAATCCTAATCCAACGAGTACCCACACTATATACTTTTGGCTGGCCCCGCTACTCCAAAATCAAGAAATACATGAAAAAAGTGTGATGATCATGTCATCATCACGCTTTTTTAGGAATTTCTTGTTTTTGGAGTAGAGGGGCCACTCAAAAGTATGCAGTGTGGGTAATCGTTGGATGCAGAATTTAATTCCGCATCCAATGAGCCCTCCCGCTCAAAATTTAAGTAAAAACACAGGGGGATATGTTGAAAATATGAAAAACAAATGTAGTTTTTATGACATATGTCAAGTCAACCATTATGGTTGACTCATTTTATTGAAATTCTATTGGTTCTTGAATTCCAACTCACAAGAATTTATTGTTGGCTCATTTTCTTATAAGGCCCATTTTAGACACCAAATTTCCTCTAATGAGGTTATATGATCTTCCTTACATAACAAGCAAGGGAATTTCATCTTACCTTTTTCCTTTTTCTCCCCACCAACATTAGTGTTGTTGTTAGTAGCATTGCCATTGTTATTACCCTTGTTCCCATATTTCTTATTCTTGTTCTTTTTCCCTCTAGGTTGTTGGTTTCCTTTACTATTGGTTGTTTGAACTATCAAAACATCCATAAGAGGGTTGGGATTTGAGTTATGTGTGTTGTTTGGTGTAGCTTCCAGTGAGTTTTGAACATCGGGGATTGTACCCTTGCTAGTTGCAATACTTACTACTAAACCAATCACACCATCGACATGTGTACCAGAAACTAGCTTCATTGGATCTACTTCTGCTCAAGGAGCATTAGGAAATATTTTTTAAAGCATCATGGACTAAGAATAAACTAAGTCTAGTTGTCAGGATTTTATAATATCTTGCTCATCAATTTGTACCCCAAAATGTGCTACATTTTTTGTAATAAATGGTTACAAATACTTAATGAATTAATTGGTTAAAAACTCATTAGGAATCTAATCCTTAATAATACTTCTCCTCCTCCGCCATTCATGAATGTGGTTGGAGATATGAGTAAACTTGTCCAAAAGGAAGGAAGTCAACAATTCAATACCAGTTTCATACCAAACTAGAATCTGAAAATGATTTAAGAAAGTCATTGCAACAACATTAAAAGTTTGGAAAGAAGCAAGTGGAAACTTAATAAACCATTTTGTTGCCATTCTTGTTAAATTTCATTAGAAGAGTCTTAGCCTAATTGAATCATCCATCAAATAATTGGAATTGAAAAGTCATCACGTGATTTGTTGGGTCTTCCTTTGGTTTTCCTTCAAATTTCACGATATTTGAAGGTAACTTAGTAGGGAGAAGTGGTCAAATGGGATTATGTAGAACCATATCATTGGTTAACTTAGTCAAATCATGCCAATTCAAAGTGTCCAAGAAAGGAAACTTCATTTGATCCTTTGAATTCCAAGATCTGGGAGCATTAGCATCTGATTCATATTGACAAGTTATCCTAGAATGAATGTAGTTCCAGGATTGGTTAAAAGTGAGTTAAAATAATCGAAATTATGACTAAATTGCAGTTGTGGATTAGGCTAAGTGAATACTCCAATAATGCCACCCATACCTCCTAGAGGTTGGCTACCTAATAAAGTATTAGTGATCGTTAGGTTAACCATACCTGATTTCCTAAACTAGAAATTGGCCCTATTCTCGTGTGGAGGATTCTGTCCCCATGGAAATTTGACACTAATCCCTCCTAGCCTAAATGTGACACTAAATGGAATTTTCGATGTGACAGGATTACTATTTCGTATGCCTCCCGATGACTGTAAAGGTAATCGCAACTGAGGTAGGTTGGAACCAATAACAGCTCCAGAGGTACGGGTTGGGTTAGGAATGGACCAAAGTCCACTAAAGGGGGATAAATATGCGGAGGAATTGATGGACCACTGCTTGAAGTAGTTGTAAATGTAGCTGCAAGAGGAAGTGAAGTAGGACTGGATTGGAAACTAGGAAAGGTCATCCCAAAAGAAAGGGGATTTGTACTTTGTGGGAGTAAAAGAAAGGGGATATGCACATAAAACGAGATCGAGTGTCTTGCATCTAGTTCACCTTCAAAAATAATGTGTTTACAAAGATAAGTTGATGTTTGCAAAAAAAGTTGCACGATGAGAGGAAACAAGGCCAAACATAACAACAAGGTAGAGACAACAACTATAAGCAAATAAGGGTTTGGTAAAAACACAAGTAAATTGTTAAATAAGAAGAGGTTTTTTTTCATAGCATTCCTTTAAGAAGGTGAGTTACGCCCATATTTGCATGTCAATCCATGCAAAAGGAAGAAAGAGGACCAAATGAATTTGAAATTTCTCATTTTGTTGCAACTATTGGCTCATACAAAACATGTTCTCATACCTTCCATATAAAAAATTGAGGTTTCCAAAATATGTTGCATGATAAGAGGACCAAAGGCCAAAGAAAACAAAACGGTGTAGACCAAGCATGTTGATGGAGGCTGAAATATTTTAAAAAATGATCAAAGAAAAATAGTATATATACTAAAAAAATAAAATACAAAAATATTCACAAGTTTTGAGGGGTAGAATGGATTTCTAGTTTTAGATTTTTATGGTTTAAATGTTTTTGAGTTCAGGGTTTTGGTTTATGAGTTATGTTTTCATGGTTTTATATTTTACAACCTACATTTATTGGATTCAAATTAGCACTTTTGCTATAAAAAAAATTAAAAATGGAAACATTCCATAAGCAACCAAAAAAACAAAAGAAACTAACCTAGTGCGGCGAAATTCGTTAATAACTAGCCAGATTTGTCCAATGATCATGTGAGTGTATTTTCCTTTCTAAGGGTTCTCATTCTCTCAACTAAAAGTTGAAAAATAGAAACCGTGACTTGCTATTTTTTTTATTTTTTTATAAAACAAAAACACTTGACCAAGATTTGAGAAGGTTCTAGACCAAGAGTTCAGACAATTGAGAATCTAGGCAGGGAATCTTAGCTCTTAGATAATAATTTTACTTTGGTAGTTTTAAATATTGGCAAATCTATTGAATTGATCATACTCTTGACCAAAACAATGAAAAATCGGTTCCCTCATTATGGTTCACTCCAAAAATTCACTACCCATCTTTGTGGATTTACCCTTAAGCATCGTGAAATTTGTATATAGTTTAATAATGAAATTTTAACATGATTAAAATTTTGTAAAAAAGTTGCGAGGTAATGTAGATGGCAAGGATGATGATCAGGAAGGAGGTGAGGATGAGGAGGGTAGGGGGGTAGGTGAGGGGGAGAGGCGAAGATGAGGAGGAGCAATGTCCTAATGAATACTTAACACAAGAAATTACATCACAAATAGATATATCATAGGAAAAAGATGAATATAATTTATTCATCATTAGATTCATGGAACTTAACTTTGTATATATATGTTATAGGAATACACATTTACGACCATATTTTTCATATATTATACACTATTAGTTCTGCATATTTAGTTCATGATATTTTGTTTATACACAAAATAATATTAATGAAAATTTGATAATTAAATGATAATAAATCAATAAAATATTTCCATGGTTAATTTAATTGATACTAAGATGAAGAAAAAGGGAGAGATGAAGACAAAATGGGAGCATTCTCATAGGGGGAGCATGAGTTGTTGTCATCAATGACAAAAGGGGAGATTGTTTATGAAATTTTCATTGATTCCAGTATGGACTTGCAGTGGCCCCATAGGTTGTCATTGATGCCACCAAGTCTCACTTGCAGTGCCTTGGACCCCTTACAGAGTGGGTTTGTGCCTTGAAGCGCCTTGTACCTAGTTGACAAAGAATTTGTACCCACAAGGATGAATATTGTAGCCACCACCTTGCTAAAGATGATGAAGACCTTGCTGATGGTGCTGAAGACATCGTAGATGGCGTTGAAGCCTTTGTGGATGATGGAGAATCCCTAGAAGCATTAATGACCCATTATGTGGTCATTCATGCTCTGATGATGTCATGAAGCAAGGGGCCCAGTTTGAGGTACTGAATTTCCTCCACAACCTATATAAATAGAATATCAAACATTTCATTTGTTCATCATCAATTCTCTCAATATTTTCACAACTCTTGGAGAAAAGTGTGAAACTTTGTGGAGGAGAAATTTATGGGCATCTTCACTAAAATTGGCATAACTTTCTCATACGGAATCAAAATTACAAAATTCTTGGCTAGTTGGAAAGCTTGTTATGAGGGCTATGTGGTGACATAATATAGAACTTATTTTGGTTTTTCTACTATTTCTTCATCTTGAGATATTAGAAAAGGTATGGTTCATGCTTTTGAGTTTCTCTTGTGATGACACATGTCTCTCATGGACAAAGTTCATCTTTGATCTTAGTATGTGAGACTCTAGATTGGTATATATATTTGGAGTCATTATGGAGTCTATGATGATGATGTTTCATACATTTATACTATTATATGTTACACTTTATGATGATAATGCATGTGATAATGATGTACACTCTATGATGTTGATGCACTCCTATACAATATGATGTACATGCATAACATAGTGTGATGATGATCTCCTGTGCATTATGATGTATACTTTATGATGATGATGCATAAACGATGCACACTGAGATGACGATAATGTATATTTGATGATGAGCAAATGCATACCCTATGACGATGATGCATACCTATGATGATAATGCATGACGATGCATGCCTTATGTTCAATGAAAGCAGAGCATAATTACTTGTTCAGTAATTGTGTATGATGAGGTGTACAATAATGTGTACATGAGAAGATTGACTAGCTTGACCAACAATATTAATGAGCAGAAAAGAATGACCAACAGTGATGAGCAAAGTTGATGTGCAGAGATACTTAAGCAGTAGTGATGAGCAGCAGTGATGAGCAGATTGACCATAGGTTGATGAGAATATTGACCAGAGATTGATGAGCAGTGTTGACTAGCAGAGTGATGAGCATAGATTGATGTGCAGAGCAGAGGTTGGTTGTGCAACAGAGCCATATGATTGCTTGCAAGGAGAATCTTGCACTTGAGGATTGGACTCATCAAACCCTTCTTAGTTGAAGCTAAGAAAACTAGGTTGGGTCTTGTTATGAGAGTTGGTGCTCTTTTCATCAGTTTGTGTTGATTGTAATTGAGAAGATTGTTGTCTTCCATGTACAATAAATAAAGATCAAAATTCCATATATTCTTGTCTCTTTTGTTGTGATGTTGTGCTTATGACTCATGATGAATTTGATTATTCATTTGATGACATAATGATTGATATGCTCTGATTAACTAAAAGAAGGTAAAAAGTTTAAAATCTCTCAGACATTGATTCACCCCCCTCTTAGTGTGGCCATTGTGTCCAACAATTTTAACATGATTAATTTTTTGTAAAAAGGTTGTGAGGTAATGTAGATGGCAAGGATGATGATCAGGAAGGAGGCGAGGATGCAGAGGGTAAGGGTAGGTGAGGGGGGATGCGAAGATGAGGAGGAGCAATGTCCTAATGAATATTTAACACATGAAATTACATCACAAATAGAGATATCATAGGAGAAATATGGATAATTTATCATTGTTAGATTCATGGAACTTAACTTTGTATATATATATTACATGCATACACATTTACGACCATATTTTTCATATATTATACACTATTAGTTTTGCATATTTAGTTCATAGTATTTTGTATATACACAAAATAAAATTACTAAATTTTGATAATTAAATGATAATAAATCAATTAAATATTTATATGGTTAATTTAATTGAAATGATTGTTATAAATAAGTTAATAATTTACAACAATTAAAAAAAGTAATTGAATAACATTAATTATTTAAATTATATGAAATATATGGAAAATTATAATAATGTCCCATATATTTGTTTCATTATTTTATCTATCATAAAAATGTGTGATAAAGTAAAAATAAATCAAACACTAACACTGATTTTAATAAAGACGTTATGGAAGACATTTTCATGGACATGTAGGATGGCATAATTTGTGTCTCATCATAGATGTTTATAGTCATATATATGGATGTCACAATTTTTTGATATGTAGATGTTTCGTTGGACACATTAGCGTTGTTTGGATGTTGTTTATAGTTTGTGTCTCATCATAGATGCCACAATTGTTTCATATGTAGATGTTTCGTTGGACACATGAGCGTTGTTTGGATGTTTCATTAGTTTCACTTGTGGTCATTTGTCTTGTCGTTATGTAAATAAAAGGTGTCATGCTAAAGCTCAAATTACTACTCATATTGTTATCCAAATGATAATAAATGTTAAAAAATGAGAATGTTGAAGAATAGGTGTTTCGGTGGCAACTTGGGTTGGGTTGTAATTTGGATGGCATCTTCTCTAAAACATCATAATATCATAGTGTTATTATATGTTTTCAAATTTATTTCATAGCATATACATATATTCAAAGAATAAATTTTAAGCACAGTGCATTGAATCATAAGGGAAACCTTTTAATCACTTTCTCACATATTATGAATAACACCCATGGTAAAGGTTATTTGTGGACAACATGTACACCTAACCACAAGGGACCTAGATGGATTCAATCTTATGATTTATTTCACAAATACAACATTGGCATGGCTAATCAACTCAGTTGAGATAATCCTTAGGGATATGATGCTTGTATTTATTAATATATAATTTATATCAGAACCACTAGCCAAACTCTTATGATTCTAGATATTATCCCCCAGCATTATGCTAGAGCATCCTTGGCTAAGTAAGTTATCCTACATGCATTTGATTCATAGAGACACATGGAAGATTTATAAGTACTTTCACTTCATGTTCCAAGACCTAGGCATGCCTATTGTACACTATGCATGCATTTTAAAGTTATTGACATGCATTTTCCTAAATATTAAAAATAATGACAAATTTGTTTTCAAGCACACTAGAAAGTAGGAATGGAGCACAAAATGAAAATTTCTAGTAGATTTTAGATAATATTTCATAATTTTATTTTGATATCTAACTTGGAATTGGTGTGAATTTTAATAATGATGGCATGCATTCCGTCAAAATTTTAAAAACAATGTGAGAGAGTAGTTTTCCAAGCAAACTATGTGCAGTTGTAATGGTTTGGCTTGTATTTTAGTGTTCATAAGAATGATTGGACTTGGAGAATATGTATCAACTATAGAGCTTTGAATAAGATAACCCTCAAGAATAAATACCCTAACCTAAGATCTATGACTTGATGCATTAGTTGCAACATGCTGAGTACTTCATCAAGTTGGATCTCAAATTGAGATACCACCAACTATGAATAAAACAAAAAACACTTGGAAGACCACTTTTAAGATAAGGAAAGGTAGATATGAATGGTTGGTAATGCATTTTCGTATATGTAATTTGAATCAACAACATTATGCATTCGATGAATGATGTATTGCATCCCTTTCTATCATGGATAATTTTAGGGGCTATATAAAGGGGGTTACAAAAATTTAGTGGGCTATTTTCTTATATGGAAAGTGTTTTTTCAGCTAAAATATATTCACCCAATATTTATTAGAAAAAAATAAATCCAAAATGAATAACCTCCGATATATTAATGAGTAAAATGAAAAAACTATTTTTGCCCTAGCAAAATCTCCCTCCAATCTATCTTTCGCCCCCAATTTCTAGATAAATTCTAGTGAAATCATTCCTTCACCCCCAATATTCGGTAATGGAGGCTCCCAAGGGTTATTTCTCCCTCCATTTCCCTTGAAATCTAGACATATGGTTGCATTCAATTGTATTTTTAGTCAATTTCATGTGATACCTTCTTGGAGCCCTCGATTTCCAGTGTTGGAGGCAAAATCAGGGGATATTTTATTCTATATAAAGACTAAAGTGGTTTGTGGTTCACCCACATCACATTGTGCTTGCAGGGTGAAGGTTCTGGTTGATGCAATTCCATTTTTCATTCTTAGTTTTCTCAATGTTTTAATATTTGCATAAGATCTCCATTGCCGAAAGCTCAGGTCTTGAAGGGGTATGCCACACATGTAATTTATCAGAGAATACAAATTTGCATCATGCTTTTTATCCAATAATTAGCATGTTATTTTTTTATCATGCTTTTTATGCTTTTAATCCATAGTTACAATAGATTATTATATTGTAAATTTACCTTTTATAATGTTGTTATAATGGATGATTTTTTAGGCATGTTGAAGTCTAGGGTACTTTTTATGCTTAGGGCTCATTCGATGTTATTAGGGTTTTATTCTATCCTAGGAGTACCGGTTCCATTAAAATGTTATAGATATCAAAATATATGATTTATTTTATTCCTTGTCATGTTTAAACTATTGACTATGATTTATATGTTGTTATTGGATGCTACTCTTGATGGAGAGACACCACATGGTTTTTATATATTCAAATTGAATTTGACTTAGTTGTTTAAAATGTGATTTTATTAGGGTCTTTCTCTCCAAATATTATTGCATATAAGGCGTTAATGAGAGTGTATATGTTCATATTTTATGTCTTTTGTTGTTGATGTTTGGGGTGTTTGTAATATAAATGAATGCACACTAATTATAATGGTGGGGCTATAATGGAATGATCATTATTTTGGTTGTCTTATTATAGAGTTGTCCAAAGCATTTTGGTAGATTCTTTTATTTGTATTGATAAGTTCCTGAATGTAATATTTTTTGTTCGTGTTACCAAGTTCGTTAATTTTTTTTTACCTAAATTTGTTAGGTTTGGTGCTTGTATTAGGATATTTTGTTTTTTGTAAGGGTCATTCAGAAGTAAAATATTCTTTGGTGATTTGTTTTGATGTGTAATTGCTATCATCATCTAGAAATGGATCTAGTTACATATGATAAATATATGATTTAGTTGGAACATGATACTTGATTTCCATCATGATTGTATATAATATGTATAGGGCATGTTTGACCGGAGATGTAGACATTATTCTATTTGATCTATAGTCTTTTGCATTCAATGAGGGTGCTAAAACAATTTTACCACATTTTGCATGCTTTCAAAAATTTCAAGGACATGGATACAAACACCTCCTTAGTTTATCTGAGAAAAAGCAGTCTTTAGTTCTAACGATATGCGTGATGATGAATTGATGTGATTTCTATTCTTGTTAGTGTATGTTATTATTTATAATAACCATTGCAAGTTTTTAACTATCTCTAAAAATTCTAAATTAAATGACATAATTCATATTTTGATTGTCAACTAAAAAAAGGAAAATATGGAATTCATATCTATAAACAAATAAGCATGTTATTTTTTCTTAAAGGGTAGCTTAAAAATGAGAGATTTGGAAAATAAGCTAATTTGGAATTCATACACTATATTAAGGTTGTAGGTACCGATAATAATCCACGTTGTAATAATGGTCCATGGGTGACATAATCACTCCACAGTGTAAAGTGTTCAATTATATCGGTTTGTTGGTATGTCAAGATTTGGGTCCCCACATGTCCGTTGGACCATTAAGGGATGAAATAAAAAGTGGAGTCCCCACTTTCCCTAAATCTAGTTAGTGTAGTTGTGTTTCACTAACACCTCCAGTTGTGAGTGACCCAATACTACTTGTGAAATGTATAAATAAATCTCTCCTCTCCTCATTCATGCAGTTGTTCATTAGAGGGTCTAGGAGTCGAGAGAGTCAAGCTTTGGTGTATTCTCTTATATTGCACTACCTTACTAATCCACATAATCAAAAGTTGAGTCTTCCTAGCACAATATTCTCTAATGCATTACAAGGTTTTATAATTTGATGAAAGATTCACCAAGTTTTTACAATATTTTATAATTCAATGAAATATTCGACAAGATTTTACAATATCTTATAATTTAGTGAAATATTCGCTAATATTTTACAAGATTCTATAAAAGAATGTAAGATTACGGAAAATTTTTATATACATATTATATTATTCATAAATAGCCTTCAAAATTTTCCTATATATTAGGGAGATTCAACCATTTATTATACATATAAATTTCGGGGGTGTTCTTAAAATGATCCTTGCTTTATATATTTGTTTGCACTATTGTACTTGGATGATATATTGTTTTTCATCTATACTTTGGGATATCATATATCACATCTCAAGCAAGTGTTGGAGACTTTGAAAAAAATCAATTGTTGGCAAATCTTAAGAACTGTTAATTTTCCTACTAGTCCTTAGTACTTGGGGTATCTTATTAGTGGATGGGAACTCAAGATTGATCCTATGAAGATAAAGGCCATGATCAAGTGGTGAACTCCTAAAATATACACTAAATTTAAGAGCTTTATAGGATAATCATAGTACCTTCAAAAATTTATAGCATCATTTTTAGTTATGGTTGCACCACTCCATGCTATATAAACTAGTGCAAGGGTTTATAGTGGGGAATAATGAGAAAAGGTTTTCAATATTTGAAAAAAAAGATTAATCAAGCATGGGTTCATGCATTGTCTAATTTTCAAAATCCATTCAAAGTGGAGACGGATGCAAGTGGATATGCTATGGGAGTAATCTTAATGCAAGGGGGTAAGCCAATATGCTATCATTCTAAATTTTTCCATGGTGGAGTCTTGAACTACTGCATATATAAAAAGGAACTATATGCCTTGGTTCAAGTTGTTAAGAAATGGAAGCATTATCTAGTGGGAAAGGAAAATATAATCCACATTGATCACCACCCAATGGAATATTTGCAGGCTCTGATTAAGCTTAAACAAATAAGACACTACAAGTGGATGCTTTTTTTACAACAATTCCATATTATCCTTGAATATAAGAATGGTAGAAATCATTAATTAGAAGAAATGCTTTCAAAGCCACTTACACCCAAGATTCACAACTTTGGATACTCTTGTACATACGTAAATGTTTAGCCATGATGCATACAAAAAGGAATACATAGTAGATGAATAATTCAAGGAGGTAATTCAATAGCTACAACACCAATTTGGTGTAGTACAAGGTGAATAAAGGATGACAACAATCTCCAGGATCATTTTCTCTACATAATAGATAAGCCCAATGTTCCTAAAGGAGAAATATTGGACCTTATTAGAGAGGATCACACCTCCAAAGATGCAATGCATTTTAGTGTTGGGAAAACAATGGTTAACTTACAGAGATATGTGTATCGGTGCAAAATGTAGAACATTTATCTTGGCTTATTAGAGAATGCATATTTTTTCTAAAAACAAACATAGTGATAGGAAGCAAGGTTATTTTTACCATCCCTTTCCTATAGCTACTAAATTATGGGAGAGAATATCCATGGATTTTGTGGGTGGTTTTTCAAGAACCAAGAGGAGACATGACTATATATATTTGTGGTAGTTGATAAGTTTAGTAAGCTATGCATTCTCAATACTTGTAAAAACACTATCAGGATACAAGATTGGAAATAATTATGATGTTTGAAAAGGTCTTGGTGTAGTTTGGGATAGCAAGGAGCACAATATTATATAGAGATGCTAGATTTATTAGTGCATTTGGGACTACACTTTGGGAGAATATGGACACTAAATTGAAGAGGTCCACAACTTTCCATTGCATATGAATGTAGATAGAAGCAATGAACATGACATTGGTTTATATTTTAAGGAGTTACACGTATAAGTATCAAGGGTCCATGACAAAAAAATGATTTACATTCAACACACTTATAACATAGTAGTCCACATTTCCACAAGTAAGTCCTATTTTCAAACATGGCTTGGAAATTTTCCATCTTCACCTGTAGGTGTGTTGATGTAATTGTAACTTTGGAATGCATTCACTTGTATATCTTATGTATTGTACCTCGATGTTTATTCCGAGAAGTGTTTGTAATGTAATTGAGTCATGTCATGTCCCAATGTTTCGATCAGGAGTTTCTATAATGTAAACAATTCATGTCAAGTCATTGTGGGTAACCCTCCTATTGATTAAGGGTTAAAGTCCCCGCAGTTGTGGGGCCCTAGGGTTATTAGAATCTCCTATAGAAGTTGGCCCTATTGATTTTTTGTCAAGTCAGGAATTAGTATAAATAGAGAGTGAACCTCTCTATTTATCACACATTCACTCACACTCAGTTGTAGCACATAATTGAGAGAGAAGAATTTGCTGGGACAAGAGAGAAAGAGACTACTACTGTCAGGAGATCATCTTACTGTTATTTTGGGGTTTTGCTTTTGGTGCTGATTCTATCTCCGAGGAAGTTGTGGGGTTTTCTCCTTTATGGTTTCCCCGAGGAAAAACATTGTGTTCATTGTCTCTTATGTTTGATTGTTGTTCTTGTTATTCTCTCAGTTAAATATCCTAATATATTGCTAGCATAAATGATAAAAATCTAACATGGTATCAGAGCTAACCTGAGAAGAAGACACTGTGCAGCTACGGAAACTAGGGCTTCCTACTTTTTGTATCTCTCTCCATAGATTTTCAGCAAAAGAGGGTTGGTTTGACTCTCCTCTCTAGGGTGCATCTTTCTGGAAGCAGAATCTGATTCTGAGCATTTTCAATTTTTGACCCGACACTACTGCCAGAAATTAGGGCTTTCCACAAAAGTGGAATTTTTGAGTAAGCCCAGGCCCGGATTGATCTCCTCCTCAAAATCCAAGTTTAGAGATCAAGTTCAAAGCTTTTGGTTGGACATAACTTTGGGAAAGTCAAACCCTAATCTGCTCCTGAACCAACTATGCAGAATTTCAGCTCCAAATCTAAATCTTGGTAAGATCTAAATCTTTTGTATTTCCATTTGAGGTTATCAGTTAAGATGTCTCATCATACCAAGCTTTATGAAAATCTTGAGGGAGCTGATAACTTCCGAGCCTGGAAGTATAGGATCTCCTTGGTCCTAAAAGAAAATGAGTTGGACTCCTACATCAATAAGGAGGTTTCAGTTCCAGAGGGAGATGAGGCTAAGGCATTACACAAGAAGAAATTGGTCATGGCTAAGAGGATTATTGTTGATTCAATCAAGGATCAACTTATACCACAGGTTTCCTCCCTAAAGACACCTAAATCTATGTTTGATGCCCTGACCAAACTATTTGAAGGGAAGAACATAAATCGGAAGATGACTCTTAGAAACCAATTAAAGAATGTAAAGATCCAGAATGCGGAAACCATCCAGTCTTACTTTACAATAGTCTCTCAGATCAAAGAACAACTTGAAGTAGTGGATGAAGAAGTGGAGAATGTAGATATTGTAATGACCACCTTGAATGGTCTCCCTAGGACACGGGACTCTTTCATTCAAGGGATCTGTGCCAGAAAGAAGCTAGTTAATTTTAGCATACTATGGGAAGAATGCTCTAAAGAAGAAACTCAGATAGCAGCTCGAGAAGAAAAGATGGGAAGTGAAGATCAATCTCTCACAGTAAAATCCAAGAAGAGCAAAACAAATCATCATCAAGGTAAGCACTTTCATCCCAAAATACCTAACAAGAATCTACCTAAATTTAGATGTTATACATGTGATGAAAGAGGACACTATGCTAGAGATTGTCCTAAGAACAAAATAGCTCCATCAAGAAGAAAGGGAACACAAGAAGACATCATGCTCATGCTACAGAAGATGATGAACCTTCCACAAAGAGAATCAGACAAGAAAGTGATGATTCTTCAAGTGATGAAGAATATGTCTTGATTTTTGCTCTCACGGGAAACATTACACATGGAAGCAATGATTGGCTTATAGATAGTGGGGCTTCCAAACATATGACAAGATTCAAAGAATCCTTTGTGAAACTATTAGAATATGAATCACCCCACAAGGTGAAACTTGGAGATGACTACCAGTATCCAATAAAAGGTAGTGGGGAATCCTCTTATAAGCTAGACTCTGGAAAGTCTATGACGATGAAGGATGTATTGTTTGTACCAGTACTAAAGAAGAACCTCCTCTCCATATCTGCATTAGATGCAAAAGGCATGAGGGTTGCATTTGTAGATGGCCAAGTTCTCATGTGGCCAAAGGGAAAGACTATTAATGATGCAGTAGTAATTGGGGAACAAGAGGGAGGTCTATACAAATTGAAAGGCCATCCAGAACTAGCCTTGATCCATGACACAATAGAGACAAATGAACTTTGGAATAGAAGGCTTGCACATGTGCACTACAGAGCACTACCTCTTGCAATAAAAGTTGTTGAAGGACTTCCAGAAATCCAATCAAAACATGATGGTGTCTGCAAAGGATGTGCGAAAGGAAAGAGTACGAAGAAGACATTTCCAAGTAGTGAGAGAAAGACAAAAGGAATCTTGGAAATCATTCACTCCGATGTATGCGGTCCGATGTCATCCAGTTCATTAAGCGGGTATGTATACTATGTTTCTTTTATTGATGATTTTTCTAGAAAGACATGGATATACTTTATGAAGAACAAAGATGAAGTATTCAACAAGTTCAAGGAATTCAAAACCTTGATCAAGAACCACACTGAAAAGAATATCAAGACCTTTCAATCAGAGAATGGCGGATAATTCACATAAAATGAATTTAAAGAATTATGCAAAGATTCAGGGATTAACAGGGAGTTATCCACTCCATATAATCCACAATAGAATGGGGTTGCAGAAAGGAAGAATAGAACAATCATGGAAGCTGCAAGAGCAATGCTTCATGATCAAGATATTCCTGTGCATCTATGGGCAGAAGATGCCAGAACAACGGTGTATGTACAGAACCGTACTCCACACAGAGTACTCGAGAACAAGACACTAGAAGAAGTCTTTTTCAGCAAGAAACCAAAAGTCAACCATCTCAGAATATTCGGCTGTCCAGTGTACATACACATTTCGAAAGAAAAGAGGACAAAGTTAGATCCTTCAGGAAAGAAGGGTATACTTGTGGGATACTCTAAAAGCTCGAAGGCTTACATAATATACTTCCAAGGATTCAAGAAGATCGACATCAGCAGTGATGTAAAATTTGATGAAGACTCAACTTACAACAAATCCAGAAAGAGACTTGCTGAAGATCCTGAAGAAACAGAAGCACCCAGAATTCATGACACAACCATGAACGAAGAAATTCAAGAAGAAGATCAAGAATTAGAAGAAACTCAAGAACATGTAGATCCACCTTAGGAGAAGAATCCTCACAAGAGGAAACCTGCTTGGGTACAAGAAGCTATCCAAGGTGCAGAAATATATGGGGCTCCAGAAGAAAATCATAGAGAAAGAAAAAGGACCAGGTCTTGCTCCGGGTATGTAGCCTTATTATGTGACTTCATCGATAAAGAAACTTCCAACTATGAATAAGTGGTAGAAATAAAAGAATGGAAGGATGCTATGATCGAAGAGTATCAATCGATCATGAAGCATGATTTCTGGGATGTTGTCCCTAGACCAAAGGGGAAGTCTATTGTAACTTTCAAATGGATCTACAAGATCAAGCATGCTGCAGACGGTAGCATAGAAAAATATAAAGAAAGATTTGTGGTTCATGGATTCTCTTAGAAAGAAGGAATAGATTATGAAGAAACTTTTGCACCTATAGCCAGATACACTTCCATCAGATCAGTACTTTCTCTGGTTGCAGTGATGAAATGGAAGATACACCAGATGGATGTCAAGACTGCTTTCTTGAATGGTGTAGTCGAAGAGGAAGTGTATGTGGAGCAGCCACTCGGTTTTGAGACACATGACAGGGAGTCTCATGTGTGTAAATTGAAGAAATCCCTGTACGGTTTAAAACAGGCACCCAAGACATGGTACGGTAGAATTGACAACTTTCTATCCAGTTTGGGCTTTACCAAGAGTAAAGCAGATTCCAACCTTTACTACAAGGTTAAAGATGGTAACCCAGTGATACTCCTACTGTATGTAGATGATATGTTTGTGACAGGTGTTAGTGCTAGAAATTGTTCTCAGACTACGAAAGAACAAGACAACACAATCTCAATAAACACAATTAAGTAAAATAGGTTTTTCTAGGGTTTTGGTTGTACAGTTTGTAGACAAGAGGGAAGAAAATTCATAAGACCAAAGCAAACACTAAATCATGAGCATTTGAAAGACTGAGATGCATAACATATAAACTATAATCCAAACAAAATAATCACAGTACTGAGTTTCACCCACAGTTAACAAGCATTTCATGCATAAAAACCTTAAACAGGGAATGAGTATACCAGCTAAGTGATTAACACAAATCAGAAATGAAACCAGTCAATAGTCTAAAAAGGGCTTATAGTTGCATATATTTCATAATTTAGTCATCAAAAACACATAAGAGTTTTTACACTTAGCTCATAAACCATAGCCTGATAGCCTCCCCTTGCAACAAAAATCGAACCATTGGTCCTTTCCCAGACTTACATTTATCTTGTTCCTTCAAAAACAGTTACATAACTGAACCAAAACTACCTGTAGGTCATCTATCGAATTGTTCAATATAAACTATCATTATACAAAAATGATAGTTTTACAAGTCTTAGTTTTAGTTTGAAATAACTTTTTCAAACTAACTAATAACTGCTCTTCTTAAAGTACTTTTACAAGTCTTTTGTTGCTTCTGCTAAAAGAGCAATTCCCTCTAAAGCCCGGGCTTTCCTTCTGGCCTTTTGGTGATCTGCTTCCAAATCTGCAACTCTTTTTGTCAGCTCCTCATTTTGTTGTGTCAACTCTTGAATATTTTGTTTTAATTCTGTAAACAGGCTCTCTGTCTGTCTCTTTCTTTTTAAAGCCTCTTTAGAAACTGAAATCAATTCCTGATAATGACTATTTACTTCTTCTAAGTCTTCTCTCAGTCTTTTATTTGCAGTCACTAATCCTTCATTGCTTTCATGCAGGTACTCAATTTGATTCTTGCATTGCTTGATACTCCTTTGCAAATTTTCATTTTCAGAATCAATGCATTTTCCTTCTAACACTGGCTACATTCCTTCAGGTATCCAAGGGATTTTTAGCTTCCTAAACATTTCTTCATCTTCTTCCATATGCTCTGTCAAGGTCATTGGAATTTCTGAATGTTCTTCAGCTTCAATACTGCACTTAGATGATTTCTCAGCCACCTCTCCTTTCTCTATACAAGGGCTCTTTAAATCATTTTGATGTTGTTCTAGAATCATCTTCTCTCGAACCTCCATGAATATTTTTGAGATCTTGGTATCAGTGAAAACTGGTTTATCTTCTAAAACTATTTGTTTTTTACCATTCATAACCTTTTTGTTTTCATCTTCAATGTCTTCTAATTTATCCTAAGATGATGAATCTTCAATTACGGTAATCTTCTTTTCATCCAGTTTAGGGTTTAACAACTTCTTCATATTTAATCTGAGTTTGTTCTTTGGCCTTGTCTTGGGCCTCCAAATTGCTCCAACCTCTCCTAACAT
>LPNX010137978.1:93479-210248 GCA_001517045.1 Pseudotsuga menziesii
AACCCTGCCTCTGAAAACAATTTTGCACAATCTAGAAAATTTTGAACCCAACTCATGTCTGAAGGTTTTGCTCTATTAGTCTTACCACTTCTTTTCATTTTGAACAATTGTCAAATAGCTTCTGTCAATAAAACAAACTCTAAATCTGTTCAAGTCTTGACAATCTGACAGACAATGTTGTATTGGGAAACCTAAAACCCTAAACTGAACTCTCTCGTTTAAACTAATAAATGCTTTAATTCCATTGACAGAGAACTCATCATTTAGTATGAATTAGGTTTATAAACTAATAATCTTCAATCAATTCTGTCATTAGTCCTCTGCTTAGAAAAAGAACCCAAATTCATGAACTTTGGTAACGATTCGTAGCCTACCTGTCAAAGTGATGAATCCAGGTGTTGGAATCGTGTTTTCTTGACTGTCAGGTGTCCAATTGCATTCCTCAATCTTCTTTGACCACTTCGATAACTCCAAACGACCGCTCCTCAAAGCCCTAGTTTTGCGCCCTGTTTCAAAATTTGATTAGACATTGCTGATTCTTCGCCACGAACTTCATCTGCTCTACGTGCACTTCAGGGGATATGAGATTCAAGGCACATTTGTCTCATTATGTTTAACCATCATTATTCCATCACTCTACAACAGACCACTGCGACTCACCCTCATGATGATTTGCTTGACGTATTCACACCTGTCACAATGATCATTCTAGAGGAAACACATATCAAATCCATCAACCCAGTATGAATGACATCTCATGTGTGATAATTTCAAAAAATCTGACCCAAAAATGATGATTTTTGAACTGCGCGACTTTCTTGTAGCGCATGTGTGCAATTTTTCCAGGCTTGCGCTACAAGAAAGTATGCTTTAATGATTTTCAAAAATATAACTCATGATAATGGTTTAACCTTGGTTAGAGAACCTTAATCAAGATTTTATGCTATTTTTTAAGACCTTTTAATTCATATAAACATTCTATAAGCCCTCTAACTATGAATTCTAATAAATCAAACCAAAATTTGAAAAATAAAACTAAGAAATCATATAAACATGAAAATTAAAGGAAAAAGATTCAAACTATCCTAAGAAACAAAATTTTCTAGGAGAAATGAATAAAACCGAGTTTCAAAACATAAACAAATGTATTAAAAAATGGAAAACAAAAACAGGCTCTAACATCTGGCTCCTGCTGCGGGATGAAGTCCTCCCTATGAGGCTTCAAGAACCTGTAGACCAGTGCCTTCTGTGCTGCTGCCTGCTAGTCTGCAAAATTTTCATTGGGTCATGGAGTCTTTATTCTATTATTCACACCGGTATATACAATGAAAGTCCAGTATCCATCTCAAAAACTGTAAAAATGCTTGAGGAATCGTCCATTAACTGGATTAGACAATTCCTCACCATCCAAAGTTTGTAGCACAAAAGTATTATTTTCTAGAATCTTCGATACTATGAAAGGACCAAACCAAAGGTTATCAAACTTGCCATGCTTTCCTTTCTGCTCCTTCCTAGCATCCCATCTCAAAATCATATCTCCCACTAAAAAGGTGTTCTCTTTGATCTTTCTATCAAATCTTTCTTTAATCTTTGACTTGTACAGCTCAGCCTTTTCTTCCACTGTTTCCCGTTTCTACTGTAACTCTATCAGTGCATAAATTCTTCTTTGCATATCACTAGGTTCTTCCTGACAATCTTGAAAAAATTTCATCACTGGGATACCCAATTGGACAGGAAAAACCACATCAGTACCATATACTAATTGGAAAGGAGAAGTTCCAATTGCTTTTTTAACTGTTATTATGTCTGCCCATAATGCATATTTTAACATTGAATCCCATGATCGTTTATTCTGCTTCAATAACTTCCTGATACTCTGAATAATATTCTTATTAGATGACTTAGCTAGCCCATTTCCCTGAGGATAATAAGGTGTTGAGTGTTTCAACATAATCCCATTATTTTCACAAAATACCCCCATAGCCTTATATTTAAAAGCTTTAGCATTATCAGTCAATAATTTCTGAGGACATCCAAATCTACTAAGAATATTTTCTTCAATAAAATATATGATTACCTTGTCTGTTGAATTTCTTGTGGGAATAGATTCTACCCATTTAGTAAAGAAATATGTAGCAGTCAAAATCCACTTATGCTACCCTAAAGAAGATGGATTTATCTCTCCTATGAAGTCCAAACCCCATTGCTGAAAAGGGGAATTAACTGCAATTGATTTTAATGGTAATGACAACAAATTTTGATTACCAACAAACTTTTGACAAGGGATACATGCTCTTACCTGCTGATATACATCTGAGAATAAGGAAGGCCAATAGTATCCAGCTCTTAGAATTTTATAAGTTGTTTCCTTCCAATACTTATGTCCCCCACAAGCCCCTTCATGTGATTCAGATATTACTTCTCCAATTTCTGGTTTATCCAAACATCTAAGTAAAATACCTCATGGATCTTTCCAAAACAACTGTTGTTCTATCAAACAATATTCAGTAGTTTTCAACTTCAATGACCTAGCAGCTTTCTTGTCTAGATGTTCTGGACATTGTAAATACAAAAGAAAATGTACAATATCTGCATACCATGTGGATTCTACATAGTGGTCCATAATCTTTTCTTTCTCCCGCTCTGCTTAAAATTCTTCCTGTGCCGGTTGTTCTGCCATGAGATGTAGACCTAAAGCTTGGAAATTTGAATCAGCTAACAATTTAGCCAAACCTTGTCCCTTTTCTAGCTTTGTAGGTCTAATATCTACATCATATTCCATTATATTTGCAATCCACTTCCCTCTTTTCCCCTCACTGTCAGGCTAAGTCAAAACATCCTTAATGGCAGCATTAGGAACATAAGCAATAACCTTGGAATGCAAAACATAAATTCTGAAAACTTCAATGCGTTTACCAATGAGTAAGCCTGCTTCTCTAAAATGTTGTATTTTAACTCTAAATCTCTGAGAGTCTTGCTGAAAAATGCAAGTGGTTGTTCAAGACCATCCTTATTCTTCTGTAATAAAACAATAGCCAATGTATCTTCATATGCAAAAGAAAAAGTTAAAAATTCCTTTGTAAAATCAAGACTTATTAATACTGGAGCTTCCGTAAGAGCCCTGTTAATCTTTTCAAATGAATTTTTTGCTTCTGCAGTCCACTTGACCTCTTGATATTTCTTCAACATAGCTGTAATCTGTTTGATGGTTTCAACAAAATTTGGTATGAACCAACGCAGAAAATTGATTTTACCAATAAAATATTGTACATCCTTCTTGCTCCTTGGTAAACTTATTTTTAGTATTGCTTTCACCATTTCCGAATCAATCCTTATGCCATCAGCTGAAACTAAATGACCCAATAACTTACCTTCTTGTACAACAAAATGTGATTTCTTTAGATTGAGAGATAAACCATATTTTCTGCATTTCAGAAAAGTTTGTTTTAAGTGTTTTAGATGCTCATCATTTGATTGTGAAAAGACTGTAATATCATCTAAGTAAATCACTAGAAACTTATCTCTTTCCCCTACAAAGGCTATGTCGAATATAGCTCTTTGAAAATTAGCTCCAGCATTCATTAATCCAAAAGGCATTTTATCGTACATGAAAGTACCCCAAGGAGTAGTAAAAGCTGTTTTTTCTTTATCATCAGGGTGCATGGAAATTTGATTATATCCTAAAAACCCATCAACCATAGAAATTCTTTGTGCACCAACTACCTTCTGCAATATTTGTTCTATTTTTGGCAAAGGGTAATTATCCTTCAATGAAGACCTATTTAGATTTTGAAAATCAACACACAGTCTGATTACATCATTCTTTTTCCTGGCATGAACTAAATTGGCTACCCATGAAGAATATCTGAGGGGAACAATAATCTTAGCATCTAATAACTTTTTCACCTCCTTCTCTATAATAGGAAACAAAGTTGGATTTATCCTCCTTAATTTTTGTTTGAAAGGTTTAACATTTGGTTTTAAAGACACTTTATGCTATATAATTTCAGTATCATATGTCTTCAAATCTTCATATGACCAAGCAAAAACATCAACATACTCTTTTAACAACTTGATGTACATGTTTCTCTGCTCTGTTGTGAATGCTTTTGAAATCTTCACCATTCTAGGATGTTCAGGGGTGCCAATATTACAGTCCACTACATTTTTTTCTAAAGACTGTACAAATGGTTTTAAAGGTGTATCATCCTTTGAAAATATCCTCTCTAAAGGCACCAAACCCTTAGGAATGAAATTACTTTTAAGTTCAATAATCTTGTGACCTGCAATTTCATTTTCTGCAATACCTTGAATCTCTTCAGCCTCATCATATTGTTCTTGATCAATTAAGGAATTGGAAAACTCACCTGTCAGCTCTAAAAACCTTTTTATTTCAATATCATCTTCAAAAAAATTCCATTTCTTTACATTATCAGGCACAAAAGGTCTGTACCTAACCTCAATAGGATACTTTAGCTGTGTTGTTTTAGGAATCCTGAAATGTGTGGCTGCTAGGGCAAGAGAATCAACAATTTGGTTATGATCCCTAAGAATATAAGTGATATTAAAAGCCACAAAGAAATTGTATATCATATCCCATACTTCATTATGGTACACTTTCAACAAATCTTGTTTTACTTGATAGTTGTTCCTCACTTGCTGAACAACCAACTCGGAGTCGCCATACACAGAAATCTGCTGAATACCTAAATTTTTTGTAGCTTTCAAACCTAACAGCAAAGCTTCATATTCTGCAGTATTATTGGTGGTAATAAATTCCAATTTATACATTAACCTTACTGCTTCACCACTAGGAGATATTAGAAGAACCCGTGCTCCAGCACCCTCCTTACATGATGATCCATCAAAATACATTTGCCAAAGTTCATCTTTTTGTTCCCTAGTGTATTTGATTGGCTTTTCTTTTCAACCTGTAATAATCCAGCAGTATCATTATCATCACTAAAATGCAACATACAAGTACCCAAATCCTTGTCAACATCATACAAGGGATGATTTGTAGGGTTCTTGTCATCGGGCACAATATAAGCAAATTGTAACTCTCTATATAACCTTCTGTTTTCTCCTCCAAATAAATGAATGGTGGCATATGTTAAGTCCATCTGTAGATTTCCACCAACCTTCTTGGCCCAAGATCTAGAAAGGAGCAGTCCAAACTTAGGTGTAATGTCTACTACTACCACATCCATAATCACACTCTTCATTGGCAGCTGAGCTAAACTAACCACCATATCTTTTATCACTCCTAAACATTTTACAGCTCGTTAATACTCAGTCTGGTTCTGAGAACCATTCTGATATGACTGCGGGATGTGTTCATCTCACATGATCAGATGTAAGTGCAGAGCCCTTCTGACATGGTTGATGTGTTCATCCCATGGTCAGATATAAGTGCTGAGCCCTTCTGACATGGTTGATGTGTTCATCCCATGGTTAGATATAAGTGCTGAGCCCTTCTTACATGGTGATGTGTTCATCTCATGGTAAGATATAATAAGTGCTGAGCCCTTCTTACATGGTTGATGTGTTCATCCCATGGTAAGATATAAGTGCTGAGCCATTCCGGTATGGTTCTTGGATGTGTTCCTCCCATGGTCGGATGTGAGTGTTGGGCCTTTCTAACATGACTGGATTGGTTCCTATCATGGTTATATGTGAGTGCTTGGCGTGCCTTTCTGACATGGTGTTGGATGTGTTCCTCTCATGGTCAGTTGTAAGTGCTAGACGAGCCATTCTAACTTAGGGTCAGATATAAGCAATGAAGAAGACCTACATGGAGGCTAGGCATACAACCAGTATGAAAAAGGGCTTGCTCTATAGAACTTCCTGTGACGAGTAGAATCAAGAGATAGCACCCGTGATGATGATCCAGCAGAGATGATGCAGATTGAGTGGTGATCCAGATCCAGTGATGTACCAGATCCAGTGATTATCTAGATCGAGTGATGATGATCCAGATCCAGTGATGATGACTTGAAGATGAAGATGATGAGAACTCGATGATGATCCAGATGATATAGAGAAGAAGACTTGTGCTGATAAATTATGTCGAGAGAATACCTTCTTAGTTAAGAGGGAGTGTTGATGTAATTGTAACTTCAAAATGTATTCACTTGTATATCTTATGTATTGTACCCTGATGTTTATTCCGAGAAGTGTTTGTAATGTAATTGAGTCATGTCATGCCCCGATGTTCCGATCAGGAGTTTCTATAATGTAAACAAGTCATGTCAAGTCNTCCCAGCAATTGTGGGGCCCTAGGGTTATTAGACTCTCCTAGAGAATTCGGCCCTAGTGAGTTTTTGTCAAGTTGGGAATTAGTATAAATAGAGAGTGAGCCTCTATAGTTATCACACATTCACTTACACTCAGTTGTAGCGCATAACTGAGAGAGAAGAAGTTGTTGGGACAAGAGAGAGAGAGACTACTGCTATCGGGAGATCATCTTAATGTTTTTTTTGGGTTTTGATTTTGGTGCTGATTGTATCTCTGAGGAAGTTGCATGGTTTTCTCCTTTATGGTTTCCCCAAGGAAAAACATTGTGTTCATTGTCTCTTATGTTTGATTGTTGTGCTTGTTATTCTCTCAGTTAAATATCCTAATATAATACTAGCCTAAATGATAAAAATCTAACAAGGTGTTGTATATGGACAACAAGGAGGAGAAGTGGAAGATATCACAAGTGAATAATTGAAGGTTGAAATATTAATTAATAAGATTAGGTGGATCCATTATCAAGTACAAAATACATTAAATAAGTGACATGAAAAGTATAAGGATTAGCATGACAAGCACATAATTGAGAAGACATTCAAGGTGGTAGACATAATCTAGTTACATTTGAACAAATAAAGGCTATATATTCCTAGTAAGAAAATAAAGGATTTATGGTATGGTCCTTTTGAAATGTTAGAGAAGGTAAGTAATAATGCCTATAGACTTAATATACCTCCATATATGAATGTATACTTAGTAGTGAATGTGGAAAACCTAAAACTCTATGATTATTTCATGTTAGAGCAGGAAAATTGCTAGTAAGTATTACCTACCATAGATAACTTAGCACTATAATATCAAGCATAGTTAGAAAATGATATTGTTTGGTAGAAGTCTAGAGAAACAATGGGGGAAACATGAAATTTGGTAAGTTGGGTTGGAAGGACAACTTCCAAGTAAGACCAAATGGTACTCTAGGGAGAAGGAAGATGAAAAATTTCCTCGCCAACTTTAATAAAAAACTTTTGGGACCAAAATCATTATAAACCATGGAAGTGTGTTATTAAATAGACCACTATATAATTTATCATCTATTTTGGTACAGTTTGGGTGGAAAATTGAAACTAATGGCTCATTTGGCCCATTTTAGGGCTAGGTCCTTTTTTTGTCATGTGGGGTCCTAAAACATCTGGAGCTTATAGAGGTGGTCTTTTTTGGAGAAAAATATTTGTAGATGTAATCCACAAACTTTTGATTTTATTTTGCACATTGAGATCTTTCCAACATCACAAAGGCCACCTCAATTAGAATTTGCATTATGAAGTTATGCCTCATGCAAGTTAACATGTATTGAGTGGATGCCATGTCATCTCCCATTACTCACACATGTGGAGCTAGTCACTTGTGTACATTCAAGAATATTTTAGTGTTTCTAAAAAACTAACCCTAATTAGGTGTTGATAGATGTAAAAAATCTAACCCTAACCCTAAACAAAAATTAGGACATGTTAAATACTAGGCCACTAGGAAAGGAAAAGGGTTCCATTCTTTTTGTATTAATTATTATTCCATAGTTGAGAAAATAAAGGATTTGGATATTAGAGTAGAATGGAGGAAGTATGATACCTTTTAGTAGCCAAAGAAGTCACAGTGTCCATGGCAACTCCATAGTGAGTTCACTATTCTTTGTATTTTCCTTTCATATTTGAGAAGAAAAGAGCAAGGCATAGTTTTTATCTTTTAGTTGGTTTTTTCTTGTATTGGGTTTCCATATGGTACATATTGTGTTCATGGTATGAATGGTGTGCTATTTGTTTTAGGTTCCTTTAATTTTATTCTCAAATTATTTTAGTATTTTGTGTTCTCAACTAATAATATTAAATTTGCATCTTAAGTAAAACATTGCATAACAAGGACTCCGTGGAAACCTGCAGGGTCTATTGTGATAAACTATTCAAGTGGAATATCCATTAAATATTATAGATAATGCATTGAAATTACGTATTCATGCTCTAAATAATAATAACAATGACATTATATAACATACTAGAAGATGAAAGAGAAAAATGGGAGAAGTTATTTTGGAAGAAGAACTCAAAATCATAAAAGAAGATGGATATAAAAGCACACATAACATCTTAAAACCATGAAATTCAATAGCAAGGTGTACTTAGAGGATGTTGGTGTTGAGGACACGACAAAAATGAAGGAATTGAACAATGGAGTACACAATAAATTTGATAAATAACTATGGTCTTAACGGAATCAATCATCGTGGCTTGGGGAAGAACAATGGTCTGCAAGATTTAGAAGGTTATTTGAAGGGAGAGTGCAATATCAACAAACTAAGGAAATACATAAAGAGATATATTACTATCTCTCTTAGTTAGGTCCTGAATTTTAATAAATTTGTCCTTGTAATCAAAATTTGGAAGAAATTGAATTTTAAGCTTGAAGTATAATCATAATCATTTTCAAATTTTAGGTGAAACGGTATTTAACCTATATATCTACTGAATGACATGTTATCATGCCACCTCTTCTTCAAATACTTGGTGTACCATCTTTTACAATGATTCCCATGGCATATTGTAGTTGTCATCCCATGATGGATGGAGACATCCATGAAGTTCAACAACATGTTTTCAAATGTCAAAGAAAGATAGTTGATTAAAGGAGGCAATGTTAAACAAAGAGACTAGTATGGTCATTCTTAAATAAGAATTGGTCAAGGGAATCAAAGTATCCTAACAAGCAATTGAATTTTTGTATTTAGAAACCATTGCTTAGTTTAATAAATAACATGCCACAATAAAGAATACAAGGGAACTAATTAGTGAAATGCAACAATGGATTAGGGGGGATACAAAACATTGTAGAGGATATTTGGATCTAGCTAGAAGAAATCTTCCACATTGTCCAAGGTTAAAAAAATAAAAGATAATATTCATCATGATTTCATCTCTGACTCAACATTTTTAATTTGGATACATAGTTTTTTGTGCATTTGTAGGAAAACACCGTCAACATTTTTCTATAGATATTTTGAGAAAGAAAGTATTTTCAAATAATTCAAAATGATAACGAGAGAAGTTCATATTATTTTCAAAGTTGAATGTGTTCCTTTTATATGGATGTATATACAACCCATTTTGTAAATAATATAGTAAAACCTTTAGTGTAGTTAAAAAGACTTGAAATTAAGCATTTGTTTCAGCTTGCAAAACAACATCTTGTTCAATAAAAATAACATCGATTATGCATTGATAATGCAAAAACTCGATATCAATCGTTCACAATGAAACTAAAATAAATACATAGTAATGAAACCTTAACTTAAAATGTAAGCATTCAAATAAAGTATTTTCATTTCAATACTTCTCATAATATAATAGTAGAAAACATCAATGCCATTGTTTCCAATACTCTATAAACATAAACAATATGGAAAATATCAAAACTATGAAATCCCTATAGTTATTCATATATGAACGTAATCATTAAAAATATCTCAATGTAAATGAAAACAACCCCATCAAAATTTTAAACATCAATCATCTCTTCATTGCCTTGGGTGTTTTCCTAAGAACTAATAAGCATAATCAGCATAAATAATCATGACAATCATTGCGGCAATTGAATTTTAAGTACAAAATCATTATCAAAGTTCGAAAAACCCAATGTAAAGAGTGGAACTAAAAGAAAACCCTTCATGGACCATCATAATTAAGTGTGAAGAGATAACACAATGTATATTAAACTTATATATCTAGGATTCATATTTCTGAGTGGAACTAAAAGAAAACCCTTCATGGACCATCATAATTAAGTGTGAAAAGATAACACAATGTATATTAAACTTATATCTCTAGGCTTCATATTTGTAGCACAAAGTATCAACAAATATTTTAGACTTTGGAAATTATGAAAATAGGGAATGTAGAGAGGAAATTAAACAATGATGCAAGGATGAAGTTAAACGAGGGATTGAAAGTGGTGGACAACACTCTAAAAAAAGTGTTTTTGTTGGTGGGGTATTTAAAAAATGTCTAGTCGACTGGGTATATTAAAAATGGTCAACTTTGTGAAAATTAACAATTTTGGTATTTATTAAAAACTGTCAATCTTATGATGATTAATAGTTTTCCCCTATTAAAACAACCAAGTTTGTGAAAATTAAAAACAAATTGGAATCACTCCAAAGTCATACGAACTACATTCTTAACCTCAAAATACAACATACATATTCATAGTTCACATTAATCACTAGGATTTCGCTTGTCTTGGCTTCTAGGTCTCTGGATTTATGTGCTTAAATCCATGAATTGGTTTTTAATGTGTAAGAGGTTTCAACTTCGAAGGTGTTATCATGCAATTAATTCCTTATATTCTAGTAAGCATCTTATTTGTAGCGATACAAATTGGTCGAGTCATTAATGAAAGTTGATTGGTTCAACTCCATCTTCACTAACTACACCCATAAACACTTGATTATTGTGCATCAACTTGTCCAAACTTATAAGCTCCAAACTTATCCACCATAATTTGAAATTGGAATAAAATTCCACCACACAAAATTACATTTATACATTCACACTTAGCCAAAATTCCACACATAAAATCCTACATAAGGTTACAATCCACACTAATCAATTTTCATTATTTTCAACACTCTCCCCTTAATAAGAAGCCACTCTTCTTTGTGCCAAGTGATTATCATGTGTTCCCATTGTCGTAGTGAAAACATCAACAACAACATGATTTATTGTCTGAGAAAATTACCACTGAATCTGGGTTTATTCTCACAACTACCTCAAATAAGTAACACTAAGAATTTAGAGGATTCAAGTCCAAAAATACCACCCAAATTGAGTCCAAATTAGTTTAAAATTGACTTCCTTTACTTTTTCAATATTGTCATTTTGTACAAAATCTGGGGCAATTAGGGAGACTATTACCATGTTTTATCGTCAATTTTAGCATCAAAATGGCATTATTTTTTCAAAAATTATGTTGAATTTTTTTAGGCCACGCTAGTGTCAATATTAGAATTGTATTTATAGGTGAATTAACAATATATGTTACGTGGATTTTAGTCTTAATAAAGAATATTATAAGTTCCAAAATCGTGTCATTGTTTATGACCAATTCGTAGACTTGTAAATTAATGTTGGTTTTGAGTCTAATGTTAGTGATTAGGAGGAGCTCAACTAGATTAAAATCAAAATATTTCTTCTTTTAGTCATTCATCCTGCCTACATTGCAACTGTATTGAAGTAAACACAGTTTTTTGGCTTATTAATCAATGGTTAATTATGGTTGAAAAAGTGTCATATAAATTGATTAGGATAAAAATAAATGGAAGAGGAAAATCATTTCCCATTATAGTTTGTTTTATTGATTTAATTCATTTTAATTATCTTAATTTGTAAAACTTTAAGTTTAATTATTTTAATTTTCCATCATTTTATTGCTCATCATGAATTAACTAAACTAACCTAAACAAATAGGGGATGAACCCAACTCATTAACCCAAATAAATAGGGGATGAGCCCAACTCATTTGAAGTTGTTCCATTTACACTCTTAAAATTCATAAAATATAAAATTAGGCCAAATTATAATATTAACTATAAAATATCAATAAATCAATTACAAATATATTATCTTATTCTTTTAACTATAAAAATATCAATAAATCAATTATAAATATATTATCTTATTCCTTTTTCCAAAGATAAAAAAAAGTACACTAACCTCAAAATTAATCCATAATAATAATAAAATATAAATTCATTCCCATACATCACATTCAAGTTGTAAATCTCAATAGATAATTAATTAAATACAAGGAATCTCAATATCTTTCGATGCAAATGTTTTAACAGAAGCTCAACCTAAAATGCATTTTCCTTGAAACATATACCTCACTATGCAATAAGCCCAAAAAGTTTTAATTGTTTAAAAATTATATGAATTGTTTATTAACTAACATGTATATCCATTAAAGGATGCACTTAATTCAATAGTTTATATGGGTGTTTTTATTATTATTTTAATCTCTATGAATTTATTAAAATTAAAACCATTAAAAAAATCACAAGAAGGGGAATAATTTTGCTTTTTTATATAAATTAATATATTTTATGCTTTGTACAATTTTTTTAATATATATCTAAAAACTAAAATAAAATTGAAACAACTAATTTTAATGATCAAAACTATTTGTTGGAGAATATACCTTATTTGGTTTAGTCTATTCCAATTCTTTTTACTAAAGTTGTTAAAGATGAGATATTATAGTTTTTTTATCAGTTTTTTTAATGATTTTTAACATAGACTTAATAATACAATATTTATAATTGATCTATATAAAAAATTCCCAAATATTCATAAAATTGAATTATTATTGTCTAACAATTTGGACACGCTAAGCAATTTAGTCTTTTTAACAAGTTCCTTTGTCATAATTTTATATTAAAAATAAAGATGCAATGATTCTCCATCCTCCTACAAGCAACAATAACTTATTATCATATATAATATAACAATCTTCAAGATTCATGATAGATTTGTAGAAAATCATTATTAGTGGTCATCCTAAATCATTATTAATGGTCATCCTAAGTTATCTTAGAATTCACAAATAAGCCCATCTTTCCCTAAATATTTTTCTTGGGCCACGTTTATAATGATTTGAATAGCTTATTTTCCTCATGGAAACATGAGAGAATATGGGAAAAAATAAAGGGGATGCTTGCTTTATATCTTATTTAGTTTATAGAAATAAAAATAGTTATTTAAAAGTTATCTCAAAATATTATTTTTATTCCATTTTGATTTCAAAGAAGATTTTCGTAGTTCGTTTTAAGAGAGATTTTTTTATATAGAAAATTTACCATTCAGAAGTAGAATTTTCAAGCATCCTCATTATTTGTGGTCTAATTAATAGTTGTATTTTTTATAATAAATAAATCTTAAATTATTAAAGAAATAAAATGTACAATCATTTATACATTATAATTTTTTTTTCTACATTTACTTAGCCAAAGTTTGGTCTGAGTGGAGGTTAATCATCATCGTCATCATTACGAACACATATTAAATTCAAAACATATATAAAAACAAAGTGCATTTTTAATTATCGAGATTTTAGCATAAACTTGAGTTTGTAATTCACAAAAAAATATATAAAAATTCATGTTCCAAAAAATATAATTAAGAACTGTAAAATGTGAAATCGTGTCTATCTCTTCAAAGGTATGAAAGATCGGAGTCATTACATCAAAAGTGACATTGATGACATATATTCCCGCAATGTACCTTTAAGGACCATCGCCATAGGTGACATTGGTCATTGAAATTGTAATCAAGAAAATTTTTAAGGATCCATATTTTTTTTAAAGTGTAGACATCTTGGCGAATATTACTAATTCTTAAATCTTCAACCATAAAATGTTTAGCGATATTTTTGTGAAAATATTCAAATTTCTAAGGATTGTATATGGTTTTTGGAAACATTTGACGTTTTTTTAGTAAAATCTTTTATACTAAGGAATTTGGGAGAATCATTTAAAAAAATGGAAATTAGCGAAAATTTTCTTGGAAAAAAACCCTTAAAAATTGACCCATGGGATAAATTTTGCCCCTGATTTTTCCTTGACTACAATATCAACTCTTTTAGGATTGTCACCAATTCATATTTTGGAAACTATATAAGTGATAGTCTTTCCAAGTACATTGTCAATCCCTATTTTTTGGAGATGGTCCCCCATGCTTGTTATCAAAACCTTCCTGAAAATAACAATGGTAGTCATTATCCCTTGCCAAAGGAATTTTATTAATGTCAATGATTATAGAATGTCACCTTTGAGCCTTTCATACATTTAATGCATTTCCATTTGGTTTGTATTTTACTTTTAGTCCCAATTTCTTAAAGGTAATGTAGATATTACCTTATAACTTACATTTTATTTTCATTAACTTAAATTTTGAGCATGAAAAATTAAAAGTGAATCCCTTATTTCAGAAAGATTGCTGATGGACTCAGACATATAAGACTTCGGAAAGAACTACACAAAATGGAATGTTTTACATATTTTAGCAGTATTAATAGTTTCTTAACCTTTCACCATTGTGTGAAATAAAACTTGTTTCAATTAATAAATGAAATATATACTTTGACTATGTACAAGGGATATGCCGAGACCAAAGAGACACAACAATTATTAATCAGTTTAAGAAGTAGACCTTCCTCTTCTATTCTCTCTACTCAACCATGTGATTTGATCAAATTGGCTCGTGGGAGCACTCCCTAGTTACAATTTTTTAGTGATAGTTGAGTGTCAGATTGTAGAAATGTGTGATATCATTTGATTAATCTTATTATTCCATGGTTCTTGCATAGTCATTTGTGTGGTTCCCACCAAACAACCTTTTCGGTAGTTCTTTCCTGCCTATGGCTCAACCTCATGGCCTCCTTTATTACATTATTATGAGTTTTTTGGTATTTTATTCATTTTTTCACACTCCCATATCAATGAGTAATATGTCAAGACTTGTCATCTCTAGTTTCCAACCCCTTGCTTGTATCATTTAATGTTTTTCCTTATTTGTGCAATTTCCAACCCCTTTCCAACATTGACCTTGTTCACTTGCGATTCTAGTTGTAATGAGTTGCATGTCACATTTTTGTGGCACTTTATTCAAGCAACATGTAGTCCTAGTTTGGCGATTTCATTACCCTATGCCACAAGTGTTAGGATTTATTTAAGATCAACTTAGTCCAATGTGTCTTAAGGTAAAGTGGGTTTCTTTATTTTTCATTTGTACTTGTGTAACATGATGTCACAATATGTTTTAGACATAAATTGGTCAAGTGGTTCATATTCACCTCCATCTTAATGGATAATTATCCATGGCTTCACACTTTATTGGTCCATTATATTTATTTAAAGAGTATGGAGAGTCATTTGCTTGATTTTCGATTGTGAGAAGCTCATATGTAAAATGTTTTTCCTTTTGCATCAAGATATTTCATAAAGAAACAAATTTGGCTAGGGTTGTGGACTGTTTCCACCTCCTAGGTTTTTAACCATGTAAAAGTATCAATGTGTTGATATGTGATATGTTTGTGCAAGTGGTTTCTTAAATTTTTCGACCTATGTGGAGATACCATGTTTTAGTCAAACAATGTATCAAATAACTTAGGAAAAACCACTCGTGTTGTTGATCAAGATCTTGAACTAGTGTAGCTGCATGTATAAAATGCGATGGCAAATGAAGACTAGCATACCTAAAGTTATCTTAATCAATCTGAATACTGATCAAAATCCCTTTCTAGACTCTTTATCCCGCGATTCTGCCCTTTTGCAACTAAGTCCTTCCGCAGCTCCACGTTTCTGCAATCTTGAGTTTCCACAACTCAATCCTTCCGCAACTGAGTCTTTCTGCAAGACTCTTTCTGCAAGCTTCGTTCCACAAGTCTCTTTTCCGTAATTTGTGGATTGCGGGTTTACCAACTTTCACAATCGAATTTCTACAACTTTTCGGCCGCAGTGATCCTTTTTGCATGCAGATTGCGGAATGCGGGTCCTCCTTCCAACTTTTCCAAAGTTGGCTTTCGCAATTCTATTTTTTTGAATTGTTGGTTCTTTGCGGACTCGCTTCTAACGGTCAATCTATTGCAGGTTGCAGATCTCTCCTTCACACTTGCAGATCTTCACTTCTCTTTTGCGGAAATTAACCACAACTGTTTATCTGCTGAAGTTCACAGATTCTTGGATTATACTATGACAGGAGAATTAATCCATGGAATGATTAATTCATGATGTGGAAACAACTCTGTGCTATTGGGGATTCTTCAATGTTTTGTCAAACCATCAAATCGCACATGCACATAGACATAGAGAGCTAAAAATCAATTTTTATGGTTATTGAAGGAAGACATCAAATATTTGAGAACACACACGGAGATTTTAAAACTCTGTTCTTCAGTCAATGAACCAATGAACTTAATATTCTCTATTATCCTTCCCTTATGCCTTGCGTATACATTAGATCAAATACATTTAAATAGAGTTTCATCAACCTACCATATCCAAATAGCAAGATCTGAATCCCTAAGAAAGGAAATCTACAACTAACCTATCCTCGAGCAACCTCTTACAAGATTCGAGGACAATAGTGGAAAATTGCCAGTTATTAAAACCAAAATAAATCCTGATAACTAACCGTATACTTCTAGAATTTGATTACATGGAAATACAAAAACAACATTGATTGCTTATTTAGCAAACAAAGGACTTTATCTCGATTCTCCTGCATCAAAATGTTTTCTAGATTCTACTATTTTGTGCATTTATAGGCTAATAGAGTCATTCCATTGCTTATGGAGGGTTTCTTTCAGTTGGAAATGCTTTTCATTTCACTTGAAAATGTTTATGTTTACCTAAGATACAACCATTTTACCGAATTTGGAGGTATATTGTTTACATTTATGGTTTTTTTAGAAATCTCTCAAATTGTTTCATGTTCTAGCCTTCTTTTTTGTTTTATTCTCGATTTGTTATTTTTTAGTTTGAGTATGCTCTTTTAGGTGCCCTCTATGTGAACTCGACAAATAAAAATAGAGTGGAAAGGGTTTTCTTGACTATGTATTCTCTATGTCATGCACCTTGTGCAAACTCGATAAACCAAAAATAATGGGAAAACATGCATTTTCTGGGTAAGCTAATTACTGCCAAACCCCAAATTGGAAAATATTTAGTTTTGAAATTTCATTTGTGTGTGTCTTGCCGTGTAAAAGTGTTTTGCAAGACAAAAGAAAGGATTTTTGGTAGACACACTTTCCAAAAACAATAACAACATCTCTAAGAACAACACCCCCATCGTCCTTCATAATATATCTATATATTTGTTTAACTCACTTGGTTGATTTTCTTTTTTATCAAGTAAGAGGTCTTGGGTTCAAATCCTTCTTTTTGTTACTTTTTGAAAAAGTTCATGTTACTTTAATTTATAAAGTAACTTATTTGTAAAAGTGCTTCCCACTTGTTTTAGAAAAGTGGGTCACTTAATTTAAAAAGTAACTTATTTGAAAAACTATTCTTATAGGAAAAATAAGTACAGGGGAAATAATTTACGGCATTGATCACCCATCATTATGTGGTTCAATCTCTATATGCCACATGGCTCCTTGGTTCCATCTTATGCATTTTTTCAAAAATGCATAACTTTGACATATGGAGTATATTTTTAGTGTTGTTTTTTTAAACTACCTAATTTTATGAGATATTTGCATATGGACCGTCAATTTGTATTTTTAAAGTTGCCATATTAACTGCACATTATAGTATGGATGGTCCAAGTGATCTTCTGCTTACCAGTACTGACTGCTTCTCATGGATATCATGTATGAAGGATGTCCTAAGGAGTAAGGTACTTTACCAAATTACCCTGAGAAAATAAACTACCCCCATTTATGCCTCAAATAAAGTAAAATGGGGAAATATAAATGTTGAAACATGTGGATTGATTGGGATGCCCATCTCTAATTACTTACCATTCTAACTTCAAGGAACTGACCAACCAAATGCTGCTTGGAAAAAATCAGAAATTGTATTTAGTCACCCCAATGATATTTGAAGTCATCGGCTCAAAAATGGGTTGGTTGCTTTAAATCCAAGTGATTTCTCTTGCATTGATGACTATATATCTAAATTCAAAACCCTTATACTTTTAGTTTAATAATGTGACATATCTAAGCTAGAAAATAAATTTATTAATGCTATTCTTGCTAATATCGGTCCTTCTTATTATGTTTTTTATATCTACTATTCACTCCACTAAAGAAGCTCTAGGGTCTGCTTATATAGAACCCAATCTTGAATATTTTTGTGATTCTTTAATTAGAGAGAGATATAAGCTCTTGCATTTTGGAGTGATCAACACTGCAAGTACATTGAATCAGCCTTAGTGGCACAACAAAAGAATAATATAAAGAAGCAACAACTTCACAAGAATAAGCAAAAACAAGGGTCCCAAGCCCTCTCAGAAAATTCCTACACGAAGCAGTGATAATGACACTAATTTGAAAGGTAAGAAGATTGAATGACATTGCAATTTTTATGGGAAAGGTGATCATGTGGAATCTAAGTGTCTTAAGAAAATGGAAGCCTTTGAAGAAAGAAAGAAGAAGCACACCATCAATCTTGATTCTTTTTCTAACTCTTCTTCTCATGGACATGCACTTTCTTATTCTGGTTTTTTCTTTAATACATCATCTACTTCTTTTAATTAATGGTTCATTTATTTTGGAGCCTTTTATCATATGGCTAAGTATAAGCCATTGCTTTTTCTCTAAATGAGTGTACCACCAAACAAATATTCATTAGTGATGATATGTCTCTTAGTGTTGTAGGATCTGGAATAGTTCAACTAAATGATGGTCATTTCAAATATGCATTATGTGTTCCATGTTTTTCCTACAATATGGTGTTAGTCTATCATATCACTAATTCTGGTGAAGGTAAGAATGTATATTTTTCATCTCACCAATTTTTAGTCAAGGATTAAAATAATCCTAAGCATGTTCAATCAATTGAATTTGTTGATGATATTACTAGGTTGCACATAATAGACAAATTTGGGTCATCGTCTTTTCCATTAGTTTTTATTTATCGTAGCAATGACTCGAGAAAACTTTGTCATTAGTGATTTTGTCATCTAAAATATTGTTCATTGCAATAGTTATGTAATTGAAAAATGGTGTTTGGTCTTCCTCTCATTTCTTGTAGTGAGAGGAACCTCTTGCAATAAACAATGAAAATGCACAATATAACATAAATAACAGAGCACATAAGAGATTTTATTGATCACAAGCCACTTCAAGGGGGAGACCTCAATACAAATAACTCTTGGATACCTTCATTGGCCTCAACACTCATTTATATACTAAGTCTAATCCAAATAACTATTACTCCCCATGAATGTGGGATAATACAACATACTAACAGGATGACTTACAAAGCATATGCGTCCAACAAAATATACTAATGAAATAAAGAGGAGGGTTGACACCAGTTCTTAACATCCCCTTGTTCTTATAAAAGATTTGTCCTCAAAGATTTAGATGTGGAAACTATTGTTGAATCTGAAAGAAGTGGTTCCCATGTAGCATCCTCTGGCTGCATGCCGTGCCACTGAATTAAGACCTCTGTGATGGACTGAGAGTGAAGCTGATGAGTGCGCTTATTGAGGATGGCCTTCGACTCCAAGATGATGGATCCTTCATTATCCAGTTATGATAAAACAATTTTTTCTCTAATGTTGGTTCCAATCACTTTATTAAGACAAGAGACATGAAATACTAGGTGAATGCGAGAAGAAGGAGGAAGTTCCAATTTATAAGCAACGGACCCAATCTTCTGAAGAACCTTATATGGCCCATAGAACTTTGGAGTGAGCTTCTGATGCCCTTTGAGTTTCAAGGAGGATTTCTTGTAAGGATGCAGATGAAGAAAAACCATATCACCAACTTGAAAAGTGCACTCAGAACAGTGTTGATTGGCCTATTATTTCATGCAGTTTCTTGCCATGTGAAGATTGTCCTGCAAAATGTGAAGAATATGATCTTGGTTTTAAATAACCATGTCAACTGCCTGAACTGGTGAACTGTTGGGGGTGTATGGAAGGCGTATTGGAGGCGCGTGACCATAAAATTCTTCATATGGAGTCATTTTAGATGTAGTATGGTAGGAATTATTGTACCACCATTCAATGAGAGGGAGCCACTTTTCCCACTGATGTTGTTAAGAGGTAAAGCAATGGAGATAAGTTTCCAAACATTTGTTGATGACTTTAGTCTGACCATCTGTTTGTGGGTGATAAACTGAACTCATATTTGGTTTGGTTCCAGTGAGATGAAATAGTTCAGTCCAAAAATGACTTGTGAAAGTTGCATCGCGGTCCGAGACAATGGAAGAAGGGATTCCATGAAGAAAAAATATATGGTCCATGAAAATTTGTGCTACTGAGGAGACGGTATATGGATGGATGAGAGCACAAAAATGACTATATTTGTAGAGCTGATCAACCATAACCAAGATTACGGTATTACCTCTAGATTTAGGGATCCCTTCAATGAAATCCATTGAAATATCTGTCCAAATCCTTGTAGGGATGGGAAAAGGTTCGAGCAATCCGGGAATGAGTGTAGTTTCACCCTTTTGGTGCTAACAGGTAGCACATTCGACAACCATCTATTGAATTTCTCGTTTCATTAAATTCCAAAACAATTTACGTCATGTCTGATCATACCTTTTGAGGAACCTAGAGTGCCCTGCTGATGGAGAAGCATGGAGTTCATAGAAGACCGAATGTTTAAGATCTGTGCTCCGGGGAAGCACTTGATGACCCTTGTCTCTCAGAGAAGAACCATCCCAAGAGTAATGTGATATAATAGAAGGGTTACTGGCCAAATGGTGGATGATTTTAGATAATGAAGAGTCATTGACATAGCCTTTCTAAAAATAGTGTAACCAATTTGGAATAGGCATAGAAATAGATGAAAGAGAAACATGGTTATCAAATGTGCGAGAAAGAGAATCCGCCACAAGATTGTCCTTACCATTCTTGTAAGTGATCTCATAGTCATAACCCATGAGTTTTCTGACCCATTTCTGTTGTGTTGGGGTGAGACCCATTCTTCCAGGAAATATTTCAGACTCTGCTGATCAGTCTTGATGCATAAATGATTCCCTAAGAGGTATAGCTGCCACTTCTATACTACATGAAAAATAGCCATCATTTCCTTCTCATATGTAGAGGTGGTTAAGTTCTTACCAGAAAGGGATTTGTTGGTGAATGCAATGGGATGTTTATTGTGAATGAGGACATCACCAATTCCATTGTCACAAACATCACTCTCAATAGTGAAGGGCTTGGAAAAATAAGGCATCTGAAGGTTGCATCTGAATGAAAGATCCAAGGGAGTAGTTGAGACCAATGAAGGTTGTAGTTGAATGAAATGGAGATGAGTGATGACACCATGTGAATTATTCTTAAGGATATTTTCCATGCGATGTGAACTAATGATGCTAAGAGACCCTGGTTGTAAGCCCTTCAATGTGTGTTTTTTCCCATTGACTGAAAACTGCATCCACAGTTTAGCAAAATCCCATAAGATGGGTCCAAGTGTGTGTAACCATTGAGTGCCCAAAATCACATCACATCCTCTTAAGGGCATGGAAAACATGTTAGAGTGCAAGTTATAATCTCCAATAGAGATATGCACATTGTGACACTTTCCTTTGCAAGGTAAGGTTTCCCCATTGGTAATCATGGCTTTAATGTTGGAGCAAGGATGGACAAAACAATCAACCTGTTTGGCAATCTGAGGATCAATGAAGTTATGGGTGCTACCATAATCAATGAGTATTGTATGAGGGATCTTCTTGAAGAAACCCATGACCCACATGGTTTGTGGGGTGGTGACTCCAGCTAATGCGTGGAGATATATATCTGGGTGGTCATCATGAGAAGGAGGGTCAATAGACAGCTACTGAATTTTGACCTGATTATCTACTAGATCCTAAGAAACTTCACAAATTTCAAGTGCAGTCAGAGAAGCCACATCCAAGAGATAGAGATTTTTCTCAGCACATTGATGTCCCTGAGTGAATTTCTCATCACAATTATAACAAATCCCTTTTTCCCTATGTGCCTGCATCTCAGCTTCAGACAATTTCTTGATAGGAGTGGTTCTAAGAGTTGGTGGGATAAGAGGTCTGAATGGAATAAAAGTGGATTTGGAGCATTGTTGAGCCATGATCTTGTCCTCTGCCGACTTATCCAACCCTAGGGATTCCATCATTGTGTTGGGATAGAACATTTTAACCTCAGATCGGATTGTATACTTCATATCACTAATAAAACAACTCTTGTAGAATGCATCAAACAATCCTTCTGTGTGATTGACCAATTTCTCAAATTATGTCTGGTACTCTCTCATAGTGCCAGTCTGACAAAGTTTAGTGAGTGCTTCTGTGAAGTCATCAAAACCACTAGGGCCAAATTGTTGCAAAAGGAGTTGGAAAAAATCTGTCCATTGTGGCTCTTCATGATGCTTGATGTACCAACGGAACCATTGAAGGGCTTCATGTTCCAAATGAAAGGATGCAAGTGGGAATTTATTGACATCAAAAGTCTTATAAATCCATCTAGTCGGATCATCACCATTGAAGCGAGGAAAATCAAGCTTTGCCCCACGAAAGTTGCTAGAGGAAGATAACCCAGTGTCTGCAGAAGACTCAACCTGTCATTGGTTGCTCATAGGTGAAAGCTAAAGATGGAGGCCGAGAATTTTTTTATCCAGATCTTTGAGTTTGGTCTTGATCGCGGCAAGTTCTTCTTCCATTTGTTTATTTTCTCCTCCACAGGTGACAACCATAAGCTAATTTTTTTTTTTAGGGAAATGGGTAGAAAATAAAAAATGAAAAGGGTTTTAGAAAAGGAAAATTTCGAGTTAGGAAAAACTAGGGTGGATAATTAGGGTTTTACTGGGTTTTAGACACTTTTCGAGGGACAGAGAAGGAGAAAATGTGAATTTTAGAAGTGGGGTGAAAGAATGGGAAAAATTTTCAGAGAGAGACAAGGAAGCAGAAATGAGAAACAAACATAGTGGACAAATTTGAAGGCAATTGGGTGAGAATCGAAAAAGTTATGGGAAACCCTAAAAATAGACAAATGTGGAATTTCATGCTTCAGGAAGTGGAATTTGGGATAGGGTCCTCAAGGAAGGAAATACGTAAAATGGGATTACGGGGGTTACAGTGAATTTTCAAGGTAAATGGAGCTAAATCAAAGAAGATATGACAAAAAATAAGAAATGTATACTATGTTCAGTGGATTTTTTTTTCAGTGGAAATGATCTGTGGCGATTCTGGAAATCTGCGCTTTATCAACTGGAAATGGAGGAAATGATCTGTGACGGTTCTGTAAATCTATGATTTATCAAATAGAAATGGATATGGACCTAGGTATGCTTGAATTCCTAAAGTTTCAAGGGATTCACTTGGCCACCAATGTTGTTAAATGACTTGTGTATTGGGGCAGTACCCCTCACTCCACGGCTCAGGTAAAACTGATAATCGCTTTTCCACAAACGAAAACTATTGGTTTAGCTCACAGGAGGAACTAGTCAATCAGGTAGGGGTTTTTTCCCTTTTCACTTGGAAGGTCCTCTCAATGGTCAGCTACTTCGGGGTTCCTGTGGTACTCCTCACAATGAGTTTTAGGGCTATGCCTAAGTACTTCCCACAATTAAGTAGATAGGGTTCATTCCTTGATCTGAATGAATAATACTGATGCAAAGAAGAACTACTGCAATAATCACAATGACAAAATTTTTTTGGCTGAAATGCCAACCAACTCTCAAAAAACCCGTAAATAGAGCTAGGGTTTTGAGACAAAAATTTTAAAATTAGCATAACTCGATCAATATTACTCAGAATCGCTATTATACATGTTTTTGGAACTCAAAACAACCACTCTGGATCTACTAAAGTAATTGGAACACAAATATGGGCACCTCGACAAACATTTTTGCTCCGCAATTTTTGCGACCGTCACCGAAATTATGAAAATAGCTGATTTTAAATCAACGATATCTCCACTTTCTGAACTCCAAATGAGATGATTTTTTTTAAACCACATATTTTTGCAAGATGATTTCAAATTTGTTATCACTTCAGGAAACTTCTCTAGGTTGCAGCTCGAGGATGCTTGGTAACTTAAATGTTTTTATGGTTTTTCTAACTGGATCAAGTTAGGTGACCTACAGGACCTCACACTCTCAAGACATGCATGAAACTCAATCAAGGATAAGGCTTCTAACTACCACTATTCAGAGGTTTGATAATAGGGTGAAAGGATGGATAACTTATCATGCTGGCAGATTCATACATAAGACAGTTATATATAACTGAATAATCATAACAAGGAAGGTGCTTGCAATTCAAATCATCAATATACAGATAGGATGACAACTATCAGACATTAAATAACATGAATAAACCTAAATAACATATTCAAGCATAAGCACATAACAGAAAAGAAATGGAAGCTGAACATATGATAGCAAAAGAGCTTATATTAGGTCATGAGCAATATGAGAAGCTTGATAATAGTAATGGTCTATAGGTCCCCAAAGTCGAACCTTTTCTATAACATAAGTCTTAGGATTTATAGCCTTTAAAAAAATATTCAGATCCTGAAAAATTAGATCTGATTTACTAAAAATAGATAAAATAATTGTTTTTTGCAGAATTAGGTCAAAAAACCCTAATTTCACTACTAGTGTATGTAACTGTAAAACTCGTTCACTATTTGAACCCTTTGATGACTGTAGTGAGTACTGGGGATAAAGCTGTAACTGGTCCTCTGCTAGATAAGTCACTGTTTGCTAAAACAGGTAGGGTTTGTGACCCTTTCCTCTTTGATGTATCCTTAGAACTGGAACAGACCTCCTTTGATGGCGTATTTCAGCAACCTCCAGCTTTACACTTCCTCCTTGGGCTAGGTATATTTACCAAAACTAGTCCTTTATGCCAAAATTGCTTTCTGCACCTCTTTCTGCTTTTGGTGGTTAAGGAGTCAAAATTTCAGGTCTGTTAGCTACCGAAAGCTCTGCTTACAGTGGCTAATGAACTGCTTCTACGTCCACCTAAGCCACTGAAATCCTTATTTTTTGCAAAATTTGTCATTCACCTCCTAACTTCATCCTTTTCAGTTTTATTGTTGATATTCTGGTATTTCTTCAGCTTGCCCAATGTTTGGAAAGTCAGCAGCCGCTTGGATTGCCTCTGGATTCTGAAGGCTTGCTGCTGCTTCAGCTAGGGTTTCTAGTGTAAAATGAGAGTTAGGGTTTGATCTGGAATTCTTTAACTGCAGCCTTAGAATCTTGATCATCTTGTACAACTTGGTGTTGTCTTTCATGTACCTTATATTTCTCCTTTTTAGTAGGACATACATCCCTCTCATCTCCAGGACAGAATTTTGCAACTGCTTATTCCTCTTGGTCAAAATGTCATTATTCCTCTTTATCTCTCTGTCCAAAATATCTAGTTCATGTATTTCTTCTAGCAGTTTGCTCACTCTTTGAGATCTAGGTTCGCTTGCAGAGGTCTCTGCTCTTTATTCATCCTTCTCTTCCCTAGGTGTTGGTGAAGGAAGCTCTTCTTGCTCTGTTGTCAATTGCTCTGCTAGGTCAGCCCCTTCCCCCCTCTCTTCTTCTGAGTCTGAGTAGGGCAAGTTCAGAATGTTTTCTCTTTGTGTTGGGGTTTCTTTTCCCTTTTCATTGATGTCTAGGTTTCTTTTAGCCTATTTATTTTTAGAAGGGGAAGAAGGCTGATCTACAGGTGCTGGTGAGATAGCCCTTCTTTTTCTCTTTCCACTCCTGGGGGTGGTGGATTTCTTCGAAGGATACTTTCCCTTCTTTTATTTTTGTAGGCCTGTTTCAAAACCATTAGAAAATGTGTCCATGCCATATTTCTCTTCTTCAACAATTCTTGGATAAGGAGTTGTATAAGTCCATGGTGAGACAACCTTCCAGCAATCTTGGTTGGCTAAGCCTTCACCTGGTGTGCCATTTTTGTCAGGCTCCTATGTAGGTAGAAAGGTAAATTTAGAGGGCTCTTTCCTGTAAAATGGTTCATTAGTTTGAAGTGATATAGCATTGCCCTGTTGTATATCCCTTCACAAGTTATATATACCACAATGGCTTTCAGTAATTGCTGCCAACTTTATTCTAGCCAGGTGGATGGAACATTTTTCTTCCACACCACATCTCTATGTTTAGGATTTAAATAGGATCTGAACTCCACATTTTTAGTAATGGTGGTTTTAAACCACTTCTCCCTAGTTCTTGGGAGTTTTGTCACCTCCGTAATTAGGGTTTCATCCACCATGAAATCCTCCTCCCCTATTATTTCCTTGGATCCATCAAAATAAAGGGCAAATGCCTCTATAATTTGCTGGTGTGATCCTTGAACTTTTTCACAAAACCTGTAGCAGGCTGTATCTCTGAAAAACTGGCAGACTTCTAGATGGGATTGTAGGTAGTTGATGTATCCTAGTTCTTTCCTGAGAGTAGGCCCTCCCTTCTTCATTTTTGAATTGTGCCTTTGAGTACCTACAAAAATCAAATTCAAATTCTGTGGAAGATGTTAGCAGACTGTTTTTTCAAAGAAGGCCTCGAGTGGTAAGGATGCATGCAATCGAAGGCAGAGTGTACTAGAGATATGGAACTGATTCTTAGGGGTTAACTGCTTGTTAAGTGCTCGAGTGAGATGATGATGGCTGCTAGTGATATCGATGAGACAGATTGCTCAGTAATCATTTTATTTTCGAACTTGGCATTCAGTGGCAGTTTTTCTGCGGTCGTAGTACGTATGGAGGTAGATTAGGGTTTTTATTCCCATCAGTAAGGTCAAAGCAGCAATGACCTCTTTAATCATTAATTTATGCCTTACCGTAGTTTTTCCCTTTCCTTTCGGTGGCTTATCATGCCAAATCATGACCTGTTTGGTGATGACGGGTTTGATTTTATGGTCAGGTAACCATTTTCCTTTTCTTTCCTTTTTGGTGGTTTAAGAGTATCAGGGTTTTGTTTTCTAGCTGCCAAAATCTAGGATTTCGGTGGTTAATGAGCTGCCAACACGTTCGCCCAAGATGCCAAAACTTCCTTTCTTCCACGTCATATTTCATTTGCTTTCAGTGGTTAAGAGCATCTAAGGTTTTGTTTGTTAGCTGCCGAAAGCTAAGCTTTCGGTGGCTAATGAACTACCCACGCTTTCTTCCAAGCCACCGAAACTCACTTTTTCTCCAACGTATTTCATTCACTTTCGGTGGTTAATTTCCTCTTGCAAACACTCGCCAAGCTGCTAAAACCAAAGCTTTTCGGTGGCTAATGAGCTGTTGGAAAACCCTCCTAAGCCATCGAAAGTCCTTTTACTAGAATTTTAACATATAACATAATGAGAAAACTTTCGGTGGATAACTCGATCTTGCGTTTAAACTATTAGTTTCCGAAAGTTAGGATTTTCGGTGGCTAATGAGATCTTGAAAATCTCGCCTAATCCATCGAAAGCTAAAACTTTAAAATTTATCAAATAACAGAACATTAGATATCCCAACTTTGTTAGTCACCCCAATGTATTTCATAATATGACTTGAAATCTTTATCTTTTCAAAAAATAAATTGTCTGAGTGAACTGATTGAAAATAAAATTATTTTAGGAGATAACATCTGGCTCCTACTTGGGGATGGGAACTTTCCTGTAAGGTCCTAAGAACCCCAAACCAAAATTCCTTTCCTGAAAACAAAATAAGAATTAAACCTATCTTCTATTGTTCCATTGGGCATGGAGTTTATTTTGTAAACAAAAAAAACCTACTAACTAATATTTTACAATAACAAGGCCTCAAAGCCTCAGATAAAATAGAGTTTCAGAAATCACCCATTTATTGGGCCATCAAACAGCTCCTCTCCTTCCATATTTTGCAACTTGAAGGTGTTGTTCTGTTGTATCTGAGCTATCACAAAAGGGCCTATCCACAGAGAGTCAAAATTTCCATGCTTTCCCTTGTCTTTCCTGACAGTATCCCACTTTAGGACCCAATATCCAACTTGAAAGTTGTCCACCTTTTCCCTTTTGTCAAAAATAATCTTGATCTTCTGTTGATGAGATTCTGACTTTTCTATCACTTGTTCCTTGACTTGCTGCAACTCCACCAAATCCATCATCCTCCTCACCATATCATTCGGTTCATCTTGCTCCTCCTAGAAGAATTAGCTGAATGGGAAAAATGGCCTCAGTACCATAAACTAATTTGAAGGGAGAAGTATCTATAGATATTTTGTCAGTTACCCTATCAGCCCATAAAGCAAACTTCAGCTTAGAATCCCATCTTTTCTGATTTGTCTCCAATAGTTTTCTGATGATCCTGACTAGGATTTTGTTGGATGACTTAGCCAGTCCATTGCCTTGAGGGTAATAAGACGTGGAATGCACCAGCTGAATGCCCATTGACTCACACATGTTAACCAATGCCCTGGATTTGAAAGCTGGTGCATTATCAGTTACTAGCCTTACTGGGAAAACAAACCTGATAAAGATGTTCTCATATAAAAACTTCATGATGAACTTATGAGTTGCATTCCTGGTGGGTACTGCCTCTATCCACTTGGTGAAGTATTCTGTGGCTACTAGGATCCATTTGTGCTGACCACTGGATGAAGGATTAATTTCACCTATGAAATCAAGACCCCATTGCTGGAAAGGACCATTCACTGCAATAGGTCTAAGGGGAAAGGATCTGCGCTGCTGCTTCCCTATAAATCTTTGGCACTTGTCACAGGCTCTGAAAAAGGTACACACATCAGAAAAAAGGACAGGCCAATAGTACCCAACCCTCAAAATATTGTGGGATGTGGTCTTCCAGTAATGATGGCCACCACATGTGCTTGAATGAAATTGATGCATGACCTGAACTGACTCTTCTTTATCTAGACATCTTAACAAAAAACTAGACATATCTTTCCAATGCAACAATTTATCAATTACACAAAATTTAATAGACTTCGGTTTAAGAGCCCGTTCTTGATTTAGAGTGAGACCATGAGGAACTTTTAATTTTTGCAGGAAATGAATAATACCTGAGTACCACTCATACGAGGAAAAATTGTCAGATACTTGTTGAATGTCATTCTGATCCTGAACTACTTCTACTGCTACTTCAGTTTGCAAATTTGCTGAATTTACACAAGTGAAATTCATCCCCAAAAGTTCACAGTTTTCTTTAGCCATGAGTTTGGCCAGACCTTGGCCTTTCACTAACTTGGTGGGATTTACTTCTATGTAAAGTTCGATAAGCTTGGCAATCCATTTAGCTCTCTTTCCATCAATGTCAGGCTGAGTCAATACATCCTTTACAGTAGTTGAAGGGACATAGGAAAGGACTTTTGCATGTAGAATGTAAATCCTAAAAGTTTTCAATGACTTGATGAGAGCATAAGCTTGCTTCTCAATGGGATCATACTTCAGTTCAGCATCCCTCAATGTCTTGCTGAAAAATGCAATTGGGTGATCAAGACCTTCATCATCTTTTTGTAATAGTACAGCTGCCACTGTGTCATAGGATGTAAAGGAGAAGATGCAGAAACCCTTGGTATAGTCCGGACTAATAAGAGTGGGAGCTTCCATGATAGCCTTCTTGATGTCTTCAAAAGAGCTTCTTTCTTGGTCAATCCATTTGATTTCTGCATCCTTTTTCAACATAGATGTTATGTGCTTCACCAACTCAGAAAAGTTAGGGATGAACCTCCTGACAAAATTTATCTTACCCAGAATGAATGAATATCCCTTTTTGACCTAGGTATGGACAACTTCTGGATTGCTTCAAATCTAACAGGATCAATATTCACACCTTCAGCTGAGACTATGTGACCTAGGAGTTTTCCCTTACTGAGCGCAAATTGGGACTTCTTCGGGTTTAGTGATATCCCAAATTTCCTACATTTCAGAAATACCCTCCTCAAGTGCTGCAAATGTTCTTCATGGCTGTGAGAGTAAACAATGAGGTCATCCAACTATATAAGAACAAATTTGTATTTCAATCCTACAAAAGCTAGGTCCATGGTTCTCTGAAAAGTGGCCCCAACATTCATCAACCCAAATGGCATTTTGGCATACATGAAAGTGCCCCAGGGAGTGGTAAAAGTAGTCTTCTCTTGGTCATCAGGGTGCATAACAACTTGATTGTATCCAGAGAAACCATCCAAGAATGACATGACACTAGCCCCGAGACTCTTTGCAACAGGTGTTCCATCTTGGGTAGTGGATAGTTGTCTTTCTTGGAGCATTTGTTCAGATTTCTGAAATCCACACATAACCTAATCTCCCCATTCTTCTTCCTTACCACCACTAAGTTTGCAATCCATTTGGAATACCTGAGGGGAATTCTAATTTTGGCTTTGAGGAGCTTATGGATTTTTTTTTCAATTACAGGTAGTAGGAGAGGATTGATAGATATCAGCTTCTGTTTGAAAGGGATGGTGTCCTTCTTCAAGGGAATCCTGTGTTGGATGATATTAGTGTCATAGGTTTTCAAGTCATTGTATTCCCAGGAAAATATACTATTTGATCAAGACACAAAATTTGGACCTCTGATCAGTAGTCAACTCAGTGGACATATTTATAGGTTTTGGATGACTTTGGATACCTATGTTTTGCTCTTGGACAACAGGGTCTTGCTCCTTTTTGGCAGGTTTGAGAGGGATATCATTATGATCAAATAGCTCTTCCAAGGGTACCAGACCCCGAGGTATATAATTGTTGGGTAACTGAACAATATTTTGATAAGCTACTTTATCTTTCAACTTGAGCTGCTGGGATTCTTCCATGTTTAGGTTTTCTTGATCTATATGAATATCAGACAATTCATCTACTACTTGGAGGAATTTACTAAGCTCATCATCATTCTCAAACACCTTCAAAAATTTCACATTATCTAGTAGGGAAGGTCTGTACTTTACTTGAATATCATAGCTGAGCCTAGGAGGTAAAGGGGGAACAAAAATACTTGCAGAGATAGCAAGGGAATCAACCAGGTGATTCATATCCCTAGGTATATATGACAGTTCAAAAAACATGAAGGAGTCTCTGAGTTTCCATACCTCATCCCTGTAAGCCTTCAGTCTGACATTCTTTGCTTGAAAGGTGTTGTTGACCTGCTATATAATAAGGTCTGCATCTCCAAATATTTTCATGCACATGATCCTCGTTTCCTTGGAAGCTTTCACTCCTAATAGAAATGATTCATATTTTTCTATATTGTTAGTGGTTTTAAAATCAATATTATAAGACAGATGAATAGTCTCTTTTGATGGAGATATCAACACTACACTTGCACCTGTTGAGGCTTGAGTACTAGCCCCAACAAAATACATGCTCCAAACTGATGTGGTCACTTCTTCATACTGCTGATAGATGGGCTTTGTAAGCTTTATGGATGTCTGTTGGGAGTCATCTATCTGTAGGATGCATAACCCAAAGTCTGTGTCTACTGCATATATTGGATGGTTTACAGAGTTCTTGGCATTACTGATGATATAGGTGAACTAGTTCTCTCTGTAGTGTCTCTTGGTCTCCCCTCCAAACATTGGAATTGTAGCGTATGTGAAGTCCATTTGAAGGGTACCACCCAGCCTCTTACTCCATGAGAAAGATAAAAGGAGGCCGAACTTAGGTGGGATATCAGCTACCACTATGTCCATCACTATGCTTTTTGAAGGCAACTGGGAGAGGTTTATGACAAGGTATTTGATGAGGCCTGAGCACTTAACCTTCCTGGATTCAAAGGAGAACAGATCATGGTAGGGTTTTGCAATGCTGAGGCCAAGCTCATCCATCATAACTTTTGGCATTATGTTGTGGGAAGCTCCTAAGTCCAGCAAATAGTTATGAAGGATATTTTTATCATGGATATTCATAGATATGTAGAAAGGTTGGAAAGACTTATCCAACTTTTCAATCATAGGGCCTAGGATTACTGTGGGCTTATCATCTTGCAAGTTCACGAAGTCAGCATCTAGGGGAGTCCTTGGCTAAAGGGATTTCAATATGGATGTCTTGAAAGCCTCATTATTCATCAATTCTATCAAGGGAAATGGGATCTGTTGTCATCAGATCTGCTCCAACCAAATTTATAAATTTCTAGCAGCACACAAGAAGGTTTCATCTAAGGTGGCCTTCAATTAATCCCATAGGTTAAATTCAAAAGCTTATGCTCTGTTCAAGAATTTGTGAAAATGACAAAATTGCCAGTAAGAATATACTTCAATTCAGAGGTATGGAAGAGATCGCCCAGGTGTTTAATTCATGTGTGTTCGAAATTTGGTGAGAAACCAAAAGCTTGAAAGAGAACCATGCTAATTGTATGTTGAAGGGAAGCGTGAACCATTTGGTACTTCCAATACACATGGATTTAAATTAAAACTACATGGTAGCATGAACACAAATGATGTAAAAGTGCAGAATGGCATTATCTTACGGCAATGGCTTGGATATACTCCACGGGTAGTAGACAAAATTGAGAAATCTGCACATTTTCAAACAAATATTGGAACTAATGGAGCGTGCAAACTCACAAGGAATGCTTTTAGGAAACATTCACCCTTCTTGTTTTGTACTCTCATCATTAAATCGAGTAGAATTTCTTGAGTCTCTGGAAAGTCAAGTGAATCTTGAATGCTCCAAAGATACAATTTGCCCTTCCACTAACCCCATAGATCACTTGTCAAAGCCCCAGCAAACGAGAAAGTGTTGCAGACAGTATTTATTAATAGGAGTTGTCCAAGGCCATGGGCATAGTCTTAGATGTGATTTAATGAATAAATCAGTAAAGCTTTCTGACACAGGTTCAGGATCTTCTTGTAGAACTTCCTCTGTAGATCAAAATATTTCTCGAACTAGTGAATGTGAAGCAAATCCTAGGGCATCACAAACAATTCCTTTTGTCTCTAAGGAAATTGGTCATCCTTTAGCAAAGTATGCTACCTTTATTATGACAGGAAAATCTCTTCAAGACATCAGTTTTACGTAGTCATGTATCTGTCAAGGAAGCAGTCCTTCCATTTGAAAAGTTTCAAGGATGTGATATGGTTCTTGGTCCTGAAATGTAAAGCACTGGAGAAGTGATGGGCATAGACTTTAAAATTCCTATGGCATTTGGCAAGGCACAAATCGCAGAAAATAAAAAAATGCCTCTTACAGGCACAATGTTTTTAAGTTTAAATGATTTCACCAAACCAAGCCTCCCAGCAATTGCAAATGGATTCGTTGAACTTGGTTTCACAATTGTTGCAACAACTAGCACGGCTAATTTGTTGAAAATGGAAGGAATTCTAGTGGAGAGAGTTCTAAAACTCCATGAAGGGCATCCACATGCAGATGACATGATGAAAAATGGTCAGATTTGTTGAAAAGTCAACAAGAAACATGTGTCTAATTTCCTTTTCCCTTAATTAAATTAGACAATAACTATTAGTCTATTATCTCGTTCATAACTGAGTGATTTGGAATTGTAACAAAATTGTAAGTGTAGTTAAGTGAGTTAAGTTTAGTTGTATTAGTGTGAGTTCAGTGAATTAGTTAATTCACTAAACTCACAAGTTAACTCGCATACAACTGAAGACTTGCCACCGGTAACTATATGCATTCCAATGGACACCAGTTGAGATCATAGGTGAAAGGGACAGTTGACTATCAGTTGTGATTTGTTCACACATGCAGTGAATATGCTTATGAGCATGAGCAAACGCAGAAATCAACAGAGTTTCAATTGGATTCGATTCAATTGGGGAGAATTGAGATCTCAGAGGTTGCGCAGAGGAGTTTGCACATCAGAGGTTGAGCAGAGGATTTTGCGCATCAGCGTTTGCGTAGAGGAGGCAGGCTGTCTGAACACAGGGAATTGGAGCATGATTAGCTAATTCGTGTATGACAGGGTGAGACTTTCGTATTGTAATGAGAGCTCTTGGATTAGAGTTTTGTATGAGATTGTTTCATGATTCATGATATACATATATATGATAGTGGGGTTTTGAGCTTTAAGCTTTCCCTGGAAAACATTGTGTTGTGTATTATTGATATTTCACTCTGTGCATTGTTATGTCAATCGTGGTTTAATTGTTTCCGCAATAATTAGAGTAGAAGCGGTTTTGTATTTAACAAGAGGCAAATTTGTTAGATCAGGAGAATCGCAGGAATACATTAATCTGTATCGAAATTTCTACAAGATTCAGTTAATGATGATCGCAAATTCAGGAAATATTGGGATAGGGTTCCAAACATCAAATTCAATATCGTAAAGGTGCTGCAGTCCTTGATTCCAATTATTGATCACTTTGTTGTAGAGCAGTCCATTCGCCCTTGATTTGTTGAGCTAAGTGAATATCCTTATGCTAATGTAATATACTTTGTTGCTGAAGCACTTCGAGCCTGTGATCAGGATGGATTTCAAGATGATTCAATGAGAATAATGAGGGACATCCAGAAAAATCGAGAATTTTTTTTAGATACTGCTATTTTCAACAACCTTCAACGACAATGTCAAGATGTTCATAAGATTCCAAATGAAAATCAGGTATTTGTGAAAGAGGAGAATTTGTCATTGGATTCTATTAAACAATACTGTGTGAAATGCCCAAGCGAACTTGCAAAAATCAAGGTATTAAAAGACAGATTTTTCCCACTAGCAGAGAAGCTTGGGCAAACAATAATATTTGTTCGCACAAGAGAGAGTGCAAGTAAGCTACATAGCATGTTAGAAGCAGAGGGTTACCGATGCACTTCCATGCAAGGTAGTCTCAAACTGGAGGACAGGGATAGAATAATTGGGGAATTTAGATCAGGGATTACAAGGATATTTGCACAAGGGTTTGACCAAGCACAGGTTACCTTCGTTGTCAATTTTGAACTCCCTGTGAGAGTTTATTCTACAGATGAACTTGATTATGAAGTTTATTTGCACAAAATTGGTCGAAGTGGATGTTTCGGTCGCAAAGGAGCGGATTTTAATTCCCTGGTCACAACACATCTTGAGTAAAACATGACCAAAATTGAAAGACATTTCCAGCGATATGCAACTGAGGTTTGTTGGGATAATGAAGGTGATTTTGAGAATGCATAGAAAGAAGCAGTTCAAGCACATGATGACTCAGAGTAAGGACGCGCAAATGGAGAACAAAGATGTTGAGTTTTCCAGATTGAAAAAAAGATCTTTAGACTTAGAATCATAAAGCAATTAGGATATGACAGATGTCTATTTATGTTTGTATTTTGTATTACACTTGTGTTTAGACTCTTTTAAGAAGATCGACTTTGCTATTTTTGAAAGCATTCGATCCATAGAAATAGGATCTGATAACTATCTCTGAAACTGAGAGGTTTTGTATATAAGGGATAGTAACTTGATACGAAGGGTGGCAATTGGAGATGGGAATCCAATTTTGATGTATGCTATATGACATGAAACTCTCTGCATCTTCAATACAGGTTCTGCTTTGATATGATTATGATTATGAGCTGATTTTGTATTTTATGAATTGAATTTTTTATGATTTATCCTGTATATGGTCAATTACATTCCATTACATGATTCTTATGATAAAATATAGTTATATTTCAAATCTTTAGTGACAGAGTCAGTTTCATTCCATAAATTCGTGCTCGTAGTTCCTTGATGTTGAATTTTGTATTCCATTTTATGTCATACCGATCTTTAATGGTTATGTGATTTCCTAAATCTTTGATTATATACCAACCTAGTTTTTGATTTTGATTTTATTGAATTATATATTTTTTTAAATATTTCTTTAAGCTTGAACCCCTGTAGTCTAGGTTCAACTTTAGGGATGACATCTTCTGGTGCCATTGCCGGGGATGGAGGAGTGAAGATATCTTCCCTGGGAAAGAATGACAATGATTAGATCCAGCTCTTGATGGTGGAAAGGAGCAGGACACTAGTTTGACTACAGATTTATTCACCAGGCGACTCCATGTTTGAAGAATCTATAGGCAATTTTACAATTCCAAGATGTCAAAGGGCTTTGATACTATTTTGGCACAGAGATTTGCTCTGTTCATTTTCTTAGTTGTTCCTGGATTTCCAAATATAGTACCTATAATGGATGAATGGGGAGATTTTCCTCCGCGATTCAGAGAAAAGGAAGAGGAAAATCCGACACATCATGTAATTAAATTTCATCAATGCATGGATCAGTTGAGTATACATCATGAAGATGTATTGATGAAAATGTTTATGTATTCATTAGATGGTTGTGCGAGACAATGGTACATAACTCTTCCTGCTTCTAGTATTTCCTCTTTCAAATATTTTCATGATGCTTTTTATTCATATTGTAAGAGGATTTACCCAGCTGAGTGTCTTTTTGAGCATTGTTGTAGGGGATATGCATTATATATCCAGGGTTTAGTAGTATATTATTCCAGTAGTAAAGATGAAGCTGGTGGTTATGCTATGAAGAAGGAAGAATATTTATTATCTTCCTCTAATTCTATTTTACAACAAGAAAATTTTCAAAATTATGATATTAAAGTTGATGATAGCATCATAGAACAAAAATCTTCATCTTTAGAAATCGATCAGAACGCCCCATTTTATTATGAAGACATTGAAGTTCTAAATTGGGATCAACATCAACCAATTCACTCTCAGGATATGCCAATCTATGATGAGTATTCAGATGAAGAAGAGCATATCCCTACATCACCTTTTGTTGATTTGAGGAGTATCCAACGGATGTATGACAACTATGAATCAAATTTTGATGAAGAACAACATTGTGTGGAAATCAACCATCCTGAATCCCTAGAAAACATTGAGCAGCCATATTTGCAATTCAATTTGCAGGTAGCTGAAAGTGGAAGCCATTATGAGGAAGAGGATATACAGAGATATTTTGATCTTCAACTTAAACAACAGTAAGACGTATTTATTTATAGCTTCATTGATCCATTTGTTGATTATATGGAGTCTTTGAGCAGCTCAAATGTCAGATTGTTTTTGTCAAATGAAGGTTGGATTTTCCCTTCTTTTGAAATGAATTTTAAAATTCCATGGGCTCCTTTATTCATCATCTCCAGATCATAAGTTTTACCAGTTAGTCAAATATTTGTATGGCTTCATTGGAAGCATGATTTTACCTAATCAAAAGAAAGAATATGATTAGAATGGGAGCTATAAATAAATAAGCTTGATGCTTCAAGCATTTCCTTAAGTTTGTATAGTGTGATCAAATTTTTGTGAGAAGATCATTTCAGTTTGCAGAGTACTTTAAAGATTCAGCCAGTAGTTTGTTTTCAAGCTTTTTAAGTAGCAGAGATTTGTGATGAAGACTCCAGCCCAATGAAATGGAAAGGCACTTGGTCTACTTGTTCTTGGCAGCTCATAGGGAGCATGCCATCCCCAGACAAAGCTAGATGTTGTCATCAGATATGCTCCAACAAAATTTATAAATTTCTAGCAGCACACAAGAAGGTTTCATCTAAGGTGGCCTTCAATTGATCCCACGGGTTAAATTCAAAAGCTTATGCTTTGTTCAAGAATTTGTGAAAATGACAAAATTTCCAATAAGAATATACTTCAATTCAGAGGTATGGAAGAGATCGCCCAGGTGTTTAATTCACGTGTGTTCAAAATTTGGTGAGAAACCAAAAGCTTGAAAGAGAACCATGCTAATTGTATGTTGAAGGGAAGCGTGAACCATCTGGTACTTCAAATACACATGGATTTAAATTAAAACTACATGGAAGCATGAACAAAAATGATGTAAAAGTGGAGAATGGCATTATCTTACGGCAATGGCTTGGATATACTCCACGGGTAGTAGACAAAATTGAGAAATCTGCACATTTTCAAACAAATATTGGAACTAATGGACCGTGCACACTCACAAGGAATGCTTTTAGGAAACATTCACCCTTCTTGTTTTGTACTCTCATCATTAAATTGGGTATAATTTCTTGAGTCTCCAAAAAGTCAAGTGAATCTCGAATGCTCCAAAGATACAATTTGCCATTTTACTAACCCCATAGATCACTTGTCAAAGCCCTAGCAAACGAGAAAGCGTTGCAGACAGTATTTATTAACAGGAGTTGTCCAAGGCCATGGACATAGTTATAGATGTGATTTATTGAATAAATCAGTAAATCTTTCTGACACAGGTTTAGGATATTCTTGTAGAACTTCCTCTGTAGATCAAAATATTTATCAAACCGGTGAATGTGAAGCAAATCCTAGGGCATCACGAACAGTTCCTTTTGTCTCTAGGGAAATTGGTCATCCTTTAGAAAAGTATGCTACCTTTCTTATGTCAGGAAAATATCTTCAAGACATCGGTTTTACATAGTCATGTATCTGTCAAGGAAGCAATCCTTCCATTTGAAAAGTTTCAAGGATGTGATATGGTTCTTGGTCTTGAAAAGTAAAGCACTGGAGAAGTGATGGGCATAGACTTTAAAATTCCTATGGAATTTGGCAAGGCACAAATCGCAGAAAATAAAAAAATGCCTCTTACAGGCACAGTGTTTTTAAGTTTAAATGATTTCACCAAACCAAGCCTCCCAGCAATTGCAAACGGATTCATTGAACTTGGTTTCACAATTGTTGCAACAACTAGCATAGCTAATTTGTTGAAAATGGAAGGAATTCCAGTGGAGAGAGTTCTAAAACTCGATGAAGGGCGTCCACATGGAGAGAGTTCTAAAAAAATGCCTCTTACAGGCACAGTGTTTTTAAGTTTAAATGATTTCACCAAACCAAGCCTCCCAGCAATTGCAAACGGATTCATTGAACTTGGTTTCACAATTGTTGCAACAACTAGCACAGCTAATTTGTTGAAAATGGAAGGAATTCCAGTGAAGAGAGTTCTAAAACTCCATGAAGGGCGTCCACATGTAGGTGACATGATGACAAATGGTCAAATTCAGTTAATGGTGATCGCAAATTCAGGAAATATTGGGACAGGGTTCCAAACATCAAATTCAATATCGCAAAGGTGCTGCAGTCCCTGATTCCAATTATTGATCACTCGGTTGTAGAGTAGTCCATTCTCCCTTGCTTTGTTGAGCTAAGTGAAGATCCTGATGTTAATGTAAGATACTTTGCTGGTGAAGCACTTCAGGACTATGATTAGGACAGATTTCAAGATGATTCAATGAGAATAATGAGGGACATCCAGAAAAATCGAGAAATTTTTTCAGATACTGCTATTTTCAACAACCTTCAACGACAATGTCAAGATGTTCATAAGATTCCAAATGCAAATTAGGTATTTGTGAAAGAGGAGGATTTTTCATTGGATGCTATTAAACAATATTGTGTGAAATGCCCAAGTGAACTTGCAAAAATCAAGGTATTAAAAGACAGAGTTTTCCCACTAGCAGAGAAGCTTGGGAAAACAATAATATTTGTTCACACAAGAGAGAGTGCAAGTAAGCTGCATAGCATGTTAGAAGCAGAGGGTTATCGATGCACTTCCATGCATGTTTGTCTCAAGCTGGAGGACAGGGATAGAATAGTCGGGGAATTTAGATCAGGGATAACAAGGATATTTGCATGAGGGTTTGACCAAGCAAAGGTTACCTTCACTGTCAATTTTGAACTCCCTATGAGAGTTTATTCTACAATTGAACTTGATTATGAAGTTTATTTGCACAGAATTGGTCGAAGTGGATGTTTTGGTCGCAAGGGAGCGGCTTTTAATTTCCTGGTCACAAAACAGGATGAGGAAAACATGACCAAAATTGAAAGACATTTCCAGCAATATGCAACTGAGGTTTGTTGGGATAATGAAGGTGATTTTGAGAATGCATAGAAAGAAGCAGTTCAAACACATGATGACTCAGAGTAATGAGGCACAAATGGAGAACAAAGATGCTGAGTTTTCCAGATTGCAAAAAAGATCTTTAGACTTAGAATCATAAAGCAATTAGGATATGACAGATGTCTATTTATGTTTGTATTTTGTATTACACTTGCGTTTAGACTCTTTTAAGAAGATCGACTTTGCTATTTTTGAAAGCATTCGATCCATAGAAATAGGATCTGATAACTATCTTTGAAACTGAGAGGTTTTGTATATAAGGGATAGTAACTTGATATGAAGGGTGGCAATTGGAGATGGGAATCCAATTTTGATGTATGTTGTATGACATGAAACTCTCTGCATCTTCAATACAGGTTCTGCTTTGATATGATTATTATTATGAGCTGATTTTGTATTTTATGAATTGTATTTTTTTATGATTTATTCTGTATATGGTCAATTACATTCCATTACATGATTCTTATGATAAAATACAGTTATCTTTCAAATCTTTAGTGACAGAGTCAGTTTCATTCCATAAATTCGTGCTCGTAGTTCCCTTGATATTGAATTTTGTATTCCATTTTATGTCATACAGATCTTTAATCGTTATGTGATTTTCCTACATCTTTGATTATATACCAACCCAGTTTTTTATTTTGATTTTATTAAATTATATTTTTTTAAAAGATTTCTTTAAGCTTGAACCCCTGTAGTCTAGGTTCAACTTTAGGGATAACAGGATCTTTAACTTCTGAATTTCTGACTCAAGGTTGAAAGCATAGGACGACTTGTCAGAATTTCTTACCTCTTGTGGTGTGGCTTTTAGCTGAATGGGATCATGAGCTGATGGTTGCAATGGCCTTGGCTATTGTTTTGGAGCGGCAACCATGTTCTTAGGTGGGACAACAATCCTTTTAGATGAAGTGGTAGGATGCTTTGCTGGAACAACATTTTTCTTATGGGGAGCCACAAGCCTAGATCTCAAATTATACCCCTCCTAATCATTGGCCTGATACAGAGATTCTTCCATAATATTCTCATTCATGAGTGTTTCCTCATAGTCTACTTGTGTTAGGAAAGAGTAATCAACTTCGTCCTCCATGCAGTTGATGTTGTCTTCTGCCTCTTCTTCTTCTTGAGTGAAGTCTGGTTCTTCTTCTAGTATAACATTTTGAAAGGGAGCTCTGATTCTTTGATCCTCAGCCTGATTCCTATCCCTTTGAAGGATTTGAGCTGGGGGATTATTTCTTCTGTAAGGGACAAAATTAGGGTTTCTGGGAGCAAATTCATTTGGCCCTTTACCCCTCACAGGTATTTTCCCTCGGTCTTTCAGCCTGTACATTTCAGTAGTCAAAATATCCAACATTTTGGCCATTTTGTCAATTTTGTTCTCTGATGAAGAAGCCCCAAGAGGATCTGTGGGATGCTTCTTCCTATCTATATTACCCTTGACCTTCTGAGATGTAATGATGTTAGATTCTACCTCTAGGGTAGCATCTTGCATGAGTGATAAGGAAGCAGATATTCTTTCTCTGAGTAGAAGGCAGAGCTCAGAATCAAAGGCATTGGCATAGGTGATTTTAGCTGAGGTATCAATGGGCTTGATCTCAGCAAGGATCTTGCTGAACATCTTGTTAAACCTTTTGGTGAAGTTATAATTAGACTCACCATTCTCCCTCTTCAAGTTTCTAAACTCAGTGACATAATAGATGTGGTCTCTCCTCTCTCCCCAATTCTTTAGAAAAATGTCATCTAAGGCTTCAATGCCTGCTACTGATCCAGTAGGCAATTCTTTGAACCACTTCCTAGCCTGACCATCTAGGTTTTGCACAAAAACCCTAGTCCACACATCTTCTTGTTCTATATTTATGTTCTCAGCATAACTGTAGAATGCTTCTAGGTGTTCTTCAGCTGTGAAATCTCCCTCTCCAATAAATTTAGGCATGTATTTGAGATAGTCTCCAGTAGGCATAGCCGAGAGGGGGTTAGGTAAATTCAGAGGGGCATACCTAGCTGCTAGGATCCTTTCCATTTTAGTCAGAGGGGAAACCATGTTGGAAATGGGTATGGAAAGGGTGGAATAAGATACTACTAGTGTGGTTGGTAGCTGAAAGAGTGTTGGTGGTAAATTTATCTCAGTGGAGTCATCAGAGATTGGATCTTCACAAGCAGTAGTGCTTGAAGATACCCAAAACCTAAATTTTTTTGATGTATTTATAAATTCTTGAGAATCAAATGTTTCAGCAGAAGAAATAATAGAAGGAATATCTCTTGAAATACCTGATGTAGCTTCCTTTGTAGCACTGGAGGTATGCCTTAGTGAATCCCTAGCTCTTCTTAGAATCTCTTTTGGATCTGAAACACGTATTGCTAGTGGCCCTTGAGGGTTTGATCTGGTACTTGGTATTCTTAAAGCCACCTTATTCTAGTGGATTCGCCAGATAGCTGATTACAACCAGAATAGTGTCCAAACTTTGTCTCTCGTCAAAGCAGGATCTATGTCGTCTCCTAGGGAAGCTGAGCTTCAGTCTCCTCTCCCCGGCAATGGAGCAAATTTGTTATCACTCCAGGAAACTCCTCTAGGTTGCAGCTCGAGGATGCCTGGTAACTTAAATGTTTTTATGGTTTTTCTAACTGGATCAAGTCATGTGACCTACATGGCCTCACACTCTCAAGACATGCATGAAACTCAATCAAGGATAATGCTTCTAACTACCACTGTTCAGAGGTTTGATAATAGGGTGAAAGGACGGAGAACTTATCATGCTGACAGATTCATACATAAGACAGTTATATATAAATGACTAATCATAACAAGGAAGGTGCTTGCAATTCAAATCATCAATATACAAATAGGATGACAACTATTAGACATTCAATAACATGAATAAACCTAAAAAACACATTCAAGCATAAGCACAGAACATAAAAGAAATGGAAGCTGAACATATGATAGCAAAAGAGCTTATATTAGGTCATGAGCAATATGAGAAGCTTGATAATAGTAATGGTCTATAGGTCCCCGAAGTTGAACCTTTTCTATAACATAAGTCTTAGGCTTTATAGCCTTTACAAAAATATTTAGATCCTGAAAAATTAGATCTGATGTACTAAAAATAGATAAAATAATTGTTTTTTGTAGAATTAGGTCAAAAAACCCTAATTTCACTACTAGTCTATCTAACTATAAAACTCGTTCACTATTTGAACCCTTTGATGACTACAGTGAGTACTGGGGATAAAGCTGTAACTGGTCCTCTGCTAGATAAGTCATTGTTTGCTAAAACAGGTAGGGTTTGTGACCCTTTCCTCTTTGATGTATCCTCAAAACTGGAACAAACCTCCTCTGATGGTGTATTTCAACAACCTCCAGCTTTACACTTCCTCCCTAGGCTAGGTATATTTACCAAAACTGGTCCTTTATGCCAAAATTTCTTTCTGTGCCTCTTTCTGCTTTTGGTGGTTAAGGAGTCAAAATTTCGGGTCTGTTAGCTACCGAAAACTCTGCTTTCGGTGGCTAATGAATTGCTTCTGCGTCCGCCTAAGCAACTGAAAGCCTTGTTTTTTGCAAAATTTGTGATTCACCTCCCAAATTCATCCTTTTTTAGTTTTACTGTTGATATTCTAGTATTTCTTTAGCTTGTCCAATGTTTGGAAATTCAACAGCCTCTTGGATTGCCTCTAGATTCTGAAGGCTTACTGCTGCTTCAGCTAGGGTTTCTAGTGTAAAATGAGAGCTAGGGTTTGATATGGAATTCTTTAACTGCAGCCTCATAAGCCTGATCATCCTGTACATCTTGGTGTTGTCTTTCATGTACCTTATATTTCTCCTTTTTAGCAGGACATACATCCCTCTCATCTCCAGGTTAGAATTTTGCAATTGCTTATTCCTCTTGGTCAAAATGTCATTATTCCTCTTTATCTCTCTGTCCAAAATATCTAGTTCATGTATTTCTTCTAGCAGTTTGCTCACTCTTTGAGAACTAGGTTCGCTTGCAGAGGTCTCTGCTCTTTGTTCATCCTTCTCTTCCCTAGGTGTTGGTGAAGGAAGCTCTTCTTTCTCTACTGCTAATTGCTCTGCTAGGTCAGACCCTTCCCCCCTCTCTTCTTCTGAGTCTGAGTAGGGAAAGTTCAGAATGTTTTCTCTTTGTGTTGTGCCTTCTTTTCCATTTTCGCTGAATTCTAGGTTTCTTTTAGCCTATTTGTTTTTAGAAGGGGAAGAAGGATGATCTACAGGTGCTGGTGAGATAGCCCTTCTTTTTCTCTTTCCACTCCTGGGGGTGGTGGATTTCTTCAAAGGATAATTTCCCTTCTCTTTTGGTTGTAGGCCTGTTTCAAAACCATTCCAAAACATAAAATGTGTCCATACCATATTTCTCTTCTTCAGCAATTCTTGGATAAGGAGTTGTATAATGCCATGGTGAGACAACCTTCCAACAATCTTGGTTGGCTGAGCCTTCACATGGTATGCCATTTTTGTCAAGCTCCTATGTAAGTAGAAAGGTAAATTTAGAGGGATCTTTCCTGTAAAATGGTTCATTATTTTGAATTTATATAGAATTTCCCTGTTGTATCTCCCTTCACAAGTTATATATACCACAATGGCTTTCAGTAATTGCTTCCACCTTTCTTCTAGCCAGGTAGATGGAACACTTTTCTTCCACACCACATCTCTGTGTTCAGGCTTTAAATAGGATTTGAACTCCACTTTTTTAGTAATGGTGGTTTTAAACCACTTCTCCCCAGTTCTTGGGAGTTCTGTCACCTCTGCAATTAGGGTTTCATCCACCATGAACTATTCCTTCCCTATTATTACCTTGGATCCATCAAAAGAAAGGGAAAATTCCTCTGCAATTTGTTGGTTTGACCCTTGAACTTTTTCACAAAACTTGTAGCATCCTGTATCTCTGAAAAACTGGCAGACTTCTGGATGGGATTATAGGTAGCTGATGTCTCCTAGTTCTTTCCTGAGAGTAGGCCTCCCTTCTTCATTTTTGAATTGTGCCTCTGAGTACCTGCAAAAATCAAATTCAAATTCTGTGGAAGATGTTAGCAGACTGTTTTTTCAGAGAAGGCCTCGAGTGGTAAGGATGCATGCAATCGAAGGTGAAGTGTACTGGAGATATGGCACTGATTCTAAGAGGTTAACTACTTGGTAAGTGCTTGAGTGAGATGATGATGGATGCTGGTGATATTGACAAGACAAATCGCTCAGTAATCATTTTAATTTCGAACTTGGCATTCAGTGGCGGTTTTTCTTCAGTCGTAGTACGTATGGAGGTAGATTAGGGTTTTTATTCCCATCAGTAAGGTCAGAGCATCAATGACCTCTTTAATCATTAATTTATGCCTTACCGCAATTTTTCCCTGTCCTTTCAGTGGCTTATCGTGCCAAATCATGACCTGTTTGGTGAAGACGGGTTTGATTTGACAGTCAGGTAATCGTTTTCCTTTTCTTGCCTTTTTGGTGGTTTAAGAGTATCATGGTTTTGTTTTCTAGTTGCCGAAAGCTAGGCTTTCGGTGGCTAATGAGCTGCCAACACGTTCTCCCAAGCCGCCGAAAATTCCTTTCTTCCACATTGTATTTCATTTTCTTTCGGTGGTTAAGAGCATCTAAGGTTTTGTTTGTTAGCTGCCGAAAGCTAAGATTTCCATGGCTAATGAACTACCCACACTTTCACCCAAGCCACCAAAACTCACTTTTTCTCCAACGTATTTCGTTCGCTTTCGATGGTTAATGTCCTCCTACAAACAATTGCTAAGCTGCCAAAACCAAAGATTTTCGGTGGCTAATGAGCTGTTGGAAAACCCACCTAAGCCACAGAAAGTCCTTTCACCAGAATTTTAACAAATAACGTAATGAGCAAGATTTGGGTGCATAACCCAGTCCTGCGTTTAAACTATTAGCTACCGAAATCTAGGATTTTTGGTGGCTAATGAGCTCTTGAAAATTTCGCCTAAGCCACCGAAAGCTAAAAATTTAAAATTTATCAAATAATAGAACATCAAATATCCCAACTTTTTTAGTCACCCCAATGTCTTTCATAATATGACTTGAAATCTTCATCTTCTCAAAAAATAAATTGTTTGAGTGAACTTATTCAAAATAAAATTATTTTGGGAGATAACAAGATCTATAACGTGTTTCTTATGAACCTGCACAATTTTTTTTTTAAATTGACCTGAAAATCATCGCATAGTTTTTCCCTATTTTATTTGTTTATTTATTTTTCCCAAAATAAAAGAAAATCCCACTTGTGCCAAGGAAAGTGATATGATACCAGAGAGGAACCTCCTGCAATAAACAATGAAAATGCATGATATAACAGAAATAATAGAGCACGGAAGAGATTTTATTGTTCACATGTCACTTCGAGGGGGAAACCTCCTTTGAGAAAGATCAATACAAACAACTCTTGGATACCTTCATTGGCCTCAACACTCACTTATATACTAATTCTAATCTAAACAACTATTACTCCCCATGAATGTGGGATAATACAACATACAGACAGGACGACTTACAAAGCATATGTGTCCAACAAAATATACTAACGAAATAAAGAGGAGGGTTGACACGAGTTCTTAACATGTAGAGATGGTTTTTGTCCTAGGTATGTTATCGAAAAACATCACCGAGACAAACATGCCTTTTGGAATGTCTCACATCCCTTACAACTTGTTCTTAGTGATTTTTAGGATTCATTTCCTTCTACTTATTTCTTTATATTCAAGTTATTCTTCACTTCCATTGGTGACTTCTCCATATGCACGTGGGTTTACTTTTTTAAACTTAAGTGAATTTTTTGACATTTTTTTGGCCTACATGGCTCTTGTAAGAAAACAATCTAGACATAAAATAAACAAGTGAAGAACAAACCATGGAGGTGCATATGTAAACAATAAATTTACAAATTACTACACCGCATAGGGAATTCAAACGTAACATACTATTCCATACATACCACAACAAAATGATTGTTGAGAGAAATAATTGTAGAGTAAAGGAAATGACAAATTGTATAATCCAATCTAAGGGATTAAGTCCTAATTTATTGTCCAAATCTATTTATTGTGTCAATTAAGTAGTCAATCATACTCCTATATAGGATTTAAATGATATAGCATTGGAATAAGCATGGTGTATAATTAAAATATGTAATCCACTTTTGTGTGTTTGGTAGTGAAGCATGGGATCACAATCATGATGAAAAACTGAAATCATTGCATCCTAAGAGTGAGAAGTGAAGTTTTGTTGGATATTATAAAGATGTAAAAGATTATGTACTTCTTCAACCTAATTCCAATGAAATTATTATTAGAAAATATGCTAAATTTGATGAAAAAACTCTCATCTTGAAGCCTAGTTTGACATTTGTGCCATCTTCAATAATTGTGCCACTTTTTATTCCAAACTTCTTTGTTTGTGATCCCAATTTAATTTATTCTTAATATGATGATAGTAATGATGAAAATCCACCTCTGTTTGCTCACTTTCCTTTAGGATGATCCATTGAGGATGAAATTGCACTAGCACCATCGCTTCCTAGATGGGTTATACAACATGCAAAGTAGTAGTTGATCTTGTGGTTGATCCCAAATATAAGCACCAAACATGTTCATATTTCTAATGAGATTATTTTCTTATACATGAAGTTTTAGAGACATGATTTAGAAACATTTTCAAAAGCATATTCCCATGCAAATTGGAACATAAAAATGAATAAATCATATCGTTCCTTAATGTCAAACGATACTTGGGATCTTGTACCTCTTTTAAAAGGAAGAAAACTTGTCAAATTTTATTGGGTGTATAGAATTAAGTATGCAACACCTAGAATACTTAAGGAAAGGTTATTTTCCAAATTATTTTCTCAAGTTAAGGGATTGACTGCAATGAAACATTTTCCCTTGTCACCAAATTGAACTTCATTCGTCTTGTTCCAACTCTGATTGCTTCACGTGAATTGGAGGTCCATCAAATATATGTAAAATATGTCTTATTGCATGGGGATTTGCAAGAAAAAATTTACATGGAATAACTCTTGGCTATGTTCAAATGAATCCAATCTTGTTATCGCATTAAGAAATCTTTGTATAGACTTAAGCAATATTCTCAGACTCAATATGCCAAAATGCATAGATTTCTTCTTGACATTGGTTTTTCTAGATGGAATTCTAAGCTCATGTTTAATATACCATGAAAGTAGGAAACCATCTCATAATACTTTTGATTTATGTCAATGACCTTATTCTTACTAATAGTGACCTTAAACTTTTAACCCATGTGAAATCCAGCCTTAGAAGAAATTGGAAATAATTGAATTAAAACATTTGCATTATTTTCTTGGTCTCCAAGTATTGCAAACATTTTTTCTTATTTCTCAATATAATTATGCTTGTGACCTTCTTCATCACTTTCACACAGAATATTATAAACCAACCCCATCTCCCTTCTAGTATAGAGTCAAACTTACCACCACCTACACTACACCTGAAGTAGATGCCACCTTATACAATCAATTAGTTGGCATTGTTTTGCACTTGAACCATACACATCATAATATTTCCTTTTTTTTTGGCCTTGTTTCTGGCTATTGAAGATGCCCCATATAAGTCATTGAAAAGTAGAAAAATGATACTTTTTTATATCTAGGGCACAATTTAGTTTATGATACATTATAGTTTGGGGGGGGGGGTTATTTGTTTGGTTTGATTCGCTAATTCATTGATCCAATGACCTTGATGATTAGAAGCATACTATAGGTTATGTTTTCAATATTGATTCCAAACATGTCACTTGGTCTTACAAGAAACAATAAGCTCTTGATATTTCTTCAATAGAAGGAGAGTACCAAGTTGTAATTAATGTGAGTCAAGAATCCCTCTGGATTCAACAAATCCTTTTAGAGTTTGGATTCGAATGACAACATCCAAATACCCTCTAGTATGACAATTAGAGTGCCATGAAGCCTGTAATATCCAAAATACTGATATTCTCTAATGTTCTATGATAGTGCTAACTCGCACACTCAATATCATACAAATTTGCAAAATAATTGTGCATGCAAACTCGCCATGCAAAAATGCCCTAAAATATAGATGAATTAGGGTCAGGGTTTTGTAGAGAGAAACTAACACTTACCACTGATATTATGGCTGATAATGTCTCTAGAGATGGTTGCATGCATAAGGATCTAGATGGGTGGTCTAATAATGCTCTTTTCCTCCAGTGTTACCGCCCCGCAGTACCATTAAAACTCTCTAGACTGAAGGTGACGTTTTTGTAGGAGGAGAGGTTCGTTCTGGCTGAAAATTTCTAAGCTTGTCCATCTGCTGATGCCGGAGAGATGTCCTAGAACATGCGGATGTTTGGCTGCCTCTAAATGCCCTAGAGAATTGATTAGCAGTTCTGCTGCTCATGCCCCCAACTGATCTGTTTGGCTGATAGCTGCTCTAGGTGAGCAAACTGATGGCTAATAATCACTACATACCATAGGGTAGGCCTACTGAGAAAGAGGAAGCTGACATGTAGAGGAAATACTAGGTTTTGTGGTCCCAGCAAATCCTTCTGTGTTTTCCCTGCTACTTCCGGCTGCAAAACATGGATCTGCTAATAACCCTTCGGAATGTGCTGGATCTCTGAATACTATAGTATATGATGGATGAAATGGATAAACTTGGATGATCTATCCCAATAAGAGACTAGGGAAGATATCTCACTATCGAACCCTCTCTAGCTTAAGACACTGTCTCCAACCCCAACTGTCGTGGTTGCATGCTGTGCTAATGCTCGAAACTCCAAAATCAATCAACAAGAACAATAGATACTTCCTTTAGTCCCATAATCCTTCTTAAATAGATCTTCATATTGTTGGGCCCATAAATGACCCCTTTTTGACCACCTTTACCTACCTCTTTTTTCCTCATCCTACTCCATTATGTACACTAAACAAATGTTTTTCCTTCACTTGGTCCCTCAATTCATATAGGTATGGTTAATAATTATCTTATTTTATTAATGCTTAGGATTGTTGTAATCAAGGCTCTACATCTTGAATTATTCTAATATATGGCGGTTTTATAAATATAATTCGAGATGTAAAGGATATAGGTGTAGCAGGCTGAACATGCCAAGAGAGGAATGAACATTCATTGCTAAGATAATCACCATCCATTCCATCGTTTCCCAAAGAACACAGTCAAAGGATACTATTCCATGCAAGCTGTACAAAGGTAGCTGCAATAGGCTGCAACAGATTCAAATGCAACAGTACGTCACTGCTCAAGAATAGCTGCAATCCACAGAGCATCTTCTCGATTGATCATGATTGTCATTTCTGGTTCGAGTAACAGCCTTCCTATATTTTCTGCTTCCATCTTTCCACAGCTGTAACAATTTATCGTAATTGGGGCAGCCTGAAGATCAGAGATCTTCATGGCTTCCCGATAATAGTGGGAAGAAGTTATGATTGTAATTGTATAAATACTGGGAACTATTCTGAGCTAGGGTTTGGAAATTAATCAAATATATTGTATAAGTTGTGACTGGGGTTGTGTGTTCATCTACCATTTTAATACAAGGAGTTTGATTCTTCAGATCTCAGCGTTCTAATGTGTGCTACTTCCAGCATCTCTATGCGAAGGTTGGGCCCGCCTTCCCACAGGGATTGCTGAGTTAATTATGTATTTTATTTATTCTGTTGTGTGGTTTGAATTTTATGATAAATTCATTTATTTACAGTAAGCTGCAACAATCATCGATTTTCCATGTGTTCATTTGAATGATCAGTAATTGCATCCCCTGTAAACTGCAGTGGTGTGGTGTGACAGTCGACTGTGTAGGTTAAATTTCTCTTATGCAACTGTGTGATAGTTGTGATAGCCTTGTTCATCCCTAGTTCTTTCAATTTCTGTTTTCTTTAGATCCTTGAAGTTTATTCCTTTACATTTATAATTGTAGAACTTAATTCCTACACTTTGAATTCCTAGATTAAGTCAAATTAAGATAGTTGAGATGGATCTTTAGATGGCTTGGTAATTGAGGATTTAACTTTCTGCAAAAGTAATCTAGATGTCTATTTCCTGAATCTTTTAATTCTAGATTAAGGATTGTAAGAAGGTATTTGTGATTGCATTATTAAGAAGGTAAGCTAGATTAAGTAGATTATGGGATGAGTTAGGCTGAACAAGAAAATGGGTTATTCATTTACAACATCAACTACTTAGTGTTTAAATCATATACAGTGCGCATTATCCTTGAAATAAAAGACTTCCCTGGGTTAACAATTTATATTGAACACTATGTATGTTGGATTTAATTAACTTGCATATAGGGTGCCCAACATTTTGGCACCATTACCAGGGAGGATAATTATTAGACACTATAGTAGTTGCATCTCGTAATTATATTTATTCATTTTTCTTCGGTTTTTAAGTTTGCATGTTTTGGTTTGCATGAATATGAGAAGGGTACAGTGTGACATTCCTATAAATCCTAGGACCCCACAGAACACTAACATTGCAAGTGGTTGAGGCCGTGGGAGAAATCCAGCATTGGGAAGAAGGACATTCATTGACAATCTGGTTGATAGGACCAATTCTTCTACTGGGGATCGCCATCAGAAAACACCTATTAGAAGAATCCCAGCTACCCCTAGAGTGGCAGCATCAGTTTCCACAGTAGAGAACACACGAGGAGCTACAAGACTCTCGGATATACCTGCGGAGGAAGATAGAGTTAGTACTGCGGGATCAGCTGACCAAGATTTGATATATCACATTAACGGGAAGGTTGTGAAGGAAGAGGAGTGGAAACAGTTCCATAAAAAATTTAACGATCAGTGGAAGCATGAAGAGGATGAATCAGAAGAAGACATGAGCAACAGACGTGATCTCTAAGATCACAAAGAAGCAATGGGTGAAAATAAACATCACGAGGGTAACTCCCCGCCTGAAGGGATGGTTTCTACACTCCAGTTCCCAATTCAATAGCCAGAGGGAATATCCTCCATGAAAAATATATCGCCATCGGTGTTGCCTCGTTTTTATGGAAAAGCGACAGAGGATCCGGATGAATTTCTTTTTGAATTTGACATCCTTTGTCGTAGCTACGACTACACCACTAATGCACAAAAGATGAATCTTTTTTATGCCACTCTGAAGGACAATGCATTACATTGGTTCATGAGCCTGGGTGGACGAACTGTCACTACCTGGGACTGGATGAAACAGGTGTTTCTGGAGAAATATCAGGAGTATTGCAATACCAAGGATAAGAGAGAAGAACTATTTAAAATGGTACAAAGGGATGATGAAAGTCTAAAAGATTTTGTTGAAAGGATTTTATATAATGTGCAGAGAGTTGGACAGATTAATATGGGGTTAGATGTGCTCAAAATAATCCTACTTCGTGAGATTAGGGAATATTGCCTAGACATGTTGAACCTGTTAGGAAAGGGGGATATCTCAAAGGATTCCTTTGGAAAGATCATTGAACTATGCAAAAGGTATTCCAAGGGATCTTTCAGGAACAACAAACAGGACAAACAGGACAAACAGGACAAATTAGAATGTGATGTCTTCGATATAACACAAAAGTCATTTAATGGAGGAGCCACTCGGGTAGAAATAGGAAATCTCCTCGAAAATTTCAAGACAGAAATGATGAGCTCCATCTCCTCGAAAATAGATGTCCCGAGGGCAAAGCAGAAACAAGCAGTAGAGGATCTCACACTTGGTATATTCTGCCCTAAATGTAGGAAGAACCACCCTCTGAAGGAGTTCCCACTTGACAAGGTAGAAGTGTGTCAGCTGTGTGAGCTAAACCATGACACAAAAGAATTCCCTTCACTACCTCAAGTGAAGGAAGTTCTGTAGGCATCAACTCCAGATGTGGAACTGGCATACTTTCTTGCATAGAAAAATCCCTGGCAGCCTCAAAATCAAGGTATGTATCCAGACTTGTTTTCATTTCCGAATAACATGAATAATTGGAATAATATGTAGCACATGAATACACAATTCCCTTCATCTTATTCTAACCATCAATGGTATCCCTCTCAACCTCCGATGCAAAATTTTAACTCCTGGAACCCTTGGAAATAGTCACCAAACCAACAAAATTCTTGGTCTTTTGGATGGAGGAACTTCCATCTAGGGAACCAGTTTCCCCATAACCAACTTCCTCAACAGCTTCCACATCAAACATTTCCTCATCAACTGTACCCTCCTCAACAATACCCTCAGCCTTATTAGCAGTCGCAGTTGCAACTCTAGAATAATGTTGTCCCCAATATGCCGATACGACCACAGCTGCCTGCTCAACCTAACCCCAACCCAAATAATAAAGTAGTCCATCGGTTTGAGACTGCCAACATGCCTGCTTAATCCATTAATCCAATACCCTGCAAAGACATCTGCTTACAATCAGGGAGGGTAGTGGAGCCTTTGGTCATTGAGGATGTTCCATCATCTATGCGTGAAGAAAGGATGAACCAACAATATTTATCCAATACAACGACCCCCATTATTGAGGATGTTGAACATCCTACCAATATACCGGCTGAAACAGAAGAAGACAAATTTATCGACACACAGCCTACACAATTAATTAGGGAACCACCATACCCTGAAAATATTAATACTACAGAAGGAAGTGGGACAACCTCAATTTAACGTCTTAGGAGAGTTAAAAAATCTCTATGTCAAAATTAAACTCCTTCAGGCCCTTCATGATGTGTCTATCTATGCCAGAACCATTTGGGATATGTGTACAAGGAAACCAAGAAGAAAACCCAGGGATCCTCCCATTGTTCATGTCATAGGGAAATTATCTGAATTAATAATGGGGAAAATCCTCTTGGCTAAATTAGACGATCATGGGAATCCCACTATCACTGTGCATATTGGGAGCACACAGATACCCAACGTACTCGTAGATTTAGGCACAACAATTAATGTCATGACCATTGAAACTGTAAGGAAACTTGGGCTCACTAATCTCAGGCCAACTCCTACTATTTTAGAACTGGAAGATAGATCCACTATTAAACCTAAAGGAATATTGGATGACCCCGTTATCACTTCTTGGTTTTACAACCTAATTCGTAGCTATGAGGACACCCATTGATCCTGGGAAGGCCCTGGTTAGCTACATTTGATGCTTGCATCAGCTATCGTTCTGGGTCTATGACCATATTAGATGGAACCAAGATAAAGAACCTCACTCTCTATCCTCCAGCTCGGCCGAGATTAGAAGTTGAAACTCTGTTATGGATGGAGCCAGAGGAAGAAGAGGGCGTTCATCCATTATTAATGATAGGGAATTCCTTGAATTATAAAGATGAAACTAAAGACAATGCCATTAATAATTTCATCAATGAACCCACTTCTGTCAATAAGAAAATTTATCATATCCTGAATGCTACTCTAGGTGAAGAGGAACAAGAAAATCTCACAGAGGAGACATTAGTCGGTGACACTCACATAGTTCCAGTGTTGAAAAATTTGAAAAGTGTTTGTGTCGAGGTAGAGTCTGGAAAAACCCTGAATATCAATCCCAGTCTTGCTCCAGATGAACAGGAATGCCTAATCACTCTCTTAAAAAAGCACAAGGGGGAATTTTCCTGGGCAGGGCATCCCTTCTAATATATGCACCCACCACATTTATATCAAAAGTGACTCCCAGCCTATGTGCTAGCCTCAACGAAGAATGAATCCCAATCTTAGGGACATAGTGAAGGAAGAAATTCAGAAACTCTTGGAAGCAGGTTTTATATATCCCATTTCAAACAGTGAATGGGTGTCTCCACTCATGATAGTACCCAAGAATAATGGTAAATGGAATTTTGTGTGGACTATAGAAAGCTGAACAAGGCAACACAGAAAGATCACTTTCCCCTACCTTTCATCGATCAAGTACTTGACACCTTATCTGGGAAGAATTTTTTCTCCTTCCTAGATGGGTTTAGCGGGTACAATCAAATCCAAATTGCTCCTAAAGACCAGGATAAAACTTCCTTCACCTGTCCCTGGGGAACTTTTGCATACAAAGTACTTCCCTTTGGCTTATTCAATGCACCAACCACATTTCAAAGAGCTATGATTGGAATCTTTTCAGAATTGGTTAATGATAATATGGAAATTTTCATGGATAATTTTAATCATGGAAAAGACTTTGGAGAAGCATTGAAAAAATTGGAAAAGGTTTTAACACGTTGTGAGCAGACCCAACTATCTTTGAGCACTGAAAAGTGCCATATGATGATGAATGAAGGGGTAGTGTTGGGGCATTTTATCTCTACTGATGGCATCCAGGTATACCCCTCTAAAATCAGGGTAATAAAAAATATACCTACTCCTGGAACTCAGAAAGAAGTGTGTAGTTTCTTAGGGAATGCCGGATATTATAGAAGATTTATAGAAAACTTTTCCAGACTTGCCTCTCCTTTGTTTTCATTGTTAATGAAGGATGTGCAATTTACTTGGAATGAGGCATGCCAGACATCATTTGTTAAACTTAAGGATAAGCTTTCCACAACTCCCATCCTAAGGGGGACCAATTGGGCCCTTCCCTTTCACATTTCTTCAGATGCCTCTGATACCACCATTGGAGCAGTTTTAGGATAGCAGGATGGTCAAGCACCTTATTCAGTTTATTATATTAGCAAAAAATTAGCCCCTGCTGAACTTAATTATACTGTTACTGAGAAGTATTTTTTAGCCATTGTTTACTCCATTAACAAATTCCGACATTATATCACTGGATATCCTACCTTTGTGCACACTGACCACTCAACCATCAAGTATCTAATGAATAAACCTGTTATAAATGATCGGGTAACTAGATGGCTATTATTATTATAGGAATTTGATATCACCATTGTAGACAGACCTGGAAAATAAAATGTTGTCGCTGATTTCTTATATCGTTTTACTAATAGTGATGATAATCTTCCTGTTGAGGACTCTTTTCCAAATGAACACTTATTTGCAGTTTCAGCTCATTCCCCTTGGTATGCAGATGTCACTAACTACTTGGCTGTAGGGAATTTTCCTGCACATTTGTCAAAAAGAGAAAAGAGGAAAATCATTCAACAAAGTGCCAGGTATTGTTGGATATGCAGTCATCTCTTCTACACAGGCCCTGACCTTGAGATCAGAAGATGTGTAAGAGAAGATGAAATATTCCAAATTATGAAGACCTGCCATGGCGAGTCTTGTGGGGGACATTTTGCAGATAGGAGGATAGGACACAAAGCGCTGAGAATGGGCTACTATTGGCTGACCCTTTTTAGGGATGCAAAAAAATATGTCCAGTCTTGTGACAGCTGCCAAATGATGGACCAACCTAACAGATTGGATCAAATGCCTCTTCAACCACAACTGGTGGTTGAACCTTTTGACATATGGGCCTTAGATTTTGTTGGCCCTATCAACCCTCATTCCAGGAAGAAAGCCTACATATTGGTTTGTACCGACTACATGATGAAATGGGTAGAAGCTGTGGCTTTGGTGAAATCCAATGACCAGGCTGTGATCAATTTCCTGTATGGTGAAATATTTACTCGTTTTGGAGTACCCAAGGAAGTGGTTACAGATGGAGGACCTCAGTTTGTGTCGCATCAATTTGAAGCTTTGTTACGAAAGTACCATATTCAGCACCAGATAGCTTCACCATACTATCCCCAGGACAATGGCCAGGTGGAAAGCACTAACAAAGTTATTGAATCCATCCTTACCAAAACGGTCAGGAGCCATCGTAGAGACTGGGATGATAGAATTCTGGAAGCATTGTGGGAATATCGTACTACTTTCCGCAATACTACAGGTTTCTCTCCTTATGACTTGGTGTATGAGAAAATTGTTGTCTTCCCCATTGAATTTGAAATCAAGACTTTGAAGATAGCTATGAAGGTAAAATTAGATGTGACTGAATCCCAGAAGAGAAGATCGAATCAATTGAATGAACTTGATGAGAAATGTTTAGATGCTATGGATCAGACAGTATTAATCGAGCAACAGAGATCCAATTGGCATGACCGATTCATTAAAAATAAAGTCTTTTGTGAAGGAGACTAGGCATTATTATACGATTCAAGATTCGAAAGGGACTTCAAGGGTAAGTTATGCACACGATGGTTGGGCCCAAACCTGGTAGACAGAATATTTGATAATGGTACAATCTGCTTGGTAACCATTGATGAGAATCGTGCACCATTATTTGCTAATGGTCACAGGCTACAAGTGTACCATAAGCCCATTTCGAAGGATGCATTCACTTCACAATTGCAGCTGATCCAGAATACTAGTTAGAACAAGGGCATGAATCTTTCTCTGCCCCTGTCAATCTTTAGATAATTGCTGTAAATCTTATATAAATTTTTGTACATAAATAAATTGATATTTTTACTATTATTTTTATCTTTTTCCTTTGCACTTGATCCATTTTTTTTTAAAGAATATGTCCAGGGATGTGCCTAAGGAGCAATGGTCATGATCGGTCCTAACGACCAGGGTCATCCTTTTGTAACTTCTTGCATCAAAAGAAAACTCCTTGAACAGTTTGTTGCATCTACAACACCATAAAATAGCGCCCTTTACCCCATTCGTGCAGCTGGTACACCATAAAACTTTTCCTATTTTTCCATTTTTCTACAGCTGCAACACCATAAAATACCGCCCTTTACCCCGTTCGTACAGCTGCAACACCGTGAAACTTTGCCTATTTTTTTGTTTTTCTGCAGCTGCAACACCATAAAATACCGCCTTTTACCCCATTATTGCAGCTGCAACACTATAAAACTTTGCTTATTTTTCCATTTTTCTGCAGCTGCAACACCGTAAAATACCTCCCTTTATTCTGTTTCACACACACCATAACTTAATGCCCTTTTTCGTCCCGTGCGGTTGTGACTCTGTTTAAATTCTGCCCATTTTTTTACCTTTTTTCGGAAGATCTGACACCATTTCACTCTTGTCCATTTTTACCTTTTTCGACAGCTGCGACACCGTTTCAATCTTGCCCACTTTTACGTCTTCCATTTTTACCTTTTCTGGCAGCCGCGACTCCACCAAAACTGGATGATTTTTCTATGATTCACGGCTGCGACTCCTCCAAACTGCTTGATTTATCTATGACCCACAGCTGTGAGTCCTCCAATATTGGCAGAACTCTTTGCAACCTTGGTTCGCGATTCCTCCAAATATGGCCCCAATTCTGGATGCCGGTGATTCCAATTTACTTCACAACATTCATTATGTTTCCGACAATATTGACAAGATGGTTTTGGTCCATCGGGAGAAAAATTCATTACAGCACACCTGCAATAATGATCAAATTTGAATGGCTGCACTTCACACGCTTTACTATTCTCAAAGGTCACCGTTCATTGCATATTTCTGAAGGTATGGTTCTGATTATTTACTTGATTAAGCATTAACTAGATTTGACAAAATTAATCATACCTTCCTTTCTGCTCCCATTATTACACCCGCATACCGTTAACTATCCAATCATACGACTTAATGGCCATTTAATCTTATCTCATAATTGCCTCCTTTCCTAATTTGGGATAAATTTCCAAACATTTACATGCTCTTAACTTTTCAAATTTACCCAACTCCACTCTCAGTTGTTCTCGCATACTTTGTGCTTTAACCTCCATTGTCGGGACCTATAATCTGTCGTACTGATAAAGAATTCTGAAGTCAAACAAACATGGGTATCCTGGCTCGGCATGAACCTCCAAATACACGAGAACTGAGAAGAAATGCTGAATTTTTCACTATTTTTGAAGCTGCGGGCTGGACTGAATTCTTCCAATGCCTGAATGGGTTTCATCAAGAGACAACTCTACAATTTACCTTAAATCTTACAGAAACCCACTCATAGGTTAGGGGGTTACGTATAGAAGTCTCTGAAGCAATAATGGCTGAAGTCACCATCCTTCCTCAGGTGGGAAGATCCTGGTTTGGTCGAAGAACCCCCAATGCTGCTACAGTATAGGATTTTCTGATAGAGGGGGAGAAAATTCGTTAGTCAAGGAGAGGGATAGCGTTACAGTCACTGCCTCGGGCATGGGATCAAGTAGCAGTTTTACTCAAGAAGTATAACACCTGTGAAGGTAGGTATCAAACTATTTATTATTTTGAACCTCCTTTATTATCTCATCTATGCCATAGAGCCTTACTGAACATTCCATTTTATCTATTTAATGACCTACACCATATGGCGGGGTTTGTTAGAACAACCAAGCATCCAAATTCCTCCCTTAGCCACCATGGCCTAATCAAATTAATAATTTTAAGGGCCTTAACTCAAAGGAACCAAACTTGGGATCAATTCATAGGTCAAATTCAGATAAACCAGAAACCCGCCCTTTTGCCTGGAATTCTAATAGAGGCAGAATTAGAAGTACCTATACTCTTGGGGGTTGTTCAAAACCAAGAGGAGCATGCAACGGTACAGTTGGGGGAGATGAGGAGAAATAGGAGATCAGAGTCCATCCAATTTAGTTGGGGGGGGGGGAGATGAGACTGGATTAGATGATTAGTCAGATGACCAAGTAGAAGAATTGGAGGAAAATGCAAGAGAAAACCCTATGGAGAGATTAAATAATATGGAAGCTCTGACAGCAGAGGCTGAAGTTGGAGCAGCATTAGATGCTGTGACAGCTGAAGCTGAGGATGTTAGAGCCACAATAATAGAAGGAAACATAGAGGTGTTGACCATTGAATCTTCCCTTGAATGGGGGGAACTCTGATTGAAGAAGAACAGGAAAACGCTGAGATAGAAGATATCCCTTCCACATCAACTGCAAATTTGGAGATTCATGCACCATGAAAGAAAAGAAGGAGATCAAAAGAAGAGATGCAGGCATCAACACCAATAAGAAGAAAAAGAACCAGGTCGGTTACAGCAGCTGAAGCAGCACAAGAAAGATGGGAAACCCTAGAATTACAGATTGAATTCCCCATTCTGAGACCCAAAGAAAATGATGCCCCACAGGAACCGACTGCAGAAGAACCTCAAATTGAGGGACTTTTGTATGAAAATTGTCTATTAAAAGAAGATGTACAATCACTTCGAAAAGAACTAGAAAATTGGAAGGAAGCATGTAGGAAGCAGGTAGAAAGGAAGCTGCACACACTAGTTGAAGCTACAGTCCGATTAGAAGGATCACCTCTTGTCAAGAATGGTGAGGAGGAAGAAAGAGTGGTCTGCCCTGTGTGTGGAGAAATATTTAACCAGTCAGGCTACAAAGTCATAGTTCGTGCCTTTGTGACACAACAACCTATACCAATAGCTGTGGAAGAACAAGGACAAGAAGCACCAAATATAGAAGTGAGGGATGCAGAAATGACCCCTAGTACAAAAAAGGGGGAAAATGAACAATTACAGTCAGAGCCAACAGAAGAAGGACAATCTGATTGGAAGGATGGTGAATCTCCCCAAGAGAAACTTCAGCAAAGGGAAGTAGTAGATAAACAGGGTGTTGATACACAAGAAACAACATTTCTGAATATTCCTGTTTAAGTTTCCACCCAAATTGGGGCAGATGAACCAGAGGCTGAAATTATCCCTGATTTTAGTGAAGAAGTCTGTTCCGTGACTCCTGAAATGTCTCAGGGCACAGAACTAATAGAAATGGAACCCCAACAGTAGGATGATGATGAAGTTGAACAGGGTGCTGATACACAAGAACCATCATCCCTGAATATTCTTGTTGAAGTTTCCACCCAAATTGGGGTAGATGAACCAGAGGCTGAAAATATTCCTGATTTTAATGAAGAAGTCTACACTGTGACTCCTGGACCATCTCAGGACACATAATTAATAGAAATGGAACCCCAACAGTAGGAAAATGAGGAATTTAACCAGGATGTTGTCACATAAGAACCAACATCCCTAGAAATTTATGTGGATATTCTCAGGCAGCAAGAAGAAATCAATCCTGAAATGGATATAATTCCTGATTTGGATTTAGGAGAGGATGAACAAATGCAATCACAATCCTGGGGGGACACTGAAATCCTTGAACAATAGCTCCATATTGCAGAATACATGGAAGCAACTCTACAACCCCAGCAACATGAATAAATAGAAGGGCAAGGCTCTATTACATAAGAACCAGTGGCCTTGCATCCCCCTGTGAAAGCTGCAGCTAACAATCAGGCAGATGGGGAGATCAAAATTCAGGAAGAGGCTTCCACAAAAGAACCAACAGCTTCAAAATCAGCTGTTGAGGTTGCTATAGGAGAACTCCAAGGGGAGGATGCTGTTACACAAGAACCAACATCCCCAGAAGTTGTTTCAGAGGCACCTAGGGTTGAAGTTGCCATAGGATAAATTCAAGGAAGAGGTGTTGTTACACAAGAACCAACACCCCCAGAAGTGATTTCAGAAGTATCCATGCAAGAAGTATAGGATTTTCAAATTGGAACATCCGATGATAAGGTATGGACTCAAATTCCTCAAAAATTTGTCAATTTGGATTCTGATAATGAAGAAGACGCTGAAGATGAAGAAATCCGGAGGATGACAAAAGAACTCTCAATCCTAAGAATAGAAGTGAGGAAGTGGAGGAGTCAGGTGGAGAGGTGTCAAGAAGGGATGGTTTCCCTTGTTGAACATAGGAAGAGCATCAGGGAATTGAAGGAAATATGGGAAGAAGAACTCATGTTCCAGAAACGCCATTGGGAAGAGATACAGAAGGAGCTAAAGGAGTTGAAAAAGTTCAAATCCATGCAGGTGGAAAAAGATCAACTGTATACTCTTTCTCAGGAATTGTTGGGTACCAGAGTACCATCCTCCTATTACCTTGTGTTTTTATTTGAGCAGCTCATTTGGTTTAAACTGAGGGTTGTAAAAGAAGGGAGACCATATGAAATGGAAACCTCGGCTAAATTCCTGGAAACATTTTTGGAAAGTGACTTTGAGGAGCAGAACTTTCTTTGTGAGATTTATTTGCATGAGTTGGCGTGTCCCTTGGATCGCCATTCGAATCCTACCCCTTTCTTAGGTGATGTTCAGCTGAGGGATTTTGCCTCCTTTGTTAGCAATCATGTTCAGTGGGAAAGATCCTTCCAAACTTTCTCTCATAATGAGTCCCACTCTAACCTTTGGATTCGAAGCAAACCTCAAAACCATCGTCTTCTCCTTGCTCATCTGCAAAATGTACTCGCATGTCCCATCCAAACTCAGTAGATGATGGAAATTCAAGAAAAGGTTATATCTACTTGTGTCAGCCATATTTCCAAGCATCAACAATTGGCTTTGGAAGGTAGCTAGTATAGATGGCAAGCTGCCTCTTCAACCCTAAGAAATAGAGATCCCTACTGTTACAGGAATTTTAAACATGCACTTTCAAGGGTTGAGGGATATGTTGGATGCATGAAGGAATGTGGAGTTGATTGGCTGGGACTCAAATTCAAATTTGCTCTCATCTGGTGGCTAGCAAAACCATACAGGGAAGACTTCTCATTAACAAAGGCAGAAGAGAAGATGTGTTGGAGATATTGGGTTGTCCATAAAGGATTCTTGGAAAAATAGGGAATGCCTGAATTCTCATATAACTTTTCTTCTCTCCATGAATGAAGTAAAATTCCAGATTTAGATTCATACTAATGGAGGTTGTTGCATGGGGACATGCAACAGGACAGTTGGGGGGAGATATTGGGCCCATAAATGACCCCTTTTTGACCACCTTTACCTACCTCTTTTTGCCTCATCCTACTCCATTATGTACACTAAACAGATGTTTTTCATTCACTTGGTCCCTCAATTCATACAGGTATGGTTAATCATTTTCTTATTTTATTAATGCTTAGGATTGTTGTAATCATGGCTCTACATCTTGAATTATGCTAACATATGGTGGTTTTATAAAGATAATTTGAGATGTAAAGGATACAGGTGTAGCAGGATGAACATGCCAAGAGAGGAATGAACATTAATTGCTGAGATAATCACCATCCATTCCATCGTTTCCAAAAGGACATGGTCAAAGGATACTATTCCATGCAAGCTGTACAAAGGCAGCTGCAACAGGCTGCAATAGATTTGGATGCAACAGTGCGCCTCTGCTCAAGAATAGATGCAATCCATGGAGTATCTTCTTGATTGATCATAATTGTCATTTATGGCTCGAGTAATAGCCTTCCTATATTTTCTGCTTCCATCTTGCCACGGCTGTAACAACTTATTGTAATTGGGGCAGCTTGAAGATCGAAGATCTTCGTGGCTGCCTGATAGTAGTGGGAAGAAGTTATGATTGTAATTGTAAAAATACTAGGAACTATTCTGAGCCAGGGGTTGGAAATTAATCGAATATATTGTATAAGCTATGACTGGGGTTGTGTGTTCATCTGCCATTTTAATATAAGGAGTTTGATTCTTCAGATCTCAGCGTTCTAATGTGTGCTACTTCCAGCATCTCTGTGCGAAGGATGGGCCCGCCTTCCCACAGGGATTGCTGAGTTAATTAGGTATTTTATTTATTCTGTTGTGTGGTTTGAATTTTATGATAAATTCATTTATTTACAGTAAGCTGCAACAGTCATCGATTTGCCGTGTGTTCATTTGAATGATCAGTAATTGCATCCACTGTAAACTGCAGTGGTGTGGTGTGACAGTCGACTGTGTAGGTTAAATTTCTATTATGCAACTGTGTGATACTTGTGACAACCTTGTTCATCCCTAGTTCTTTCAATTGATGTTTTCTTTAGATCCTTGCATTTTATTCCTTTACATTTATAATTGTAGAACTTAATTCCTGCACTTTGAATTCCTATATTAAGTCGAATTAAGATAGTTGAGATGGATCTTTAGATGGCATGGTAATTGAGGATTTAACTTTATGCAAAAGTAATCTAGATGTCTATATCCTGAATCTTTTAATTCTAGATTAAGGATTGTAAGAAGGTATTTGTGATTGCATTCTTAAGAAGGTAATCTAGATTAAGTAGATTATGGGATGAGTTAGGCTGAACAGGAAAGTAGGGTCATTCATTTACAGCATCAACTACTTAGTGTTTAAAGCATATACAGTGCGCATTATCCTTGAAATAAGAGACTTCCCTTGGTTGACAATTTATATTGAACACTCTATATGTTGGCTTATATTAACTTGCATATAGGGTGCCCAACACATATGATTTTAGGGTTTGCATATCACTTTTAGGGTTTATACTCAATTTTAGGGTTTACATGCAAATTTTAGGGTTTATGCTCACTTTGGCATGCATGCAATTCTAATTTCAAGTTGAATTTAATACGGAAGAAATAAGGCCTGCATGCTCCGCATGCTTTATGATAATAAATTTGATGGCCCTCTTTACAATAGTGATGAATAAATAATTTTCCTAATGTGCTCTCGGTATTAAAGGTCCCCAGTCATTCCCTATTTATCAAAAATAGAACATTACAGTCCTCCCTCGCCAAAGATTGCTTGTCCTCAAGAAATGCCAACGCATCTCCACAATCAATCAAACTGAACCAATTGAATCTGGAGATGATCCCAAGGTCCCAAATTATCCTAGGAGATTTGCAACACCCTCTGCTTAAAGCACTGCACTGCATGGTACCATCACAATATATCCCATGGAAGCCTCCTATAAGTAGAGTAACTAACCAGGCTGTAAACGAGGTACCATCACAATATACCTCTTGAAAGCATCCTCTTGCAATCACCAAACTACCAGTCACTGTAATCCCAGGGTCCCAAATCAATCTAAGAATTTCAAAGGTAAAAATGCATCCACTGCTACCCTGCGTAGTATCAACACAAGGAGCATCCTGAAGACTCCCAAGTAACCCCATCAGTAAACATTGTATCCATCCCTCATAAGGTCTCCCACCTGGATCCCAATGCAAAATTGTGCATCTTTCATCCCAAATTTCCCAAGGCTCTTGTGGGACTATACCCTTGCCTAGGAATGTCTTCCTAAGAATATCCCACTCAATAGGACACCAAATTTTAATCTCTCTCCAATCCAATCCCCAAAAAGGACCTTTTCCATAAGTACCATCACAAGGAATAATCCTACCAAGCTGACATTTTTCCCTTCTGATTTCAACTGGAATGCTCATATACTGCTGCCCAATTTCTCGATCCTGGCCAACCTATAAAAACCATCCACCATTATGAAAATGTGGACTCAAGCTAATACAAGCCTTTTCTATGTATTCCTAAAGAGGACTGCTTTGAAATGCAATAATATGTCTCTTCTGCTGCCCCATTAAGGAATCCAACTGCTCTTCAATACTAAAAATCCTGACCGCTGACTTTCTACATACAACTTGAAGAACTGTAAGCTCAACATCTCGTTTTACTATGGTGTCTCGGAGTATCTTGGTCCTCTCTTTCATTTCTAGAATGATTTCTTTAACACGTTCAATCTTCTTTCAATGGCTATCATCTGGAAGCTCTATCTCATGCATGTATAAACTCTCCCTAACCTCCATGTGTGAATTCCCACTGTCTCAACTGCTGTGCTCATTTCCTTACACCACATGTATTTTGTCTATCATAACTGTCTAGACTCCTAATGTAGGTGATGAAGAGTATACCAAATCCAACTCATCATACGGCTTGACCACAATCTGACTAGCGAATGTGTTGGTGTCACTAGACTCATAGGATGGCTCTAATGCTATCTCCTCATGCACATCCTCATCATTTACTGTTAACTCCAAATCAAGCTCACCAACAACCTGTACTTCATGCTCATCTTTCTTCACTCCCCCAAATATGCCTTTAAGGAGATCCTCATCCAAATACTTGGGCCGACTCCCAAAATTGATGGTGTAATAATATTGAAAGGACAATGCTACACATACCGCATCACCCAAGGCTAGATACTCCTAATATTGAGGCAAGTGTTGAAATACTGCTAACCTCTGCAAATCTCTAGTTCGGCTGATGGCATCTGCTAGGGTGGTGGGCCTATTGTAAGCTCTGGGTTTGTTCTTAATTTTAAAGTGGTAGAAGTCAGTTAAGGTCATGGCTGAATGGAAGTCATCTCCTAAAGCTCTATACTCTCTCAGATAAGTTCTATACTCCTAATTTTGAATGCCCACAGCTGGCAAGGAACATGCACTGATACCACTATAATATCACAAATATTGATATTATCTAATGTTCTATGATAGTGCTGACTCACACACTCAATCTCATACAAATTTGCAAAATAACTGTGCATGCAAACTCGCCATGCAAAAATTCCCTAAAATATAGTTGAATTAGGGTTAGGGTTTTATAGAGAGAAACTAACACTTACCACTCATATTAGGGCCGATAATGACTCCAGAGATAGTTCCATACATAAGGATACAGATGGGTGGTCTAATAATGTTCTTTTCCTCCGGTGTTACCAACTTGCAGTATCGTAAAAACCCTCCAGACTAAAGGTGACATTTTTGTAGGAGGAGAGGTCTGTTCAGGCTGAAAATTTTTGAGCTTGTCTGTTTGCTGATTCCAGAGAGATGGTATGGCACATGCGAAGGTTTGGCTACCTCTGAATTCCCTACCAAATTGATAATCAGTTCTGCTTCTCATGCCCCCAACTGATCTGTTTGGATGATAGCTTCTCCAGGTGAGCAAAATGATGGTTGATAATCACTACATACCATAGGATAGGCCTGCTGAGAAAGAGGAAGCTGACATGTGAAGGAAATACTGGGTTTTTTGGTCCCAATGAATCCTTCTGTGTTTTCCCTACTACTTCCGGCTGCAAAACGTGGATCTGCTAATAACCCTTCGTAATGTGCTGGATCTTCGAATACTGTAGTATATGATGGATGCAATGGATAAACCTGGATGATCTATCCCAATAAGAGACTAGGGTAGATATCTCATTGTCAAAACCTCGCTAGCTGAAGACACTGTCTCCAACCCCAACTGTCATGGGTGCACGATGTGTTGCTGCTCGAAACTCCAAAATCTATCAACAATAACAATAGATACTTCCTTTAGTCCCATAAACCTTCTTAAATATATCTTCATATGCTTTTAGGGTTTGGATGTCACTTTTAGGGTTTATGCTCACTTTTAGGGTTTGCATGCCACTTTTAGGGTTTATGCTCACTTTGGCATGCATGCAATTCTAATTTCAAGTTGACTTTAATACTGAAGAAATAAGGCATGCTCCTCATGCTTTATGATAATAACTCTGATGACCCTCTTTACTATAGTGATGACTGAATAATTGTCCTAATGTGCTCCCGGTATTAAAGGTCCTCGGTCAATCCCTATTTATCAAAAACAAAACATTACAAAGCTTTTCAAGTATTAATTCAACATCAACAAAGAAAACACATTGAGCTATAGATGCACTTCATCATAAATCTTATTCAAGATCATGTTCTTGAAGTGCTCTTTTTCCTTATAGATGATCAAGTTGTAGACAAATTGTAAAGTATATTACAGAAGAAATTTTTTCTAAACTTTGATCTATGTTAAGAGTTCAAGAATTTTTCATTAAGGTTATAGGATTTAATGCATCGTCCTTTCTCCTACTATGTCACCTTTGTAAATCATTCAATACTATCCCAAGTTGTTCTTAAGGGGAGTGTTAGGATGTTAAGTCCTAATTATTGGGCACATTCCCCCTACAGAGTGGTGTACCCCTATATTGTGGTGTATTACATATTATTTATGTTGGTTTGGGTCTATTAGTGGTTCTATTAGTTGTTAGTGTGCACTTTTATCTCCTATTTATAGGAAGGATATATTTTCATTTTATTCATCATTATATCTTGTCTTATCTTGTGTACTCAGTACATTGTGTAAGGAGGTTCCTTCATCAAAGAGGATTGCTATTTATATTTGTTATTCATTATTAAGGTGTGGATTACTCTCTTATTGTGTATTTAGGTTCTTTTTATGCTATTTTTGGGACTTGGTTACATAACATTTGGTATCAGAGCTTCCTCGGGATTGGTTTATGCAAAATGAGTTATCTTGGAATTTTTGCTACAATTTTTGTTCTAAAAGAATTCAGAGATCAAGGTTAAAAAAAAACTTCTATAAAATGATGAAATATATCCAGTACAAAATTTAAATCCTGATAAATTATAGTTTAGGATATATTTGTGGAGAAATCTAGGGTTTTTTACTAGTCCAAAACCTAGTCTAAAACATGTGTTATGGGGAAAAAGGTCATATTTGAGGCATTTGAGATAAAAATTGAGTGATAAATGTTGCATATGAAATAAAATATACCAAGGTATGTGTGGTAGTATTTTTAGATACATAAACTAAATATTGGACACATGGCATATCATACAGGTTCGATCTTCTGGATAGTCCAAAAATAAGAAATTTTGGGATATTTGCAATAAATTTTTATTGGCACTTCCAAATTAGGTAATACCTATGTAATTGGAAATATGACAAATTAGGGTACCACAAAACAAAGTTTCATACCCAGAGGAGTCGAAATTTAAATTCTACCTTAGTTACAAGTCGACTATAAAACAATCTTCTAATCAGGGTTTGAAAAAGGTACCTCGTCTTGAATTTGAATAGATTTGAGTAGAAGGATGTATTTGTAGTAAAAACTAGGGTGTGATATATATTTATTATTCAAAATTCCACCAAAATAAGTGGAAAAAATCACACTCCACTCAAACCCATAAAGGATTCATCCTCGACATATGATGAAACGGAAGACATATCTTTTAGAGTGTCCAAGTTGGAAAATATGATTAAAGGAAATGTGAAAATGGATGACTTAGTTAAATTGGAAAATAATATGGCTAGTAAAGAAGATCTCAAAGGGGTTTCTAGAAAACAAGATCACCTATAATTGAAGGAATTGATGAAGGATATAAAACATAGCTTTATTCCTCATGTATCTACTGAAGAAGAGGATAAGGAGGAAAAATGGGACTTATTACAGTCTCATCTTGAGAAAATTGAAAAACAATTGGATATTAGGAAGTTTGATTCCTCAAAATTTGATGATTCACTACAACATCATGGGTTCAACTCAGGTCCAAGGAACTACTTTGTCCCCAAGATTTACATGATAAATTTTGATGGAAAGGATCCAATCACATGTATTTTTTAGATGGAGCAATTCTTTGATCTACACCAATGCCAACTTTGCAAAATGTAACTATTGTATATTTATATTTAGAACGTGATCAATTTGTATGGTACTAATGGATTTGTAACCATAAAAAGGACTCTATTATCTCTTGGTATATGTTCATAGAATAATTGATTTAACATTATGGGGATATAAATACTAACACCTTCTTTACCCAATTGGTAAATCTTAAGAAAAAAAGGTCCAATTACAGAGCACATCAAGCAATTTCAGCAGCTAAGTCTTAGAGTGAAGAATATTTCAGAAGATACTTTTTTAGATCTCTTTATTGGAACGTTGAAGGATAACATTCAACATGAGGTGTGTATCTTTGAACCACCATCCTTAGAGAAGGATTTTATGATGACAAGGAAGGTTGAAGGTAAAAATATGGGGGTGGACACTAGAAATACCACTTACAACACATATAGAGAGAATGATGTTCCTTCTTCTAACCAACCTCAGAGGTTTACACCTCAACAACTAGAATAAAGAAGAGTGAAAGATCTATTCTTTAACTGTGACATCAAGTACAGTAAGGGACATAAGTGTGGAGAAAATAAATCATTCTACATAGAATGTGAAGAGGAATAACAAAAAGAATAGGAACCACCGTAAGGGGATGAACTAGAAGAGATTACTCCTACCATATCTTGTCATTCTTTGACTGGAATTAGCACTCTTAAAACTATTAATATTGAAGGATATATAAAAAATAAAAAGGTAACAACGTTGATTTATTCTAGTAGTACTCATAATTTCATTCACTGTAATGTAGGCAAAGATCTCAATTGCTTTATATATCCAACACCAGAATTTCAAGTAATGATTTCAAATGGAGGAACCATCAATTGTTCAGGAAGATGTCATAATATCAATATTACTATGGGGGAATATGTATTGAATAGTCCCATCATTTTTATCCCAATGGGTGGTGCTAATGTTGTATCAAGGGTTTAATGGTTACAATAATTGGGAATAGTGGCTTTTAATTTTCAGAATCTTTTCATGAAATTTTCCTGGAAAGAAAAGGAATTGGTGTTAATTGGTATCACAAGGAAACCAAGCAAGGTGATCATCTCTAAGGGTATGAAAAAAATGTTAAAGAAAGTAAAAAAAGGTGTAACTACATAGTTATTCTCACTAGATGTTAAAACGTTTAAGGCTCCTATTTCCCTGGATTTCGAAAGGGTTCTTCATAATCCTTCCAGGGTATTCAAAGGCATTCCACCTATTTGAGATTTGGACCATGATATTCACTTAATTCTAGGAAGAGTTACTTATATCATCATACCTTACAGATACCCTTATGGATAGAAGAATGAAATGAAGCATATAGATGAAACAATGACAAGAAAATTTACAGTTCAAGAAGTAGTAGATCACATAGAATACCAACAAGCAGTTATCCAAATCCTGAAGATGTCAAAAAACATGATGAAAAGACAAGTAGATTAACATCATCGTGAAAGGATTTTTGAAAAAGGGAAAATTGTATGGGAACCTAACCAATCATCGAAAAAAGAACCAAATAGTTACGAAATCAGGTTATTATGAGTACTTCATCAAGTGGAATAACTTACCGGTTGCATATTTGACATGGAAAGACAAGTACTTCATACAGAGGCATCCACAACTACCTAAGCATTGAGTACAACACTTGTTTGAAGGGGAGGGGCATGTTATTCCCTAAATATTGGGCACATTACCCCTATAGAGTGGTTTATTACCCCTTATATTGTGGAGTATTACATATTATTGATGTCGGATGGGGTCTATTAGTTGTTATTGTGCACCTTTATCTCCTATATATAGGAAGTAGATATTTTCATTTTAGTCATCATTGTATCTTGTCTTGTCTTGTGTACTCAGTACATTTTTTAAGGAGGTTCCTCCCTTGAAGAGGATTGCTATTTACATATGTTCTTCATTATTAAGGCATGGATTACTCTCTTCTTGTCTATTTCTTCTCTTTTTATGCTACTTATGGGACTTGGTTACATAACATAAGATATTTAAACACTTAGGAGTTAGTTAAGGTAAACTTGGTCTAAATTTTCATTAGGTAAAATGTGTTTCTTTAGTATGCATTTGTACTTATGTAGTTCGATGATCATGATATGGTCTATACATAAATTGATCTAATACTTCACATTAACGTTAATCTTAATGGTTATTAATTAATGGCTTAGCACCCAATTGGTCCATGATATCTACTTAAATATTATGGAGGGTCATTTTCTTGATGATCAATTGTGAAAAACTCATATGTAAATTATTTGTCCTTTCACATTAATATATTGTCTCAAGTAGCTTCCTTGTTTGATGGTTTTAACCATGTAAAAAACTTGGTGTAGTGATTTACGGTTTGTTTGTGTGAACAATTTCTTAAGGTGTTTGAACTATGTGGAAAAACCCTATTTTAATTAAAAAATAAGGTATTCTAAGTATTTTTCGATGGTCTAAATTTCAAGGAAATTTGGGATCATTTGAACAAAATTTTAATAGTATATACAATAATATTAATCTTGCAACTTACTATTATTTCCATAGAATATGCTAGCATTAGTTTTATGTCATTATTTATGTTCCTTCACACATATTTCATATATAGTTACATGCATAATATCAATTAGACCTTGAGATTTTGGTCAGAACAATTATAATGCTGTGAATACTTAATGTTGTTAGATTTTCTTAATATGTGATTAGATTATCTAGGATCTTTATTTGAAATAATAACAAATCCAACAAAATGCATAAGATATAAAAGATACACAATACACAAAGATTTTCATCGAGGAAACCATAAAGGAGAAAACCCCTGCAAACTTCTTTAGAATAGCAAGATGATCAAAAGTAGTAATAAGAAATGTTCAGCAACTATCTTTATCTCCTCCTATGACTGTCTCTCTCTCTCTTGCGCCTTAGAGAGTGGTGTGAGGTGTTTATAAATGAGGGAGAGTGCCTCCCTATTTATACCCTTTCAAGTCACTAACTAATTATAATACTCGAGCCTACATGTCATCTCACATGGGGACCACTTCTCCTAGAGAGACCACAATTACATATTACATGATGTTACAGTGGGGACTATTGCCCCAACTTACAACAGAGGTTGTACCTCAATATCTAGACACAATTTATACATACCGTAAAGGGGTAACACACATCCCCAATGGGGTTACAACAACATACAATGATAATATACATCCGAATATATTCTAAAGTTACAAATACATCAACACTCCCTAATAACTAGGAATGTATTCTCTCTCTATACAGTCAACAACATATATGGTTAGGTCTTCATCACATCATCATCATCACGGAGTCATAGAGTCTTCATCATAGATGCTTCCATCATATTCTTATAATTTGATCATTGTCCCATACTATCTTTCATCATAATTTTCTATAGTGCCAGCCCTTTTTCATGTTGGATGTAGGCCTAGTCCTCTTCTAGGTCTTCATCTACAGTGCCAGCCCTTTTTCATGATGGATGTAGGACTAGACCTCTGTATAGGTATTCATCATCTCTGCGAGTAAGACATCAAGTAGGTACATCCCAGGACTTATTATATGCCTCTTGCAAAACCTGCAAGATCTCCTAGGACTGATTACATGCCACTGCAAAACCCAAGGGAGCATCCCAGGACTGATTACATTCCTTGAAACACATATGTACCCTACTATAATCTTCAATATCTTCATATCATCTAATCATCACATGGAGCACAACCCAGATACACATAACAAATCACTTACATTAATGACCATGGGAGGCCCAACCTTCCACAATGTCGGAAAGGTTCTTAGCACTTACATCATGACCATGGGAGGCCTAGCCTACCACCATGTCGGAAAGGCTCTACACTTACATCAGAACATGGGAGGCCCAACCTGCCACCATGTCTGAAAGGATTTGCACTTAAATATGACCATGGGAGGCCCAACCTGCTACCATGTCAGAAAGGATCAGCACTTACATCCAACCATGGGAGGCCCAGCCTGCCACCATGTCGAAAAGAATCTGCACTTACATATGACCATGGGAGGCCCATCCTGCCACCATGTCAGAGAGGCTCTCATGTGTATCTGCGTCTTCTAGAATCATCACTTCCCCTTGGAAGGAACCTCAATTTGAAGTACACACTGAAGCTTCACTTCTCCTCTCTACATCATACAAAAAATGCAAGTCAAATCAATCAAATAAAATAGTAGCTTTCAAAAGAAACATACTACCTCACAAATATCTGAGCAAGTGGCAACATATTTTTCCTCGGCTATACTCAATGCCATGCAGGACTGCATCCCGCCAAACTAGTAGTCCATACTGGATCTCAAACTGAAGAAGAAACCCAAGGTTCTCTTCTTCTCAGTGGTGTTACCAATCCAAATAAACATAACCATGTAGGTTAGTCTTCTGATTCATATCATACTTGAGCCCATACTCAAATGTACCCTTCAGGTACCTCACTGCATGCTTTGCAACCAGGTGATCATGTCTCGGATCCATCAGGAATTGGCTTAGGTGGTTCATAGCAAAGCATATGTCTGGTCTTTGTATTCGTCAGGCACATCAATGAACAAATCATCTGACGATACATCATGGCATTAATTGTATCTGATGAAGCATCACTCAAGAGCTTCAGGTTCAATGCCATAGGTGTGGCCATGGCCTTGCAGTCCATCATCCCGAACCTCTTCAGGATATCCACTACATACTTCCCTTGTCCAAGGGAGATTCCATCCGCACTATGCCACACCTCCATGCCTAGAAAGTAGTGTATCATACTCAAGTCCTTCATCTCGAACTCAGAAGCAAGTATTCTTCTTGCATCTTTAATGAGTTCCTATTTTCCTGCTTGGAACATGCCATCGAAATATAACAAGAGCATCAGTGGTCTTCCGACTTAAACCTTGAAGCAAATTTTGGAATCCACTTTACTCTCAATAAATCCTAGAGCCATCAATAATATGTCCATCCTATCGTACCATGTCGAACCTCAGGATCTTCTGCAGTCACTCCCTTTGAAGAGGAGAATCATTCTCCCTCTTCCTTTCGTACTCTATGTATTGAAATATTCTGTAATGTAGTGACAAGTAGCTTCCTCTGTTACTAATATTCTATGTATCCATCTAGGGTCACTGGATACCGAGATCCTCTATATTGAACTTTGTTTAAAAGTTATTCTCGCACCCATCTGTGAGCTTGTCATCCTCTATAGGCATTCATCTTCAATATTGTAGCTAAGGTTAAGATATTCATCACTCTAGGTGATCTTCAAGCTCCTTATGCAATTGCATGTTCTATCCCATGGGTTCCTTCTGAGCTTGTACAAGACCTTCTTTAATGAGTCTGCATGTCATGTGTCTCAGCTCCCAATGGTTTCTGTACAAATACTTGACTCGTCACGGGTGCAAATGTCTCTTCGTAGTCTATTCCTTATGTATTTCCCTGTATCCCACGATGTTGCCATCTACTGCATGATGGATCTTGTATATCCATATGGAAGACATTACAGACTTCCCTTCAGGTCTCGATAACACATCCTATACATCATTCTTCTTGAACTAATTCTCTCCTTCCCTTTCTTCTTGGCTACTTCTTCATAGCTGGAAGGATCTGCATCAATGATGTCGCTCAACGATGTCACATAACTAGAGTGTGTTTGAGGCCTATTTCATTATTTGGAAGTCTTGTCATACTATTCTTCATCTACCATTCTCTTTATATTATTCTGAAGCTCTTTCTTTCTCTATGGTGTCTTTGAACCAGGAATATTCAGGTTCCTCTTCTGAACTGTCGTTACTTGTTCTTTAGAATAAACTACAAGTCAAGTTAAGTTGTATGTGTTAACCTGAAAAATCCCTCACTCAGCTCTACATGGCCTACACCACCCAAGGACACCCATGATCAACCTTCGTAACACCCCATTATACCCCCACACCCTCAAAAAGGATTAAAAATGAGTAAAAGGGCTTAAAACCCCCAAAAAGGAGCCTAAATAACTCTCCTAGGGGCTAAAGCCTCCAAAAAGGGGGCTAAAACCCATCAAAGGAGCCTAAAACCATAAAATGAGCTAAAGTTGGGGCGAAAGGGAATAAAGCCCTGACGAAGGGCTTAAAACCCTAAAGATCCCGAAAAAAGCTATAAAAGGAGGGGTGGGGGTCACTCTCAAACAACTCCTATCTTGCATACTGTTATACTGCCCGTGGATGCCTTGAGACTCTTTGCCTATCAAGCCACCCACATATCCCTCTCTTCCACTCATCTTACCCATTGAGCCATAGCTCCTCCATTACTGAGTGAGATAGGGAGGTGCTTCTTCCAGCTAGGGCATGGTGGCCCATTTCACCAAAGGAGAGGTAGGTATAACCTAGTTTTGTTTATGTATTTGCTTTAGTAGCTTAGTTGTTTCTAACCAATATTTGTTTGCAGGTTTTCTTCTTATCTTGTTTTGCAGGTTTATTTCTGTTTAATAGTTGTTTGCAGGTTATTGAAAGTGGAACCCTAACCACTGTTTGCAGAGGGGTTCTCCATCTTTGCTTTTCTTTCTGTCTAGTTTCATTTTGGTTTTTCTTTCCTGCATTTCTCCACACAAGAAACTACCCTTCCATCCTATAGATGGAAGGGAGCCATTCCTGCCCCCTTAGCAAGGAGAAATCCCTGCTACAGAACTGGCGACCATACCAGGTTGATCCCACAGGATCCCTGGTTCAGTTTTTTGAAATTTCAAGTTTTTTCAGTTTATGCCCTAGTTTTAAAATTTCTTTTCAAATCTAGTTTAAATCATGTTTATTTTTAGTTTTTATTATTGCTGAAGCCTCTGCAAGGCAAATCCGAGTCTGTTTGGCCACAGTATAGGTTACTATCGGCTGGATCTGACTCAGGATCAGAAAAACCCCAAATCCGTAGCAGGTCGCACCTATCGGGCCTAAAAAGGGGATGAGCTCACTCTTTTAGGCCTCAGAGGCGTGACTAGTTCACCCTTTTTCCCCCAAAAGGTGTGACTTCCTTCAAAAAGGCAGAACGCTTCTGTCTGTGAAATCTGTGCGACCCCCTCGCCTATTTCAGGAAAAATTTGGCGACCCCCTCTCCACATTTGGCTTGAAACATGCGGTTTGTCACTCAGAAGTTAATTTTTAAGTTATTAGGGACTGTCAGTGCGGCTCAACCGCCTCTGTCCAGCACAATAGTTCCATTTCTGTTTCTATTTTAATTTATTGCAATTTCATGTACAAACAAAGTGTAAATTCAAAAAACAATTTAATGGCTTAATGAATGTAGCTTAACTAAAATTGACATAAAATTAATAGTCTTGGTTACCCTTCCTCCTCTACCCAGTCATCACTCTTCGGGGTATTCTAGGATAAGACGAAGGGTATCGCTCATATAGTAATATGCCCTTCACTAAATATTGTTCAAAACTGTTAAAAATGGATGACTTGGAAGGTAGAGGGGGTAGAGAAGGAGGGCTTCTCATGGCGCTAAAAGTCCTCCTTGTTGACCAACCTTACATCTGGGAGGGGACCTGTGGATATACGAATGGGCTTAGTCCCATTGTGTTGAGATCCCAACACCTTCTCTCGGTTGAAGAAGAATATAGGTGTAAGGTAGTCACCTAGTTAGGCCATCAACATTCAAGGTAAAAACAATGGTATCTGTTTACACGATTTCTGTTTATTTACTGCTTGTATTCACAATGATATGAACTCTACGACATATTCATAAACCACTTGTAGCCACCTGATAATAGAAAAACAACAAGACATATACACCATACCATGTAGTCAACCCCACTCAGTTCATGACGCTGAGAGAGCCACTAAAATTGATTAATTTACACTAAGTTAAAAAATCTATAGTATTTGAGGACATAAGTCCCTGACTGCCTTAACCGTGGGAAGTACTTGGGCTCATTCCAGAAACTCATTGTGAGGAGTACCACGGGAACCCCAAAGTAGTTGGCCATTGAAAGGAATTGCCAAGCGAAATGGGCAACGAGCCCCACCGATTGAGAAGAAACGCCCATGAGGAAAAAGCCAAGTACTGTCTTATGGCAGTCTTGGTGGCCGAGTGACCACCTACAGCCAATAGGAAGCCATTGAAACTAGGGTCCCAAATATCATTCCCACCAGATTGATACATAAATCTAACACAATTGATCCCCCATGCTCTTCCTCACGCCTAAGAGGTGAACAACCACAATTCAGGACATTGAACCGACACCGTCAAGACCATTCTCGATGACCTCTCACACCATCAGAAGGCCACACAGCCTCTGATTCAGATTCAGACCCATATCAGTCTAAACTAGACCTCCATACTGCACCATCAAGCCCCATAGCTGGTGCAAATCTGGATCCATTTTCCGGTATAGCCATAGCTAGTGGACCCATGTCCACACCACAAATTATCACCAACAACCCTGCAGGTGGCCCCAACATGGTCATGCAAACTGTCATCAGTTAGCTGCCACCATCCATAGTAACCAATCAGGCTGTCCCACCTGCAACACTTGCGAGCAGTGGACCTTCCATATACACTTCCCCTCCTGTCACACAGGGGGGCAGTGCCCCTCCCACATACACTGCCCCTCCTGTCACACATGGGGGCAGTGGCCCTTCCATTCACACTGTCCCTCACATCACACTTGGGGGCATTAGCCCATCTACAATGGCACCACCAGTACCCCCAGCTATGCAGGTACATTATGCACCTACAAACCCCACCACCATGCCTCCTCCATCTCACATCAACCTGGGGTCAAATATGCCTTTCATGGCTCATCTTAACTTGCTTGATTTGGCTCGATTGACAAATGACCCCATCCGCCATCAAACCTTTTGTGCTCCCATGCCAACCAAGCTGCCATCAGACATTCCCAAGTTTGAAGGCAAGGCAGGGGAGTGTCTCCAAAATCACATTATGACATTTCATCTATGGTGCTCCTCAGATAGCATCGCAGATGACTCGATTAGGCTAAGACTGTTCCAACGCACCCTCATAGGTGTGGCATCCAAATGGTACATTGAGCTACAGCAAGCCAAGTACCCAAATTTCAACTCCTTAGCTTTCATGTTCCTACAGTATTTCCAACTCCCTGTCAGATATGACGAAGGGGTGGAGATCCTGTTATCCTGCTTCCAGAACACTGCGACACATATAACCGACCACATCGATGAGTGGCGGTGACATTGTAGTTTGTGCAAAATCCAACTTGACGACAGGATCTTCTTGGATTGGTTTCTCAAAACCTTGCTCCCACCCATAGCAAAGGACGTCGCATCCAAACGTCCTCAATCCGAAGAGGAGGCCATACTGAAAGCCCAACAGTTTGACCTGATCTATGCTCAGTTTGGATACCTGTACACCATCATTCCAGATGCTCCCTACCCGGGTACCTCCTACCAGGATGCACCGGGGGAATCCCATGCTGCATATGGCATCATAGGCTCAGTCTCCCAACAACCATAGCACCGTCCGACACCACCTGCAGTTCCACCGCAACCAAGAAACACTGCTAGTGTTGCTTACCAAAACCAAACTCCAAACTACACCAGAATGATGTCCCAGTCCGGAGCAACAACTTCCTATGCACAACCTACACCACCATAGCAGGCACTGGCCATGGCATGGCCAACACAGCAGTATGCAGGACAAATTCCCACATTTGTGGCACCACATCCCACCCAAATTTATTATGAACCACCAGTGCAAGTGGTTCAAGCCCCCGCCCCTGCTCAACCCGCTCCGTTGGGACAAGTATTTGCACAATAAAACTGTCCCAACCAGCCTGCCCTCAACAATCAACAAGGGCAAGCTAGAAATAATTGACCCCGAAACCAAGCCAATAATCAACCACAAGAAGGTGGTCAACAATCAAACCCTCCCAACAATGCCGCAGCGAATCGACCCGCCCAAAACCCCCCACGACCAAATGCACCTACACGCAATGCCCTATTTGTGCACAAACCAACCGTGTACACTCTGTGAGGTCTATGGGCACTACACATTCAAGTTTCCCCTCATGGGTCACACTAAGAAGGCCATTCAGAACAAGGCCCAACAGGCCGCCAATGCTACGAACCAATCCCAACCCAAATCGGCACCACAAGGACCTCCTCCTATGGTTCTCCAGAACCCACTACCAGTCCAAGGGGTGGTGGAAATTGCACCCCCTCCCCAACCCAATCCCAATGCTCTGGGGGCACCTCCCATAGCCAAAACAAGTGTTCACCACCTGCTAGCTATGACGACTGAAGAGGTCAACCTACAGACTAGACAAAATCAATACGACACCAATACCGAATCCGCTGACACATCAGCAGCATCAACATCTAAAATAGTCATCCTACGTCTTCAGTTACCCCCTTTGCCCCACCCCCCCATACACCGAGTTTCCAATAATGCCACAGCTAGAGCTGCGGTCAGCTATAGCATCGTGGATGATTTAACCCAAACACCAATGGCCATTTCCGCTCTTGAGGTACTCAAAATGTGCCCAACGCAGCAGAAATGCTTACTAGCCACCCTTGGGGCCGTAGACCCCTCTGACTCCAAGTTGATGACATTCGACACGAAGAATGGAGACCGCACATGCCATCAACCATCACCTCCCAATTCCTGGTGTCTATCCAGAATTTGGTTGTGCACCGGTGCATAGTGGATGAGGGGGAATCTACGTGCGTTATGTCTACCCTAGTATGGCAGAAACTTGGATCCCCAATTCTGCAACCATCCTCCACAACTCTGCAGGATTATGATGGCCATCCCATTAAATCCCAAGGAATCCTCCCCCATGTTCCCATCACATTAGCCGAGAAGATAGTTCTGATCACCATAGAGGTTGTCAGCGCTCAATTGGACTATAACCTTCTCCTCGAAAGAAGTTATATGTACGCCATGAGAGCAGTCGTATCAATTGTCTTCTGTCTCATGATGTTCCTCCACCAAGGGAATAACGTGATAGTTGATCAACTCACTTATCACGATCCACAAGGGTTAACGGCACCTGCCAACGTTATCCCTACCATCAACACCATTGAGCCACAATGGACAACCACACATGCCAATGTTGTCTTTGCAATCAACACCATGGTTGACAACACACCAGCCTCCCCATTGTTAAATGTGGGTCCTGGGTTGTTTGCTAATACCACCATGACTACTCATTTCCCCTTAGTGTCACCACCACCAACACAAAATGAGACTGCGGAATTGTGCATGCTCTCATCCAATCCTGCTACACCCAAACAACAACCGTAGCCACAGCCCCAACTGCAACAACAACACCATTTGCAACCGCAACATCAATAGCAGCCGCAACATCATCCACAGCTGCAGCATTACGCGCAGCCACAACCACAACCTCACCCCCACATACAACCAACAGGGAGTTATATGGGCTCCTCTCCAATCCATACAATACAATTTCCTTCCTTTTTCCCCCACCCGATGTCATGAGCAAGCCAGTAATGGCCACCCTAAGCCTACCCAACTTTACATTGGGAATTCCTATGTGGTATCTTGATCCACATGCTCAACCATCAATGCCCCAGGTGGTCTAAACCCCCATAAAACCCATTGCGGTCGAGTCTCATCCTCCACCCGGCCTACAAAAACCAACCACCGCACCCGCACTGCCCCACCCAAAAAGGGCTAGGGGAAAGAATGCAAAAGCTACCGCAGAATCATGACAAATCCCACCTTACACTGTCTGCGAAGAACAGGGCCATCCAACTCAAATCTTCCCTGAGATTCCAATGATCCGTGCACATTTGGATTCCATGGATACAACCGAAAACCTCCCCGTGGTTGAACTTCCAATCACACCAATAGTGAGAAACAAGGCATTGAGAACAAACCATGCTTGCGCCCTTTGCGGTCTATATGGACACTATTCTCACCACTGTCAAGACTTGCCCGAATTCCAAATCGCTTTAGCCAACCTCCATCAATGTTCCCTTGAATTTGAGATCACCCTGATCGAAGAAGTTCACCCCCCACCTCCTTCTTCAGACACCATGTCCATTTACATGATGTCCAGTTCTATAGACCCTCTTATCTCCACCATCACTGACGGTCCATTAGACCTGTCTCTTCCGTTGTTTCCACAACCGCAGCTCCATCCACAGCTGCAACCTCAGTTGCAACCTTAACCTCAGTTGCAACCTCAACCTCAGTTACCAGGGAAATAGTGGGGTTCATTCTCGATCAGCATGATCCTTTTCCTTTTCCTACCATTCGAGATCGTGAGTAAGTCTGTCTTGGAAACCCGCAATCTATAGGATTTCACACTAGGAGATCCTGTGTGGTACCTTGAACCACCTACCCTACCTCTAAGGCCCCATGATGTGTTGACTCATGTCCATCCAATTAAGATGATGTTGCACCTACCTCCAGGTCCATCAAAGACTCCTCTCATCTCCAGGCTTGCTCCTCTTCCTCCAACAGAGACTGGGGGCAAGGAAACGAAAGCCACAACCAATACCATTTTTATGATATCTAGCATCAATTTCCCTTTCACCTCATCAGCTGTGGAAGATCCACCTGATCTATCTCGACACCACCTATGCGATGACAGAGATATATGTAAGACCTCCTTCGGTTTTACCCCATTCCCTTTAAACCATAGTGTGGAATCGGTTCTTCCCATAAAAGACCAAATTTCATCATCCCACCTTGCCAATGACCTTCGTCTCAGCAAGGGGGCATACCTCTTCACTGACTTAGACGGCCGACTCTTGAAGAAGCCGTGCAATGGGCCCCACCTCAAGACAGTCTATGCCTGATATAACCACTATGAGTCCCTTATAGCGTAGTTTTTTCCCTTTCTTGTTTTTCAACGTTTTTTAGTACAAGTCAGGGGCAGAACCATTAGCTGCTAATCCAAAGTCACCCGAAACCAGTTCGAGACACCTCTAACACCTCCGGTCTCAAATTTCCATCTCCTGATGAGACCATCGTCTCATTTTTAACAAATAAATTTCAGGATTGTTTCCCAAAAGTCACCTCAATTTACGAGCCACAATATGACGATTCAAGTCTCTGTGGACCTGTACTTGTATCACTATTGCCTACTGCTAATCATGTGGGTTATCGGGCCACCGCCCATTAAGGGTCACCATTTTTCTTCTTATTTTGTATTTTAACACATAATTGTCTACTTCATCCACTGCACCATACGCGGATCTCTGGACCATTGTCCATAAATCGATTTATTTTTCTTGCATCTATTTGGCATATAAGTGCCCCCGTACTTGCACTCACATCACATGTAGTCAAGTCCGTCCACTGTAACTCACACATAGCTCTCCTGACCTCTGTCCAAGAGCCTCCTCGGTTTGCATGCCTCTGTTGCACCAACTTGTGAGCCGCTACCGAGATCTATCCCATGCATGTATTGGTATGTTTGAGAGCCTTCTTCTCCATCCATACTGCGCGGATGACCTTTGGACCACTTTCCGCTGTCCCGACATGGGGCACCGCCTGTGCCACCGCAATCAGTTGAACAAACTAGAGTTTTGTTTAAGCTCTTTTTTTACTCCTAAAAATAATGAAAAGATAGCTGAGTGCAGCTGCTTCCTTTCCCACTCGCTAAAGTATAGGAAAGGGCATCTACATCGTCTTGTTTACCTCCTTTTGCAGACCATGTAAACCATCAAATGAAAAGGATCACCTTGGCGTATTCAAGCCAAGACCGTTCCCCTCTGCATACTTTTATGCTTTCTCGAGCAAAGGGGCCGCACTTTACAAAAATTATCACCATGGGTTGTCATTAAGCTCTTTTCCAGCCTTCTCATCAAGAAAATATTGCCAAGCAAACTTGGTTTCGTTCATGCTCGTAAAAGTATTTGAATGACCGTCCAGTCAGTATAGGTTTAACCTTTTTCGGCCTGATTGGACTACCAACGGTAAAGAAGTCTCTCATCCCAAAAAGGATGGGCGAGCTCTCCTATGTATACTTTTATCCTTTTTTCAGGCACATGAGACTACCAATGAAAAAGATCCTCCACTGGTGTCTTCTTCGTTCTTTTAGACTCTCTAAAAATGAAAGCACCATCAAGCATTTACCTTCTCGAGCTCGCCAAAAATCCCGAGATCGTACCACAAATACCACCCCACAAAAAATAGTTTGGCAGCATTCCCCCTTTGGGTTGCCTTTGTTCGGAGTACTCTACAATGTGTCTTCCTTGGACTCCCTCAATATCAAAAGTCTTTACCTCCCCCAAGTGTTTCCCATCTGTAGTGACATTCCCGGTATTACAGCTATGATCCCATTCCCATGAGTCAGTTTCATTTGCTGCCTGGTCCTCCCTGTCATCATATTCTGAACAAAGGAGGTTTGAGTATACCACAATCCCCATGCCCTTGTTCAATTCTTTCCCTCCCCCTCCCCCCCCATTCAGTGGGTCAATCCGCAGATTGTCTCACACCTTTTAGTTATCTCCCTCGCACTTCTAGTCAAGGAAACATCATTTCCTTGACTAGGGGAAGTTCTCCCTCTGTCAACAACAACACACATATTCCAGAGGATAGACCCAGAGGTCCTTGTACCTTGTTTTCATTAACATCATTGATGAGTTCCTTGGACCACTTGAGAGGAGTCCTTAGTGCCTGTCGGGATGGTTGTTTCTCACGTGCTCGACTTCAACTACATCATCGCACTGTTGAGATTCATACAGGGTATTGATCCGTGCAGTATTTGGTCAAAGACCCCAGATATCACCTGACTCTAACACATTAATGAGTCTACTCGAGGGACTTGAACAGGTTATGTCCCTTGTGATTTTCGGTTTGCGTTATAGATAGTGTTCAGAAGCCCCAACAGTGCTTCTATATAGATTTATGATTAATGCAGCATACTTGTACCACAGAGACTCTGAATTTCCATCAGTGAGTCCATACAACTATGTACCATTCCAGATCCAACAAGTCATTAGTCATAAAGATATAGAATTCCATGAAAATGCCATGGGTCCAATGTAGTAGTTTTTCAGATTAGTATTGTATTTAGCCTCTAATTGAGGAAACCATTATTGTATCATCAGTTGTATATGATCAGCTCTTGTATTTTAGAGCATAGATCACATTATTCTTTTGACATTATTACGAGCATGGGGATGCCCACCTTGTCCATATACATGTCACACATTATTTGTATATAACCCATTGATGGGAACCATATTAATACAAAAACAAAAAGCCACCATGCCCTAGCCCCAGAAGCACCACCTCTACGCAACAAATCCTATGATGTTCGTCAGCCATATGATGAGCTCCTGTCCTCACACATCAGGGGGCAATCTGTTAACCCAAAAATCCCTCACTCAGCTCTACATGGCCTACACCACCCAAGGACACCCATGATCAACCTTTGTAACACCCCATTAGACCCCCACACCCTAAAAAAGGATTAAAAATGAGTAAAAGGGATTAAAAACCCCAAAAAGGAGCCTGAATAACTCTCCTAGGGGCTAAAGCCTCCAAAAAGGGGGCTAAAACCCCTCAAAGGAGCCTAAAACCCTAAAAGGAGCTAAAGTTAGGGTGGAAGGGGCTAAAGCCCTGACCAAGGGCTTAAAACCCTAAAGATCCCCAAAAAAGCTATAAAAGGAGGGGTGGGGGTCACTCTCAAACAAATCCTCTCTTGCATACTGCTATGCTGCCCATGGATGCTTTGAGACTCTTTGCCTCTCAAGCCACCCACATCCCCCTCTCTTCCACTCATCTTCCCCATTAAGCCATAGCATACTGCATTGCTGAGTGAGATAGGGAGGTGCTTCTTCCAGCCAGGGCATGGTGGCCCATTTCACCAAAGGAGAGGTATAACCTAGTTTTGCTTATGTATTTGCTTTAGTAGCTTAGTTGTTTTTAACCAATATTTGTTTGCAGGTTTGCTTCTTATCTTGTTTTGTAGGTTTATTTCTATTTAATAGCTATTTGCAGGTTATTGGAAGCATAACTCTAACCATTGTTTGCAGAGGGGTTCTCCACCTTTGCTTTTCTTTCTGTCTAGTTTCATTTAAGTTTTTCTTTCCTGCATTTCTCCACACAGGAACCTACCCTTCCGTCCTATAGACGGAAGGGAGCCATTCCTGCCCCTGTAGCAAGGAGAAATCCCTGCTACAGTATGATTACAAACATATCATAATTTCCAAAACATATTAATAGTGTCAAATATATGTCACATAGCCATGCGACTATTTTAGCCAATGCTACAATGTTCATCCATATCATGTATACATCAAATAACTTCTAGATGCATTCTACCCTAATGTTATTAAGAGTGTGTAATTCTCCTAATATGCCAGTAAAAAGATTTCAATCTATATAAGTAGTAATGGAATGTTGTACAACATCATTGACTTCTTACCTATCATGTGCAATTCAGTAGTATAAATACAAATACTCAAACATGCATAACACATCAACTGAACATAAAAAAATGCATAACCAAACAATATCATGAAATGACAATTGAATACTTATATTTATTTGTTTCATGGGTAGACTCCTTCTTGAGCCTTCAGCTTCATCATCTTCTTCATTTATAACAACATCATTTCTTATCCAAATGCTAAGATGGATAAGAGGTTCTTCATGTTCCTCATCGCTTGAGGGATCTTCTTTGAATCGTGAGAGCTTAATATTCAGTTTCTCCCATCTTCTCTTCTCTTATTATGAGTCGAGCTTCTTCTTGTGTGCACTCTTACCAAATTCTATTGAATGTAATCACATCCTTCTAGTGCACATTCCTCGAATGAATGAATCCCATGATATTGGGAGACCATTCAAGGTGGTTATAACAAAATATTATTCTTCTTCGATTGCTTCATCATAGCATCGAACACTTCCTTTTGGTGTCTTCAAGGATGACACATGAGGGATGAGATGATATTTAATATAATCTGCAATGATTCTCTTGGCTCTAGCCTTAGCCTCATCTCCCTCTGGCTCCTAAAACTTTCTTACTGAAATACTGATCCAAGTCAATTCTTTAAGGATCACGGAGGTCCTATACTTCCATACTCGGAAGTTGTCAGATTCACTAGTCTTTTCATCAGGCTGGTGTGATTAGTCATTTTGAAATGACAACCTCAAATGTAAATAACAAAAATTTAGATCTTATCGATTTGATGTGTCCGTCCTGGTTCCGGAGCTGACTGATCTAGGGTTTGTCAGAGAAATGCTAATTTTCAAACTTGGAATTTTGAACTTCTGATTGGATAGAAAGATGGTCCTCTTCAAGGAGAGCTGTCCAATGTACTCATTTTTTGAAAACAATGGAGGGAAGCTCCCGAAATAGAAAGCCCTAGTTTTCCAATTTCTTCTGCAGAAATGATTGATATTGATTCTATTGTATATCCGAAGTTTCAGATTCTTAAGGTCTGAAAATTCTCACTTTGATATCCTGATAAGTATTCTTTCCAACCCCACATGTTATAGAAGAAATGGATCTTCCAAGTGGGACTTATGCCGCGTTTCCCAAGGTGACTATTTTGGGGATTGTTCATCATAGCAAACTTGTATGAACTTCCACGTGTCACTTTTTCACATCTTGGGTCTAAAAAATGTACCACATAAACTAAAGTCCATTCCCTATCTGCAACATCTTGCGAAATTTCATTTGGACTTTCCTATCCCGATATATAGAAAATATCCCTAGGTCACTTGTTTATGATTGTATTCTGGAGGAGGACGGAACCCTGATTTGGAGGAACCATATCTTCTGAAGTATAGCGAATATGACGCTGAAACTTTTACATAGTGTACAAAACAAATTTTTCTTTGGCATGTAAGATTTTTGGCTTCTGATCGTTATCCAATTTCTCTTTAAAGGGAAATTTCTAGAATGACTAAATTCAATCTTCTAGGGTTTTCAGGCATGAAACCCTAATTTCCATTAGCTGCCATTGTAGTTGTATTTCAGCTGCACAGTGAAACTTCTCTAATTCAGAAACGGATACCACCAACAGATGCACCCTAGTGAGGAAAGTTAGCCTAGCCCTCCTTTCTTGATGATCTTTGGAGACAACACCTTCAACTAGGAAGCCCTAGTCCCCGCAGCTGCATAGTTCCTTCTTTCAAAGAGGCTTTGACACCATGTTAGGTTTTCTTAAGATATGATTAGATTATCTATGATATTTATATGAAAGAATAACAAGTACAACAAAATTCATAAGATAGAAACTATACATAAGACACAAATATTTTCATCGAGGAAACCGTAAAGGAGAAAACCCCACAAACTTCTTCAAAATAGTAAGATGATCAAAATAAGTAATAAGAAATGTCCAACAACTATCTTTCTCTCCTCCTATGACTGTCTCTCTCTCTCTCATGCACCTTAGAGAGTGGTGTGAGGTGTGTATAAATAAGGGAGAGTGCCTCCCTATTTATACCCTTTTAAGTCATTGACCAAATATAAGACTTGAGCTTGCATGTCACCTCACATGGGGCCCACTTCTCCTAGAGAGACCAAAATTACATATTACATGATGTTACACTGGGGAATATTGCCTTGAATTACAACAAAGGTTGTACCCCAAGATCTAGACACAATTTAGACATCCCGTAAAGTGGTAACACACATCGCAAATGGGGGTACAACAACATACAATGATGATATACATCAGAATATCTTCTGAAGTTACAAATACATAAACAAATTCTACAATGGCTCACATGGTTTTGTTATAATTTATTTTATTATTATACATAATAAATGTAATCCATTTAAACTTACCATGTCATATTCAACCCTGGAATAACATCTATGACCAATGGTGGGTTAGGTATCATCTCATTTTGTCCTATTTTGATTATTATTTTGGGAAAACCATGAAAATAAATAATAATAATAATAAGAAGAAGAAGAAGAAGAAGAAGAGGAAGAGGAATAATATTACATAAGACACTATATTTGATTCTTAATCACATGAATTTTAATCACAACAAATGAATTGATATCTCAACTCATATAGTTTTTAAAGTTAAAACTACTTTTAAAAAGTGTAGTCCAATGTGGCTTTAACTTGTTCCATTGGGAAAATTCGTGATTATGTTAATTTTTTTCATGTAAAACCCATCAAGGGTGGTTAATTTTTTATTAATTACTAAATTTACATTGGTGATTCACATAACATGAATTATCAGGAAACCATGTAACTAAATAAGTATTAACAACATATAAACAATTTACAATAGCATATATCAACTTTATAACAAAATAAATATAAGAAATTTAAAATAACAAGAGGAATACCTCGATATAAAAATGGTGAAGACGTCCAAACTAAGGCAAGATTTCATCTTGTCCTAGAGTTTCTTCCACATTCATTGCCCAAATTAGAGCCATAGTTTTACCTCCCAACCAACTAGGGGCTTGACCGACTCCCTAGCCTCAAGAACGATCCACCAGGCCTCTTGGCCCTCCGTGCTTGAGACCCCTAGAGGAAAAAACAATGGTGCACTAGTAAGATATGCATTAATTCTTCCAAGAGTTCTCAAACTCTTCCAAGTCTTCCAAACTTCTCATCCACAAAAATCCCAAATTGCCCTTCCCTTCTAAAACTCTCACAAATAAAAATATCTTCAAGAAAGAACCTCCCTCCTTCCAACTTCAAGTCTCCTATTTATAACAAAAGTCCTCATCCATTTTTTTTAGATTTAATTCCAATATAATATATTCAACAATCAATAAATTTATTTTCTCCTTAAATAGCAATTTAATTTAAATAAATAAAACAATACCAACATGATTGAAAAGTCTCTCTTTTCATGCTACCATCTTAAATGAAAATATGACAACTCTTTTCTAAAAATTTGTGCAACCCTATATATCTATTAATTTATATTATCCTCTCACACATAAGTCAAATAATATATTTTCATATACTATACTATATTAAATGTATATAATTATATATATCATTCAATAATCTGATCAACTTATTTAAGTTGAAAATATATTAAACAAGTCAATAAACTCATACTACCACATATATTCAACAATTATTTATACTTTCAATACATAAGTAATACTTTAATAATTCATCAACCAAGTTGCTAATAACTAATGTACTCATACTAATTTTATTCATCAACCGACCAATCATAGTAATGTACTCACGAATTGGCATATATGTGGCCAACACACACATCTTAAGCATGGGTACTAATAATCACTTTTAATTCTCTTAATGCATCATTATTATATTCTTGCAAACAACATATAGAATACCAACATAACAATGCATCATTTATCATTCAAAATAATTCATATAAAAGTAATAAACTGAATTACATAAACATAATGAAGCAATCAAGAATATAATCATAGTGGTTTGTAATAATGAAGAACACCATCCAATACATCATTAGTCTCATCCATCCCCATCAGTACTCCAACCACCTAATCACCACTACTTCCATCTCCTAACCTCATCATCGTGTCCTCTTTTGGAATACACAGCGGCGTTAGTTATACCAACCTAATCACATATAGAACTCGTAAGAAGAAGTGTCGAGTCCTACAAATTGACCAAGAGTCACCAACAGGAACCCACTAATCACCATCACATGTCTAGGGGAGCATGCTCAACACAACCCTCCCGTGACTCCAGGTTTTGGGGGACAAACAGTGGGAAATGCCTCCACCCCCCATGATAGTTGTCAAAACCCCAGATTTTCACAAAAATTAAATTTTTTTGATGTAACATAAACTGTCTATAGTCGCAATTTGATAACTGCTAGCGGCTAACGGATAAATGAAACAGTTAACAAAAGTAACCATTAACTTAAACACATATAAATTAATACTATTTTAATTTTGATATGTGATGTAAATAACCTGCATTCGATTGATTCTAGCTGTACTGATGAATTGATTTTGTCAAGTAGGTGAGAAGTTACGTTCTAACTGGGGCTTACTTAGCGATTGCTAACTTAGTTGGATTTGTGGATCTTATAGGCTTGACATGTAAATTTTGGAACCAGTAAGAGTTTATTAAAGCGTTAATCCAGATATACTTCTTTAGCATAAATATACTGCTAGAGTAAAAGTTTTCTTAATAGAGTTCAAGGATACTACGAGGTAAAGTAATTCTTATTTACTTGCTTTGCAACTATATCAGTATTTTAAATGCATGTTGTAATGATCAATACCTTTTCCCTACTGATTGTCTTTTATCAGAATGAATGCTACTTTAGATAAATATTCTTTCCATATTTACGCTAAGTTATTTCCAGTTATTCATAGAGCTCATGATTTAGTATATCAACACTCTTATTGAAATAGGAGCTTATTGCTGTTGCTATTTATAAAATTTTCAACACTGCTTATAAGTATGGAAACAAACCTAAGGCCTTTTAAGAAAACAAGATTACACAGAACTCTTAGCTTTACCTTTAATTAAGCTTCAGTAGAGGAAGTTTATCAGCTTATTATTGCATTGTACCTATATTTGATCATTTGCATAAATGTCGTCAATTTGTGAATTCTAACTTCCAAATTTCTTCATGACATAAGTAATGTGACAAAATTACATTGTCATATTATTTATTTATAAATAATAGTGATGCTATATGTATTCTTAGATAGTTTTACTATCTTTTACTATCAAGACTAAGCTAGCCTTGATTTGATTCATTTGGAGCTTTGGTTACTTATGGAGACCAAACGAATACAACTTCCATGAAGTTTATTTTACTCTTAGTACTATAGGCTTCATACAAAAGTAAGAATTTATTCTAGAGTGTAAATACTTTTTATATATACAATGTTGATTTATAAACTAGATTCTTACTATTAGTCTTTACATAAAAAATAGTTCTAACATCATGGTCTTGCTATATATAATGTTTGAATAAATGATTATTATTGGAACTATTACCTTAATATCAAGGGCATATATCCTACTATGGATCTTTCCATAGTTGTTATTTTTCCATCGAAAGATTTCAAGGTTTACATAAAACAAGGGTTAACTATGCAAAATAAAAAAATCTCATCCTTTATCATTGCTTACCCTATGGTTTATCATTGTGAAGATACATTTGACTTTATATATTACACTATCATTATAGTCATTGTTCAAATTATTGACAATAATTTGTTGTCTCGACAATGCAGTGACAACTATATCATTCAACCCATTTTGGACTGAATAATCTGGTGGGAATGTGGAACGTCCACCACCGTGCAATGCATAACTTAAAATATCACAACGCAACCCTAACTCCTCATTCTTCGTCGAGGGTTTTTGTCTTTGCTCTGTCTGGTTTACTGTGGCCATGAGGGCTCGCTTATGCTCATCTTCAACTCCATTGTTTGTGTATCATGAAGTCTTGCCACTCTAGTGTATGGTTGTGAAGTTCACAACTCACATTAGGTTTTTCTTCCCGCAAACAATACTTTGTTGCGCATGAGGGTAGTGTAGCTCTGTCAGTATTTTTTAGTGTTATTTTCCTTCGTGGCCATTGCCAAGGCTTACTCCTGTTCCCGTCGTCAGTGTAGCATGTATTGTGAGCCCCATCATCTCTGTCACTAGTGAACACGAGGGTTTGGGCTATTCATTGTGTTGGTTGTTTTACTAGTTTGTTCATTCGTGGCTCCATATTTCTTCATTTCCAGGTAAGGAAATTATCTTACAAATGTTACAAATATTTAGCTACAGTTTTAATAATAGAATAAACAGCTCTAACTAAAATCCTTTGGGTTTTTCTTGTAGGATTGTAGTTCGAAAACAGGCTTGGAATGAACCCATCTCCAAGTTTGTATCGTCATCAAAACCTACAGGTAAGCTCCGGTTACAAAGTGGCAACTCCCTGCTTGAACAGAATAGGGGAAAAGGGTTTCATTTGGAGAAGGAATATGAATTCGGTTCCTTTGGTGTTTTAAATGCTTAGCTCAGTTGTTATTTTAGTTTTTGGTTATTAAACCCTTTCTTGTAGCAGGGTAACTCTGGCTTCGATGCCGTGACTTGTATCTCACTTTTCTCAACTTAATGACAAGTTTACAGCCTTATGGCTAAGTAATGATATACTCTGTGTCTTAAAATGTGAAGGTCCTCCTATCTTCACGGTTTAATGGTTCTCTGTTTCGAATACCCTGATAACACATATATTGTTTTATAGAGAAAATTACAGTAAATATTTTTTTAGAAGTTGCTTGTTAGTTTTGTCTTTCAAACCCTCGCCATGATGCTGGGTGTAACCGGCCCTGAGCTGGTGAAGTAAATTTGGTTATTTCTTTAGCCTTATAGCCAGACAAAGGAATATTTTTGGTTTAAAAGGGTTTAACTTCGAGCTCTGTCTCGTTTAAGAAATAGTTTTAATAAACTTGTAATATACGTCTCTGTGTAATTAGAGTCTTTTCTTCCTCGGTTGTTAATAATGGTAATTATTTTTTTAATATTTTTCTTGTAAATAAATAAAAATAATATGAATACTGTAAGTTCAGTCGTAATGTAAAATTTATATGTTTATGCTTTTCAGTTAGGATTAAATCCTAGGGTTACTGTAAAAGAATCCTTAGATAAATATATTCTTAAATTTATCAGTTGTGTTGGTTCTTGTTTACCTAACTTACGTTGTTACAATAGTATTGATATTGTTTATACTGTTTAAATATTTTCTTTTCTTTTAGATAAAAGAGTTTACACAAATACTGTAAGTGCACGTTATAAGACTGTACCCAGTCTAGTGCATACTTAGTATTCTAGTTTTTAAATTTTTAACTTGTTTATTCTGTTTAAAAGAATACTTCTATGCAAAGAGTGTAAATAGAAATAGGGTTTGACCCTCAGGTTAATCCTACACAGATTTAGAGCTTGTTGGAAGTTAATTATTCTTGAAATAGGTAAATTATTAGCTTCATTCTATTTACTGTTTACATTTAAATTTTCATTTGTTTACTGCTCTGTTATTAGTAAAGATTCAGGGTTATGTAATGTTTTAAACATTAACTATGAACTTCGATTATTTCTTCCTTAATAGTAATTATAACATAATCCTATTCTAGTATATGTAAAATAATAGTTTAAGCTAAATGATATAAGGGTGGTTGAAACCTTGTTTAGATACTTACTGTATCTCCTATAAATTTTATTGTAACACTATATTTCTTTACTATAATTCTATTTTAGCATTATTGTTTCTTTTTCAACACAGATATGCTCATAAAAACAGTAAACATAACTAACCAGAATACTATTCTCTTTAATAATAACTTACACACAGTATTAAATACTCTTCTATCTACAAAATGCATAACCATATCTATTATATTCAATATCTTATCATTTTCTTTCATCTACTGTAAATATTCTATCTATGCTGGAGTACGACCTGGTTTTCCAGGTGTGGAAAAACACAGACTAGAAATTATTTTCTATTCTAACACATTACTTTTCAAATTCATTTCTTCAATAAACTAAAAAGACTACTAAATTCTAACATTTACGAACTGAATATTTAACATTCATATAATAGTCAGACTCAGATTTATCTATCTAACACGGTAAAACAAAAAAATATAGAACCTATTTAGGAAAGACGACAAGAGCGTTAGGAGGCCGTTCCTCCCTACCAATATCCTGGAGAGTGCTCAAACAACGCTTCCTCAGGACCCCCGAGCTTGTTCCTTGTCTTCTTGGCTGAGAACTGGTGGAGAATGCAAACAATAGACTAGTCCAATATCTTAGTAAAATACTATGCTCTCAGCAGTAAGATCTTTCAGCTTAAAAGCTGCACTATATCAATCAACAGTTATCCCCTCAAACAATTTCCACAATTCCCTTCCATTGAATTTATCTGAAGTACATTCATTCACCTAAATGATCACTTCTCTAGAAAATGAGCAACCCCCGGTTCTCTTCAATGGGAATTTTTTTATAAAGATTGCCTAGGTCTTTTGGGTCAGTTTTCATTAATTGAGCCACCTGCTCTGATTCCACTTTCTTGGGGAATCATGACCCCAAATATAGGGAGGTTGCCACCTGCAACAGTTGGAAGTGGTTTGAGGATGCTGCCACATGTCAGTTTTCTCTCCACCCAGTCTCCTCCACCAATTTGACCAGTAAACACTCCTGTAACAGCTCTCCTAAGCTGTTGTCTCCTCCTTTATTTATTCATAAATAAAATATTCAGAATTACATTAAATATCCCTAACTCTGCTGAGTCATCAATTACAACTTAGCATAAAATTTAGCATATTGTCCTCAAATAATATCAAATAATATAAAATTGTTTTTTTGCAAAATTGGGGCATGTGACAATAGTACTAGGGTCAACAACCTACATCAATCATTATTGTTCCATCACTTCTCTAAGGGGTATGGTCATTGAAGAACCACTTTGGGCAAGTCGTAGTTCTTGTAAAAAATCACACTCACCCACAAGTCATAGAATGATTGGAATTCACAATTAAATAACATGAAAACTGATATAACATCATTATACTCTTGATGTTGAAGACATCTCATGACCCTTGGCATTATAGGATTTTGACTATCTCATACTCGATCAACATGTGGACCGTTAGTTCATCATTAACATAAAACTCATTTATAAACATTTCCAACTCTTTTATATGATAGTCTTTATTACTAAAATGACAATAAAATAATCATGTAAGTTCCTTTGCAATGTGTATTGTACTTGAGCTATATCAGAAGTACAACTAAATTAACATCCACATATTGATGTCTCACCTTCCATTTGCATGTTAAAATGAGATAACATATTCATCATCATCAATAATCTAAAGTGATAACTTCTATTTACTATCCACACATGAAGGGAGTCCACATGTCCACACAACAACAATCTTAATCAATCTAACTGAGTCCAATAGATAATAAGAAAACAAAGCACGAATCTAGTTCACGTTAGAGTTTTAATTAATGAATGTAGAAATATGGGGCATTACATTTCAACTTACATCTATACACTACTACATTTCGAGTCACAATTAGACATTTGAACTGACATCTGATAGAAAAAAACCTTTTTAATGTTGAAAAGGAGGTTGAAAAAGGGGATTCACTGCATTTTTCAAGATTTGTCCTCGATAAATACCACTTAAGTGACATCCCTAATGCCTCTTAAAAGACATCAAATCAACACATTAGACGTCACTTGGATGTCTCTTCAGCAATGTTATGTTTTTTTAAACATAATCACGATTATTTTATACTTTCAATGTGGAAAAATGTATTTTCTGCATCATTGAAAATACACCCACCAAAAAGAATACAAGTCATTTTTTCTTAAAGAGTTGGTGTTGATGCAAAGAATATGAATCTTATGACCAACAATTTAAAAATTTATTGGGATAAATTTAAATATTTGGGAATGCTACCTTGATTTTTAAAGCCTATTTTCATTCACATAAACCAACCTACAAGTATTAATTACTTGTATCTAATGCTTTTCTTTAAAAAAAAGGAAAACAAATCGAATTTAGAAGAGAGATTAGATAACTCAATTTTAAACAAGTAATATCAATAGAAAATAAATAACCAAATAAATATCAAATGTAGCAAAATACTCAAAATGAGATGGAAATCAACATATTTTATTGAAAATATCTTTGAGTTACAATATGAAAAGTATTTTTACAAACTTCTGTGAAAGTGAGGACCATAAAGTCACTTAGAAGTTTAAGATGATATTCATATTCATACATAAACTTTTGATTCGCAAAGAAGAAATAAAGAGAGAATTGTGTTGGATCAAATAGAGATAAAAAAAAGTTCAAAAGTTCATCAATTAGGTCTTATCTCTCCAAAAATACAAAATATGGAAGCAAATGTAATCATCATATCTTAAAAATAAACATTCATAATGAAAACACTTCGATATGTATCATATAATATACACAATTCAATATATATATATAATTTAGATAATAACTTAGGTTCAAAAATTATATTCCAAAATAAAGCATGTCTCCAAGTATCCCGAAAATTTGCAAATTTGTCCAAAATTAAATTCATTTAGTCCAAAATCAGCCCATTAAACAAACTGAAATATGTATGTCTGTTGAAATAAAATTTCATAATCATATAAGGAACCCAATGCCTTGTGAGAGGTTTTTGGTCTTTCTTCACCTCCAACTGATGGGGACTTCTTAGAAGTCTATTCTCCTTGCTGAACTAACTGCACTACCTAATTTGTTGATTCAACATCAACAACTATATTTCTCTTTGAATACTGAAGTGGATGTGAGGTAATGGAATGAGATGATCCTATAGAAGAGCTTGGATTAACGGATTTTGTTGGATTTTTCCTTTTGTTTGTAGTGACAGAAAAGGGGAAGCCTTAGGTGTCTCAACATTTGGTAGGGACCGAGCTAATGGAAAATATTTGGAAGTAGCAGAGGCTATTTTATATTCAGGATATTGGCTTATAGGAGGACAATGTGGCAAGATAAGGAATTCCATCCTCTAACACTAGAGGGTTGGGTTGGGATCACATGATTCTAACTATCATTGACATAATTCTCAAGATGAATATATGCATGAGGTGGGACTGGAACTCCAAGAATAATAGGATGGGATTGGACAGGAGGTGGTCTCACATTCGGCTACATAGGAGGAAATTGGCCTTGACCAGCAAGATTGAGAAATCTTGATTACAATATCTACCGAAATTCATCAAAATCTATATCAAAGTGAATGGAGAATCTCATCCTTTTATTTCCTCTTTTTTTTCTAATTTCCCATGTTGCCTCTGTGATTCCTTCCACCACCTCTACTAAATAAAATCATCTAATGGTCAAGGAAAACATGATTAACATGGGCATAAATAACAAGAAAACATATCAAATACACTTGCATATAAATAGTCTATAAGTGGTTCTATTCAAACCATTATCCATGCATACATAATTTAATGGGAATAAGGGGAGGGAAACACCATCTGATGATTTCAAAAACAAATTTTGTCCTCAACTCAAGAATAATTCAATTTTGTTACTCTCTCTTGAACAAGGGAAAATGGATTTTTTTTTGGATATGAATGGATGTGAATGAATATTGGTATAAAGAGTGGAAAGGGATTTATACGAAACTTTTTCGAGCATACCATCTCAAACCAATCCATAATTCAACCAAACAAACTCAAGAGTCGTCAATCTTAGCAGGCTTGAAATCTTACTCATTCAAGAAACCTCATTGTGAAAATACTCAAAGAAACTGTGTTATTCTCTAAGAGTTTTAACAAAATAATCCTACACATAATCAGATATCATCAACTTCAAATAAAAACTCAAAATCCTCATTCGTTGAAAATTTTCATTATGAAAATTTCCCATAAAACTCTGTTGATTTGAAATAATCATCCTCTACTTATGATTATCTATTAATTATTTATATCACAACAACATTCATAGTAATTCTATATTAAGCAACTAAACATTAATATCATAGCTCCAAATATAAATGCATCTGACTATTATCCCTATCAAAATATTCAAACACATCTCTCCTCAAAGACAATCTCAATAGCACAATTCAGGAAGGAATAACCTCAATCATGCACAAGAAAAATGAATTGTTGTTCTGAACATTATTTCCAAATATTATTTCTTTTAATGATAATACTTCGATGGTCAATCCCAAAACCAATTCATGAAGTCCTAATCATTTGGATTCAATGATTTGAGCAACTGCATTAATTCTAAAGGTTCTTAAAAAATCATCATCAAATTGAATTGAAGGTTGAGTATAATGTATATTAAATTGTAACTTAACCTAAACACTTCAAATATAAGCCAGATTGCAATGTTAACTTATGAATCTAACTTATATCCCCATATAACAATTTCACATCATTCCAATATTGGGCCATCATTGGTTTTATTTCATTTCAAAAGATGAAGGAACCTATAGTTCCTAACTCCATATAACATGGATCGTTCACCAATTTCAAAGAATAGAAGAGATTTTTGTGCTAGGGTTTTATTTATCAAAGATCTATAAAATTCCACAGAGATGAATTCACTGAAGAGATATCAAAAAAATAGTAGACAAATAGTAACCAATTCATGTTTGACAAGGTTCCCACAAGACTTTATCACAAAAATATTTTCATTATTTATCATTTGTTTGAATTGGCATGCTTTCAATGAAACAGGTTGTATGCACTATGTATCTTGCAACAAACTCTGTATAACGACTAATGAGATTGTAATGTTCAATATCCAACCCAATTTGCAATAGTAACAACTAAAAATGCGACATAATTAAGAAAACCATTACATCAATTCAACGCTTTGCTTGAGGATTTTAGAATTCAAATATTATTGATATAAGAAATCCAACAAAACCCTAGTATGTTTCAAAATTTCATTGTTTTTTTTAATTGAAATCAAAACCTTCAAATCATTTATAAAATTTTATTTCACATTTGAATTGATTCGATAATTGATGAGTGAACTACTATTCCATAGGGTCACCTAATTTAACCATATTTTAGGAGTAAAAATTCCCTATCATCCATCAACACTCTATGTAAACAAAAAATGCTTTCTCAACTATAAAAATTTCTACAACAACATTCATCTTCAGGGAGTAGGGAGGAAGGGACACACATACATGAAAACATTCAAATTGATCCATTATAAACTGAAATGTAAGTTCTAGTATTTGATAGAGAATTTTCTATGAATGTACATACCTCAAATAGATTTTCAGATACCTTCCTTTATCAGCAAATTGAAACGGTTACAATATTCATTATGAGGTTCCCAATTGATGGTAAATGGTCAATTTTAGAGTGAAAATGGTTAATTTTACTCCACAAATGCTGAGATTTTAGTGGTTATGCAATATCTTAAAACATTTAGCATCATAACATCAAACCATATTTAGAAGGATTACTGAAATAAAGACAAGTACAACCACACAAAAGCACACAAATATTTATCCTGGGAAACCCTCGTGGGGGAGAAAACCCATCAAAATTCCTCAATATAGATTTAAACCAAGTACAGTGTAATAACCCAAGAATAATACTTGTAAGACTCCAAGAATAAGACTCGATTGCTTCCTCTCTCCCAGATGGATTGGTCCTTCTCTCTCTAACAAACTTTCTTGAGTTCCGAGTGTTTTGAAATGAGGGAGGAACCTCCCCTATTTATATTGATCAATGAGGAGGCCTAATAACCCAACAGGGCTGAATTCTCCTCCCAATAATGGATGACTTTCCTTGGGATACTCAAAATTGCATTTTAATAATACTTTTGTGGGTACTACTGGCCTGACTTACATTGAAGGTTTTACCTCAATAATTTACATGACCTTACATTAATGACATCCCTAATCGGAGGAACACCATATTTGAATAAAGGAATACTAATATTAATACAAAATAGAATATATTTCATAGTTACATTTCTTTAACACTCCCTCTTAGCAAGGAAGGTATTCTATAACACAACACAATTGTACAACTGATTGCTAAGTATATATGCCATAGGATTTTTTCTCAACTATATCAACATCATCTTGGAGCATCACATCATCATCTCGAGCATCACATCTCGGCACAACATCATGAGCATCGCATCTCGACACATCATCAAAAGTATCACATCTCGAAACATCATCACAAGAATCACATATCGACACATCGTAATGAGAATTGCATATTGACACATCATCATGAGCATCGCATATCGATACATCACATTATCTCAAGCAACAACATCTTGAGCATCACATGTAATATTTCCACACATGCATACACAACACAACATCCACAAATTAATGTAGAATGACCCACAACATAAAGAATGTTGGAATCTCATCATCTGCAAATGAATGCATGACCACATCATCTACAACTAAGTGAAAGACCATCCACAAATAAATTCCCGAAAACAATGTCTACAAATGAATGTTGGACCACAACATCCAAAAATAAATGTAGGAACACAACATCCACAAATGAATGCAGGACCACAATGTCCAAAAATGAATGGAAGACCATCTATAAGTGAATTCCAGACCACAACATCTGCAAATGAATTCCAAACCACAACTCATTGGGATCATCCTATTTGAAGATACGACCAAAATTCCTCAGATATTCCTTCTAGGGATACCACCAATCATGTTTGGATGTATCGTTGGTGATACGAACATGAATACTTGGATCCACCCTTAGTAATCTCATCAACCATGTTGGGATCTACCCATTGAATATATGACCAGGTTCTCTGTACAATGACCAGTCCTTTTTCATACTGGGAACATCTGTGTGATGACCAATCCTTTTTTATACTAGACGCACACCTCATACATCTTCTGTAAAGGCATCTTTTTTTCACATTGGATGTCCACTGGCATTCATAACAACCTCTTATGATGGACACCTATCTGCACAACTCCAATATTCTACTTGAATTACTCGAACTTCACTCTCATAAGATTGTTCAATACATCAGTTATCTTCTCATCCTTCGCACTATACTAGATCTTCAGGGATCCTCTTTGCACCATATTGAAGCAGGAATATCATATAATCTCTTGCATATCTAAGGACATACTCGATCATACCTTCTAGGTACCTCAACACATGCTTTTCTTCAACCGTGTGAACACATTTCATCTCCACTATGCACTGGATCAATGTATTCATCGCAAAGAAAATATACAACCTCGTGTTGGTAAAGTACAACAACAAACTGATCATCTTCCTGTATATTGTGGAATCAACACACAAAATCTTCAAGTTCAATGCCATCATTGTATTTATAATCCAACATCTCAAACCTATTTAGGATCTCGGCCGCACATTTTCCTTAGCTAAGGAAAATTTCCTCTAGATTCTGCCACACCTCCAATATCGAGAATCATGTCAATATTCTCAAACTCTGATATCTATTGTAGTCACTTCCTCTTAAGAGGAGCACCATCCTCCCTATGCATCTTGTACTCTCCATATACATTATGTACTAGAGTCATAGGTAGCCTCCTACGCTACTAATATTATATGTATCCATCTATGTCATCTCTCAACGCCACTAGATACAAAGATCCTCCATCTTAAACTTTGTTGAAAGTTCCTCTTGCACCCATCTATGAGAATATAGTCCTCTATAGGATTCCATATTCAACCTTGTAGAAAAGGTTGAGATCTCCATCACTCTAGGTAATCCTCAAGCTTGTCATGTAACTGTATGTGCTATCCCATGGGTTCCTTCTAAGCTCGTACAAATCCTTCTTCAATTTGCACGCAGGTGGTTCTCTATAGAGAGTCCCTAGTTCTAGAAGTTGTTCGATATGCACTTCTACTTTATTGAATAAGTGTGTCTAGTCAATGGATCAAATGTCTCACCATAATCAAATCCCTCTTTCTGATAGAAACCACAAACCTTTCTTTGTATCTATTAATGATGCCATCAACTATACATTATAGCATCATTCCATTCTTTCTTATTGGTTACTTCTTTATAGCTGGAATGATCTATCTTCATCTTGTATTGCTTTTCTCATGTCCAAGATGATATTATCTTGTATGTGTTCACCTTTTGTAATGCCATGTTCTAAATAAGCATATGATACACTTGTTAACCTATTTAATTCCCATAGGTTTGAGCGAGTATCAATAAAAGGGAATTAACTGAGGAAACTTAATACTAGGAACAAAAACGAACATCTCTTAAGTATTATTAGGTCATCAGTATATTAGAGAAGGACATCATAGAAGATATAAAAAAACATGCATATCATGCAGCCCTTATTTAATATTACATAAGTCAATGAGCAATTAGGTTTGCATACATGAAAAAGTAAAGTCACGCAAACCCTAAAATATATATAAGAAGATAATTCAAACCAAAAAATCATCTATTATCATTATTCACTTTTGAGATTGGTTTCGAGAGCTGCAGTAGCAAGTTGGGGTTGAAGTGTGAACCATAAACTAACATGTGTTTTCAGCAGTGAAACACACATAGACAAATACCTTCATGCAGACTCCCACCACCACCCTAACCAAAATATTGAAATTATCAAGACTCTCACGACTCAGGCGTCGAGAATAGGGGATTCAAAACACTTGTATGAGGAACTAGAACACCTACGAGAGGAATTTATAAATAATGGATATTAGAGGGAGATCATTGGAAAATCAATCCACCAATCTTGTAACAGAAAACAATCAACACACACAGTGGACATCCCTAAGATCTATCTACCTTATATTAAGGGCACTACTGACTGGATTGCAAAAATATTAAGAAAACTAGACATACCTATCACCTTCACTTCCCCTAACACTATAGGGAAAATAGCAGACTTAGATAAGGACCGGGTGGACCTAAGAAAACAGAAAGGTGTGTACATAATACCTTTCTCTTGTGGGAAAGTGTACATTGGTGAGACGGGAAGATCTATAAACATCTGTCTCAAGGAACATGCGCTAGATATCACTAGAGACAGAGCCAGTAAACAAGCCATTACAAAACACTCACAAAACTCTTCCCACCACGTATCCATTGAAAATGATAAACTACTAATGAGGGAAGAAAACTATATAAAAATACTGGTAAATGAGGCTGTGGAAATTGACAAACGAGATAACACAATTAATTGGGATGATGGGTTAAAACTGAGCGACACTTGGAAACCAATAATTGATAAAATAAAAAGGCAGCGACATGAACAATGAGTCGAAATTCACATATATATCTATATTTATACTCACTCTTTGGTATTTAATTAGAAACATCTCAAAAAGATAGTGAGATCCCCCGATGATGGACTAACATGATAAGTTTGAAAAGTTGGGCATTTAAACAATAACATGTTTTTCCAATTTATTAAATTTTCAACCTGTATTATGGATGTTTTCTTGAAACCTATATTCCCTAATCACTTATAGGATAGATCATTCATATCTATCATATGTACCTCAATACATTCATTGATCATGGGATCCAACACACAGAGAATGAATTACTAAATAGAGTTACGACATACTACTGAGAATGAGCTAGAGACACCAAGAACTATTCGCTTTGATCCTGAAACTCTTTATTTCTTATGCATGTTACTTCCATTCTCCTTGAAAGGGTCATATTACTATATTGGGTGATCATTAGGCCATCTTTTTCACATCTAGAGAAAATACCAATAGAAACGTAGAAGAGGGAGGGTGTCATCCATTCATAGGAAAAAAATTCGCTAGTGTCAAATAAGGGAGTTAAACTATTGCATGTGTCAACCATAATCTTCAGGAAGACCATACTACCTGACCTAGAAAGTATCATCACCATCCGTCAAGTATTGAAGAAGTTACAGGAATAACATGATCCGAAGAGGGGATGTTTTCCTTGCATGGGAGAAACACATGTAACTAGCAGCACATTTTGGAAGATATAGTTGATGCATGGCATGCATGTCTTTTGTATATTGAAGAACCTTCATAGATATAAATATTGGTATGTTGCAACAATATTACTAAATCCTATTTCCTATTTTATCTCCATATTTGTCATATTTAGTGTTTTTGGGCACGTAACCTATTCTGTATGCAAACCAAATTACTTACCCTACACACCTAAAACATATAAAATTGAAAACAATCATCATTACCTACCGGTATAAGGGTAGAATATCATTTGGGATATTACAGTGGTATCAAAGCATGTTCCTCACCAATTGTGGGCTTGAACATGAACAATAAATGAATCAAGAAGAAACTGCTTTTGTGACTTATAGAAGAAGTAAGGGAAGGGACACCGAGGATCTGGAATTTGAAGAGATTAAATTGGGAGACACATATTCATACATGGACCCAACAGGGATACACTCTGATAGAGGAAAGCAAATAATGGAAGATGAATATAGAATGGCATTGCATATCTTGGTTAGATCCTTAAATGACTTAGCTAAGGGACATAAAGTGATGTTACATGTTATAAATGGGTTGGTTATTAATCCAGAGCAGGGTCAAAACCTTCTACCAATTTCAATGAGAGATGGAGGATCCACAAGTAGTAGTGGGAAACATGCATACACTCATATGAAGAACACTCCTCACATATACAATAAACCTTACATACCTACCATGCCTCACTTTCTGGAAAATGCCATAACGAGACCAATCATACCAACCAAACCTAGTGAACCATTTGGGGCTTATCTACATGAATACAAGGATTTGGGAGATGAATTCCATTGAGCTATGTCATTCTCATGCTTCTACAATATGAAAAGTAGGGACCGACCAAATAATTTTAACAACGGGTTTATTGAGAACTATGAATTATAGAAGACCATAGGTAGGTTGACCATTCCTAATTTTGAAGGATCTCGCGATTGTTTAGCGAGAATATGGGTCCAAAAGTTGGATACTTATTCCCAACTAAACCCCATGACTAAGACAAATTCCATTAAATTGGCTACCTGACATCTGGACGACGAGGCTCATGAGTGGTGGTACCATGGGTTAGTGACACTGGTTCACAACACCATCACTTCATACATTTATTTCACACAGAGGGTCATGGAGTTTTTTTATAAGAGGTACCCAGAGGTACATTTTAGAGAGATAGCACAAATCAAACAGAATGGCAGTGCCTAGGCCTTCATATCATAGTTTTATAGGGTGGTATTTATGGTGATGGATGTATCCAAGATTAGGTTGGTTATGTTATTTATAGAATCTTTGATTGAGCCTTTGCGTGGGTGGGTGAAATCCTACAAACCATCCACTTTATAGGATTCCATCAATAGAACCCGAGACCTACAATATTTAATTCCCAAGAACAAGTTCTTAGTTAATACAAATTTTCCCATTAAACACAAAGACAAGAAACCCTTCCAGGAAGAATGGACAAAGAAAAATTGGATGGATGATGACACTAGGAAGGAACTCATAAGGAATAAATTATGCTTCACTTGTCAAGAACCATGAATTCTAGGTCATAGGTGTGCAGGGAAAGATAAATCTCACTATATATAAGTCTACTTAGATAGTGAAGAGGACAAGGATGAACCTGAACAAGGAACAAACAAGGATCTTAGAGCAGTAGAGGAGGATTCAATTCAGGGAGAGTCTAAGGGTGGAGTTATTGCTACATTATCGGGAGTACTCAGATTTCATACTCTTCGATTCGGGGGAGTAGCATAGGGACACAGGGTAGGTGTGTTAATTGATGGTGGGGAAACCCAAAATTTTATAGATGCAACATGGGTATCTAGGAAGGGTATTCAAATAGAGGAATTTGAAGGGTTCACAGTACCGGTAGCAGGAAATAACAACATGTAATTCAACCATTGGATGTTATATTTTTATCATTTAAGCAATATGATCTTAGGATCTTATCTGAGAGAATAACATGCATAGAAATAAACACAAGAGACAAGAGACACAATTAATTTTCCTCAGGGAAACCATAAAGGAGAAAACCCCGCAACTTCCTCAAAGATAGAATGAGCACCAATGGCAGTAGTAAAACTCAAAAACATAAAGATGATCTCCAAAAGCTTTTTCTCTCTCTCTCACTCATGTGCCCTAGTGAGTGTGTGTGTGTATGATAAATAGAGAGTCTCACTCTCTATTTATATTCTTTCATTCACTTAATTTCCACTTCAATATGCCATCTCCATTTAACAATTACTTACTAGGGCCGACATCTCTAGGAGAGTCTAATAACCCTAGTGCCCCACAACTGTGGGGACTTTTCCCTCCGATCAACAAGGAGGGTTAACCTTGATACAATTGTGGGGACTATTGCCCTGACTTACAATGGAGGGTTAACCTCAATGAATTTACATGACTTGTTTACATTATTGAATCTCCCGATCGAAACATTGGGGCATGAAATGACTCAATTACATTATAGATACTTCCCAGAATAAACATTGGGGTACAATACATAAGATATATAAGTGAATGCATTCTGAAGTTACAAAAACATCAACACTCCCTCTTAACTAGGAAGGTATTCTCTCGACACAATTTATTAGCACAAGTCTTCTTCTCTGTATCATCTTGATCATCATCAAGTCATCTTCATCGTCAAGTCATCTTCATTGTCAAGTCATATTCATCAAGTTTGGATCATCACTGGATCTGGATCATCATCGAAGCTGGATCATCACTAGATCATCACAGGATCATCATCATCATCACTACTTCCGCTATCTCAATCAAATTGTGCTATCTCTTCATTCTTATTGTCACAAGAATTTCTACAGAGCCAGCCCTTTTTCATGTTGGTTGTAGGCCTAACCTCCAAGTAGGTATTCATCTTCTTCAGCACTTATATCTGACTGAGTCAGAAAGTCCCACCCAACACTTATATCTGACCATGATAGGAAACTCATTCACACATCATGTTAGAAAGGCTCTGCGCTTACATCTGACCATGATAGGAAACTCATTCACAAATCATGTCAGAAAAGGCTCTCCAGCACTTATATCTGACCATGATAGGAAACTCATCCACACATCATGTCAAAAAGGATCTACACTTACATCTGACCATGATAGGAAACTCATTCACACATCATGTTAGAAAGGTTCTGCACTTACATCTGACCATGATAGGAAATTCATTCACACATCATGTCAGAAAGGCTCTACACTTACATCTGACCATGACAGGAAACCCATTCACACATCATGTCAGAAAGGATCTACACTTACATCTGACCATGATAGGAAACTCATTCACACATCATGTCAGAAAGGCTCTGCACTTACATCTGACCATGATAGGAAACTCATCCACACATCATGTCAGAAAGTCTCTTAGTCCCAGACTGAAATTTCTGGTAACTGACCAAGTGCCTCCATTATCCCAGAGAATGGCCTCTCAGCACTTAAGATGAGCTTCAGTCCTAGACTAAAATTCCTGGTAACTGACCAGGTGCCTCCATTCTCCCAAAGAATTTCATCTCATCACTTAAGTTGAGCTTCAGTCCCAGGCTGAAATTCCTGGTAACTGACTAGGTTCCTCCATTCAGAGAATGGCATTCAATGCTTATATCTGATCATGTGAGAACACATCTCATAGTCACCTTAGAATGTCTCAGCACTCACATAGGACCATGGAAGGAACCAATCCTCTCACCATGATATAATGGCTCAACCCTTACATCTGACCATGGAAGGAACCAATCCTCTCACCATGTCAGAATGGCTCATGGACTCATCACTTCCTCTTGGAAGGAACCTCGATCTGGAGAAGACCAAGCTTCTCCCTGAAGTACTCAAACTTCACTCTGGCAATTTCTCACATAGAATCACATTAGGGATGATTACATCCAAGGATAACCTGCAAGATTCGCTATGACCTATTACATTCGAGGACAACCTACAAGACCATTTATGTCTGAGCAACCTACGAGCTTCGTCAGGATTTATGCTCAGACAAACTGTCTCACTGGATATGCTAGAACTCTCTCTTTCAAGAGATCTCGATATGGATCACATACTGGAGCTTCATTTCCCCCCTCTTATCTGATACTGAATTAGTTCCTTGAAGTGCTCTTCCTATCAATGACACTGTCTTCCCAATACGAATCCACATAACCCTCCAGGTTAATCTTCTTATTCGTATCATACTTGAGCCCATACTCAACTGTACCCTTCAGGTACCTCACTGCATGATTTGCAACCTTAATGAGTTCCTCTTTTCTATCAGGAACAAGTCATCGACATAAAATAGGAGCATCATTGGTAGTCCACCTTCAACCTTGAAGAAAAGGTTGGAATCTTATTTACTCTTAGTAAAGCCTAGATTCATCAGTAAGCTATCCATCCTGTTGTACCATGTCAAACCTCAGGATATTCTGCAGTCACTCCCTCTAAAGCGGAGCATCATTCTTCCTCTGCCTTTCATACTTTATGCATTGAAACATTATGTACTGGAGTGACAAGTAGCTTCCTCTACTACTATTATTCTATGTATCTATACTGGATACTAAGATCCTCTATCTTGAACCTTTTCAAAAGTTCTTGTCGTACCCATCTGTGAGCTTGTCATCCTCTATAGGATTTCATTTTCAAACTTGTAGAAAATGTTAACATCTTCATCACTCTAGGTGATATTCAAGCTCCTCATGTATGTGTTATCCCATGGGTGCCTCATGAGCTTGTACAAGGCCTTCTTTCATTTGCATACATGATTCTGCCTGTCATGTGTCTTAAATTTTGGTGGCTGCAAATGTCTCTTCGTATACTATGACTTCTTTTCGTGAGAAGCCTCGTGCTACAAATCCTACCTTGTATGATGTTTCCATCTACTGCATGTTGGATCTTTGTATATCCATATGGAAGATACTATGAAATTCCCTTGAGGTCTCGATGCTGCATCCTAGACATCATTCTTTGTGAACTAGTACTCTCCTTCCCTTTCTTTCATAACTGAAAGGATCTGCATCAATGATGTCACTCAACAGTGTCACATAACTGCACTATGTTTGAGGCCTCTTGAATTCTTTGAAAGTGTCATCATCTTCTTCTTTATCTGTCGTCACTTGTTTTTCAGAACAAGTCTCATCCTTCTTTTCTTGTAGGTGATTATGTACGTGATCTTTCCTACAAGTCAAATGCATTTGTATGGTTAGAAACATTTCATAACGCATATTCATAATGGCAAATTCTTATGCATAAATATTTGATCATGCAACTATTCTAGCCAATACAACATTTATCCATATCTCATGGAAACTTTCTAGATGCCTTCCATCTCTACAGGACAACATTGAGATTGTGCACTAATCCAATATGTCAGCAAAGAGGTTTCATTCTAGATAAGTAGCAATGGAGAGTTGTATAGCACCATGAGCTACTTACCTATCACATGCATATACTGTCATTAATGCAAACATTCTATCATGCATAATACATCAACTGAATATAAACACATGCATAACAAAATAATATCATGAAATGACAATGAAATACTTATCTTTGTTTGTTTCGTGGGTAGACTCTTTCTTTATCCTTCAGCTTCATCATCTTCTTTATTCATAATAGAATCTTTTCTTATCCAAATGCTAAGATGGATAAGAGGTTGAGTTCTTTATATTCTTCATCGCTCGAGGGATCTTCTTTGGATGGTGAGAGCTTGATCTTCAGTTGCTCCCATCTTCTCTTCTCTTATTATGATTTGAGCTTCTTCTACTTCCCAGAGTCTGCTGAAAGTAATCATTTTTTTTGGCACACGTTCCTAAAATGAATGAATCATATGGTCCTAGGAGGTCATTAAAGGTAGTTATCACAACTTATGCATTCTCCACTTCTTCTTCTACTGCTACAAGTTGTTCTTTTATTTGAGAGACCCTCCTAAATTATGACTCTATGGTCTCTGCATTCTGGATCTTCACATTCTTCAACTATTTTCTCAAAGTCATATTCCGATTTATGTGCGTATCTTCAAATATCTTGGTCAAGTAATCAAACATATCTTTTGGTGTATTTAGGGAAGACACTTGTGGTATAATGTGATCCGTGATTGAATCAACAATGATTGTCTTGGCCTTGACCAAGTTCTTTTGGTGTAAGGCTTTTAGCCTCATCTCCCTTGGAACTGGAACCTCTATACTTATGTAGGTGTCCAACTCATTTTCTTCAGACAGATCATATACTTCCATGCTTGGAAGTTTTCAACTTCAACAAGCTTATCATCAAGCTGATGTGATAGATCACTTTGAAATGAGAACCTCAAATGAAAATAGCAAATATTAGATCTTACCAATTTGAGGTGTCCGTCCTGGTTTTAGAGCTAGCTGATCTAGGGTTTGTCAGAGAAACCATAATTTTAAAAACTTGGAATATTTTAGATATGATTGTATAGAAAGATAGACCTCTTAAAGTTGAGCTGTCCAATGTACTCCTTTTCTGAAAACAGTGGAGGGAAGCTCCCGGAACAGGAAGCCCTAGTTTTCCAATTTCTTCTACAGAAACGCCTGATACTATTTCTGAGGTATCTCCGCAATTAATGCTCCTATGTGTCTGAAAATTCTCATCAAGGTATATTCTCCTTTCCATGTACCAAAACCATAGGTTTCATCATAATTTGTTTCACCAATTGGGACTTATGAGCAGTTTCCCAAGGTGACATGTTTCAGGACTGTTCAAAATAGCGAAGTTGTACGGACTACCATTTGTCACTGTTTCAATTTCTTGGTATAAAAATTATACCACAGAAGTTAGAATCCATTTAATTTCTGTAACATCTTGATAAATTTCATTTGGACCTTCGTATCCAAATATATAGCAATTCTCCCCAGGTGTCCTGTTTAGGGATGAATCCTGGAAGAGGATGGAACCCTCACTTGGAGGAATCATATCTCCTAGAATATAGAGAATATGAGGTGGAAACTTGGAAAAATAGTACATCAGGATTTTATCTTCGACCTGTGAATGTTTCCACCCCAGATAATTTTGCAATCCCGAGATATAGCGAATGCACTAAAACTTATCAGTTTTAGTATTTAGGGTTTTTCCAGCTCGGGGTCAAACTAGTGTTTGAATTTCCTGGAGTTACACCCAACCAAAAATCTTGACCCAGGTATTTAAACTTCGATTTTGATGAGGATAAAAATCCTATGTTGGGTTCACTAAAATATTCCTCTTCTGAGAAAAGCCCTAATTTCCCGCACCAAAAATTGAAAATGTTCGGAATCAAATTCTGCTTCGATAGAAAGATGCACCCTTCAATGGAGAGTTAGCCTAGCATACTTTTGCTGATGGATTGTGGAGAGAGATCCAAAAATTAAGAATCCCTAGCTTCTATAGCTTTACAATGTCTTCTTCTTAGGTTAGCTCTGATACCATGTTATATTTTTATCATTTAAGCAATATGATCTTAGGATCTTATCTGAGAGAATAACATGCACAACAATAAACACAAGAGACATGAGACACAAAGAATTTTCCTCGGGGAAACCATAAAGGATAAAAACCCACAACTTCCTCAGAGATAGAATGAGCACCAATGGTAGTAGTAAAACCCGAAAACATAAAGATGATCTCCAACAGCTTGTTCTCTCTCTCTCACTTGAGAGAGCTTCTCCTATCTCACTCATGCACCCAGTGAGTGAGTGTGTGTATGATAAATAGAGAGTCTCGCTCTCTATTTATATTCTTTCATTCACTTAATGTCCACTTCAACATGTTGGCCCCATTTAACAATTAATTACTAGGGCGGACATCTCTAGGAGAGTCTAATAACCCTACTGCCCCATAGCTGTGGGGACTTTTCCCTCTGTTCAACAAGGAGGGTTAACCTTGACACAATTGTGGGGACTATTGCCTCGACTTACAATGGAGGGTTAACCTCAATGAATTTACATGACTTGTTTACATTATTGAATCTCTTGATCGAAACATCAGGGAATGACATGACTCAATTACATTATAGATACTTCCCAGAATAAACATCGAGGTACAATACATAAGATATACAAGTGAATACATTCCGAAGTTACAAATAAATCAACATTGGATTCCCAAACTAAATGTCACACTAGGAAACTATAATATGCCTGACTCCTTTTATGTGGTAAATGCAGCAGATACAAATGTAGTATTAGGGGTTCAATGGATATATTATATAGGGAAGTATACTAGAGATTATAGGACCATGGAAATGGAATTCTAGGGATGATATGGAAAAATGGTAGTCTTTAGGGGAATGAACAATTACCCTCGAAGCCAGTATCATCACAAAGGATGGATTCCATACTCAGACAGGGAGACATAGAGTGGTCAATGAATGTTTTGTCACTTTTCAGAAACCTCCATATAACAACACCCAACAACCAGCAGATATACATGTGATGCTATATAAACATGAGAGAGTATTTAGAGATCTTCCAATAGGTCTACAACCATAAAGAGGGCCCGAGCACATTATTGAGTTAGAGGAGGGAACACAGGAATTAATCACCACTCCATACATGCATTCCAAAAGGTACAAAGATGAGATAGAAAAAACAATTAAGGAATTGTTGGATTTAGGTTACATACGACCAAGTTCTAGCCCATTTGCATCATTATTAGTATTGGTAAAAAATAAATATGTAACCTTACGAATGTGTATCGATTACAGGGACCTCAACAATAAAAATATCAAGAACAGGTACCCCATTCCTAGAATTGATGAGTTAATGGATGAGTTACAGGGGGTGAAGTAATTCTAAAAAATTGATCCCCAATCAAGGCATCATCATATCCGAGTAAGAGATCAAAATATTGCAAAAAAAATTTCCATTGCCACTTTGGTAATTATGAGTTCTTAGTCATTCCTTTTGGACTCATCGATGCATTGAAAAATTTCCAATATTGCATGAACTAAACCTTCAAGTCTCAGTTGTGTGAGTTTTTACTTGTATTCTTTGATGACATTTTAATTTACAGTAAAAATTGGGAAGAACATTTGAGACACCTAGATGTGGTACTGGGAATTCTGGAGGAACAATCCATTTATGCAAAAATATCTAAAAGTAAGTTTTGTATGCAAGAAATATTATATATAGGGAATGTAATAAGCATAGATGGAGTACCAGTTCATATGAAAAAATTTAGATCTATCTTGGATTGGTCTACACCAAAAAATGTAACAGAATTGAAGGGATTTTTGGGCCTTTTCACTCATTATAGAAGGTATGTTAAAGGGTTTTCTCAATTGAGAACACCACTCACATATCTTACAAAGAAAGGGGCATTTATCTAGACAGGAGGGGCACACCAGACATTTGAAAATATGAAAAAATGATGAGTTCATGTCCTGTTTTGGCATTACTTGATTTCACTCAGCCATTTGTAGTCGAGTGTTATGCTTCAATGGAATGAATAGGGGAAATATTGATACAGAACCATCACCTGATCATATTTGAAAGAAAATAACTTAAAGATCATGAACGCCACTAATCTATATATGACAAGGAAATGCTAGCGATCTTACACGCCTTAACAAAATTCAGGTAGTATTTGGTAGGAAGCAGGTTTAAAATTAAGATTGATCACAACAATCTCAAATACTTAGAACAAAATTAGTTGAATGAATGGCATAAAAAATGGGTCAGCAAGGTCCATGCTTATGACTTTGAAATAGAATATGTTAAGGGAAAAACCAATATTGTAGCACAGTGCATTATCTAGATGACCAACCTCTTTATCTCTCATGAGTATATCTACCGACTAGAGGTCTCATCTCTTCGTTGAATCTTAAAAAAATAAATTTACATATGAGTTGTTAGACGGACAAATATAGGATGACAGGTACAGGGTGATTGATGACATAATTTACTACAAGAATGGGATATACCTAGTTCCAGAATCATCTTTAAAGAAAAAGGTTTTACAAGCATCTCACGATTCACCATTATTAGGGAATTAGGGTTTCTTGAAAAATTACAAACATATTAGAGAGAGGTTCTCCTATAAAGGCCCTAATGAAAATGTAATGTAGCATTTTTGAGAGTGTAGTATGTGCCAATAGAATAAAATTGAACACACTCATTTGGCAGGGTTACATCAGCCATTACCTATACTAGATCATAAATGGGAGAGCATATCAATGGACTTCATTATAGGTTTACCCAAGGTACAGGGATGGGATTTCTTATACATGGTAGTCGATTGGTTAAAAAAATTTGCTCACTTCTTTGCCATTCATTCTAGTTATTTCGCATCACATGTAGAAGACTTGTTTTTTTAAGAAGTTTTCAGACTACATGGACTACATAAAATGATCGTCAGTGACCGAGACAGTAAATTCACCAGTTCCTTATGGTAGGTGCTTTTCAGATTATTGGGGATAGAATTAGCTACTAGCACAAGCTATCATCCTTGGAGTGATGGACATACAAAAACAGTCAAAAAATGGATTGACGTGTATTTAAGAAAATATGTAGCAAGGAATATAAGGATGTGGATTAAATGGATACACTTGGGGGAGTACTGCTATAATAGCACACACCATATGTCTAAAGGGATGACTCCTTTCAAGGATTTATATTCCTATGGGGAACTAATATTTTCATATTTAGTCTTCATAGATAGCAGAGCACCTAAAGCAAAATATTGGGTATAGGAAAGTCAAGATATTCTTATAGTGCTAAAAGAGAATTTACAGACAACTTAAAACCAACAAAAATTGTACGCAGATAGACACAGGTTCAAGTGTAGTTTTGATGTAGGATACTTGGTATACTTAAGACTACAACCTTAAAAACAATATTCACTCAAGAAAAAAGGGGTGGATAAACTGAAACCTTGCTTCTATGGTCCTTATAAAGTAGTCACAAAGGTTGGGGAGGTGGCCTATGACCTAGAAATTTTGAAGGAAAGAAAAATCCATAATGTATTTCATGTATCAAATCTCAAGAAAATAGTGGGGAAACACATCGCTCCATCCACCAAGTTACCTCCCTAAGATGATGAAGGGATCCTAGTGCCGATTCTAGAATATTTTCTACAGGTTTGAGAAAGGAAACTTAGAAACAAGGTAATTCAGGAATACTTAGTACAATCGAAATAATTACCTATTAAATATTTTGCATGTGAAGGAGAACAAGTATTGAAAAATCATAGTTTATAGTTGATTGGGGATAAGCAATTTCAAGCGGGGAGGACTATAATGTCCTCTTCTAAATAAGCATCTGAGACACCCATTAACCTATTTAATTCCCATATGTTTGAGCCGGTATCAAGAAAATGGAATTGACCGAGGATATTTAATATCGGGAATAGAAAGGAACATATCTTCATTATTATTAGGTCATCAGTATATTATAGAAGGACATCAGAGTAGATATCAAAAAGCATGCAGAGCATGAAGGCCTTATTTCATATTACATAAGTCAATGAGAAATTAGGTTTGCATGCATGAAAAAGTAAAGTCATTCAAACCCTAAAATCTATATAAGAATATGAGTCGAATAAAAAAGGAATATATTATCATTATTCACTTTTGAGATTGTTTTCGAGAGCAGAAACAATAGTAGCTGCAACAAGAAGTTGGGGTTGAAGGCGCGAGCCATCAACTAACAGGTTTTTTCTGCAGTGAACCCTATTTTCACTAATAACTTATAGGATAGATCATTCAGATATATCATATGTACCTCAATACATTCATTAATCATCATGGATCCATCACATAGACAAGGAATTGCTAATCATAGTCACGCCAAACAACTAGGAACGAGCTGGAGACACCAAGAATTATTCACTTTGATCCATAGACTTTTGATTTCTTATACATGTTACTTCCATTCTCCCTGAATGGGTTAGATTAATATATTGGGTGATCATCATGCCATCTTTTGCACATCCATAGCAGATACCAAAATAAACATGGAAGAGGGAGGGTTTCATCCATTCAGAGGAAAACAATTTGCTTGTGTCCAAGAAGGGAGTTAAATTGTTGCATGTGTCCACCAGAATATTTAGGAATGCCATACTACCTGACCTAGAAAGTCTTACCACCATCTGTTAAGTATTGAAATAGTTACGGGGAGGTCATCATCCAAAGAGGGGACATTTTCCTTGCATGGGTGAATCACATGGAACCAACATCACATTTTGGAAGCTATAGTTGTTGAATGGAATGCATGTCTTTTGTATATTGAGTAACCATCACAACTATAAATATTGGTATATTGCTACAATATTACTGGATCCTATTTCCTATTTTATCTCCATATTTTTCATTTTAGGGTTTTTGGGTGTGTAACCTATTTTGCATGCAAACCAAATTACTTATCCTACACACCTAAAACATATAAACATACAAACAATCATCATTAATTACCAGTATAAGGGTAGAATATCAATATGGATATTACACCTTTTGAGGTGGATCTATATGTATTATGTGGCTTGGTCATCTCATGGTCATCATGTTCTTCTGAAGTCCCCTCTTCTATAATTAATCCTATGAATCTGGTAGCTTCAAGTTCTTCTTCATGTGCTTTATTTGAGTAAATATGGCTTTAGTGTTATGGTTGAACCGTCATCACTTGTTATTCGTAACAAGACATATCATTCTTCTCTTGCACATGATCTTATCTACAATTCAAATTCAGTTTCATGATTAGAAACATTTCATAATTTTGAAAACATATTAATAGTGACGAATTCTAATTCATAAATACATATGTCACATAGTCATGTAACTATTTATCCAATAGAACATTCATCCATATGATAACTTTCTATATGCCTTCCATCTCTACTCAAACATTATTAAGAGTGTGCACTACTCCCAATATGTTAGCAAAGAGGTTTCATCATAGATAAGTAGCAATGGAATGTTGTATAGCACCATATGATACTTACCCATTACATGCACATTAGTAGTATATTGTTCATGAACACAAACACTCTAACATGCACAATACATTTCCTAAATATAGGAACATACACAACTGAAAAATATCATTTAAGCAACTAGTTATATAGGAAATGACAATTTAAGCACTTATCTTTGTTTGTTTGGTAGAATCCTTCTTTATCTTTGTCTCCTTGCAAGAATTACTGGAGTCTCTAACAATGTGCTTTTCTCCATCATTTGATTTTTAGGACTTGTGTTTTTCTTTCTCATGACCGGCAATGCTAAGCAAGTATTCTATCATAGATCTGAGTGTCCCATATTCTTCATCAATGACAATTGCATCCTTTCTTATCCAATACTGATATGGATAAGATGTTCTTCTTCATCAAGGGTTGAATCCTTATAGATCAAAGTGCATATTCCTCATCACTTGAGGAATATTCCCTTGTTCTATTCTCGGTTGGTTCAACATCTTCGGTGGCATGAGTTGTTAGTTCCGATTGTCATCATCACCTATATCTTCTTCTCTTGCTACTTGTTAGGTATAACTCCCAATTCTATTCATTACATAGCCAAAAGCATTTATTTATACATTTCATAGGACGGTTGTGTTTCACCTTCCGCCCAGCCTTTTCGACTTCCTAACTATTCAGTTTTCTTT